>CM060928.1:629080895-629680895 GCA_030765085.1 Allium cepa | reverse complement strand
TTCACTCCACTCGTTTCACCACGCTCCCAATATAATAATCTTTCATTCAAATCTCCTCTCATACTCCTATGCGTTCCATCATTACTCGAGTTGTTGGATCCGTTCGATAAAACTGCAGGATAGTTAGATCTGGCATCACTACGACTCAGATCCGATGTTTCCTTCTTCGAATGGCAGTTGTCGTTCATGACAGCTCTAAAATTTAAGCTATTAGCTTCTGGAGCTTGTTTGAAGTGATATTCTATGCTATCAATTGTATATGAGCTCCTGCTCATAGTATTAGCCACAAACTCCTGTTGATTGTAGGAGTTAGACTCACGAGTTAGATTGCTAGAAGGCTTGTCAATCTGGAACCTTCTTGGTCGCGATAAATACGCTTCTAAGTACTTGTTACCCGCTTTAGAAATCCAGTCATCAGCAAGGGAAGCGAACTTGGTTTGGTTTTTAATAATTTTCTTTGATTTTTGAAGAATTATCTTGCTGTCACTGCTAATAGTTATCCAGATCTGCTCTTTATTCCTGCTGCCTTTATTATGTACACGCATATTTCTTTCTTTCCACAAAGAGTATACTGCAGTGGTAACAAGAATATGAGCATAATCTGTTTCCTTGGACTTCGATCTGAATTTGTTGTTAATAATTGTGATAACATGCATCAGGTCCCATTTGACTTTTGTCCTCAATACCCACAGTAGCTCTAATTTGATTTCAAATAAAGTAAGAATAACTGTACTAAAAAAATAGATAACTAGCATTTTCATTACACATATTGCACAGGGAATATAGTGAATTCAAATTATTGCCCCATTTATAAGTCTATCCCAAGTTAGCAGTCTTTTTTTGATTGCAAAATATGTACAAAATGCCATCTTGGGACAATTCACTATATTCCATATGCACTTATACCAGTCTTCCATCTGGTATTTATTTCTAATAAAATTCCAAGTTGATCTAAGTGAAAACTTCCCTCTGTTGCTAGCTTTCCATTCCCAGTAGTCATAATCTGCATAGGGATCAAGTTGACTTTTGCATATTTCATCTTTATAGGCGTAAGTAATATGGTGTAATTGTGGTTGCTACTGATTATTTATAATAATATCAGATACTTTTGCATTTGATCCATCACATATAACCAAACTGTTCCAACTAACATTATTTATAAAAGTCTCATTTTTAAACCATGGGTCAAACCATAAACTGGTTTCTTCACCATATTTAAATTTTCTTTCAAGTAATATTTTGCCTAATTCTCTGCAATTTAAAATTTGCTTCCAAGCATTAGATTGATTACTGTTATGCATACAAGTCCAGAAATTTTTAAATTTCAAATGCTTAGACCTTATCCATCTAGCCCACAAAGAGTCTGAATTAAGAAATCTCCAAAATAATTTTAAGTGGCAAGTAACACTAAGGTCATTAATACTTCTATTACCAAACCCCCTTCATTTTAGGTCTACATACTTTTTCCCAGCTAATTTTATGATATTTACCTCTCTATAAGAAATCAACACATCTACTTTTCAATTTTTTAATATAATTATTATAGTAATAATATAATGTTTCACATAGTGGCATCATGCCAACATGTAATAAACAATATTACAATCTTTACATTTATGTTGGTTTATTTCAAGTTTACTCTTGGTATTTTTTATAAATTTTACATGTATTTTATATCTGAAAATTGGTTTGCCTATATAAATGTATATGTTATGTTGTAGTTTTCACCAATAATTCTTATTTGCGACCTTAGGTTTTTTGGTTTGTTTACTTGGTTTATCGGGGTTTGTCGACCCTTCTTCCTAGTTCAGGTTTTTTATAGATTTTTTTTTAATTATGTAATGTTATAGTATTTGTTTGTTGGATTTCATAATCATCTTCAATATGCCTCTCCTTGTGATGAGGTCTCCATGTTCATAATAATTGTTTACATGTTCTCATGGTGTTAGATTGTAGCTCCATGTTCCATGATTAGACGGTGCTTGCAACTATATATTCCATGACCGTTCAAATTCCATGATTGATGTTTCCTTCGACAGAGGAGGTTGGATTACTTTGGAAGCATCAGGTTTAATAAATGATGACCATGCACACAGGATGAACGTTGAACCTTTGTTAGAAAATGATGATGTTTGGAAAGGATCATTTTGTTGTAGTGGTTAGTTTATGATGATGATTCAATGTGTATACATGTTTAATTAGTTTTAGTTAACTTGGGTAATTTTAGTCATTACTTCTCATATTAAATAAACTTAAAATATAGTCATTTTCAGAATCCATTATAACTGATTCTGCATTTCTTTGCAATAGTTATTGAAAGTTTGTTATTTTTGAATATATGCAATGTATTTTTCATGCTTGATGAATTGTATTTAAAGCACCAAAACGAAAAATATGAAAGTACAAGTGTACAACTACTTTCTTCATTGCATCATTTTTGATCGGCCATTGACTTGCGACTTTTTGATGATGGACCATTGAGCTTCTACTTTTGATTGTCCTCATTTTTGCATGTCCCCTCTTAGTCAAGTTGTAATAATTTTCTTTTACTATTTCTTCAGAGGTTAACAGAGTGTATATGCAATAAAACATTGCTTAGTGGTGCATTTAAGTTATACCACTACATAACTATTATATGCTTCTATTTTTATTATTACTATAATATAATTTTCTCACTTAACATTATGAAGTACACCAAGCATCCCGTTTTATTTTCTTTATTGTCTAATTTGTTTTATTATTGATCCTCATGTCTCTTTACCAGCACTCAAGTTTGTAGATTTCAATTTGGTATATTTGAGCCACGTAACTTTTAAATATCGCCACAAAAATTGGAACTAAGACCACTCATTCATGCACATGTTATATATTTAAGTTCTATATACATGAAAATTCACTATGAAATGAACTAAAGATGTATGATTATTGATCTATATTGATTGAGTTATTTCCACATTTGAAGTAGTGTAGGCAATGGCAAAATAAATGTTTGAAAGTTTAAATAGTATTAAGAAAAACTCTAAAGTTGCTTCATAATTATCTCAACTGCACTTCCTCATAATCCACCATGGCAGGAGATGATGACATTACATCATCAGCAACCAGTGGAGTGAAGAACCAGGAAGGGTCAAGATCAAGAAACCAAGATCCATCAACTGCTGAAACAAACTTCTGCAAAATCATAAAGCCAAAGAACAATTTAGTTACAATAATACTTGATGAAAACAATTTTATACTATGGAAGTATCAAGTTGAAACTAGTATAAGAGGGTATGGACTGGAAGACTTTCTCTATGGAACCGCCACTATACCGGCAAGGATGATAACTGATGGCACAAGAGAAAAGATCATCAATAAAGAATTCATCAACTACCAGAGACAAGATAGTCTAACGGCTGCATGGCTACTCTCTTCTATCAGTTCAAGTTTAATATCACAGATTGTTGGTTGTAAAACATCATTCGAAATATGGTCTGCAATACAACAAAATTTGAACACACAGTCAGCAGCAAGAATTATGTATTATAAGAGGCAACTGCAGAATCTCAAGAAAGAAAATATGTCAATGAGAGAATATCTAACCAAAGTGAAATCATACTATGATATTCATAACACTGCAGGACATAAAGTATCAGAGACAGAGTAGATACTGACCATTTTGAATGGTTTGGACAGTGAATATGAATCTGCTGTAGCAATTATTTCATCACAACAAGATCTACCCAACATGCAGTATGTTAACTCAATACTGTTAGCTCATGAAGGAAGAATTTGTGAGAAATGCAGATTACGGATCTTAAGGCTAGGATTAACACTAGAGGGGGGTGAATAGTGTTAATAAAGAATTACTAAATCTTTTTGAGTTTATGTTAATTTAGACACCGATGTATGCAATATACAGATACATATATGATCACAGAAACAAACACAGATGCAGAAATAAAATAAAAGCAGTAAAGGAAAGAACACACTGGATTTTATACTGGTTTGAAGTTACCCTACATCCAGTCCCGCAACACAAGTACGGATTTCCTTTCAAAAGCAATTGTACAATTACACCCTCGGTTTCAAGGCTACGAGGTACACCCTCCAGAATTTCTATCCTCTGGGTAGAGATACTTGATTTTCGGGCCACAAGTTTACCCAATTGATTTACCAAGGCCACAATCACACCTTTTCTCTCTTGATTGATTTCCAAGGCTACAATCACACCTTTTCTCACTAAACAGATTACAAAGAAGTCTATAACTCTGAATAGCACTGAGAACCTTGTAGAGATAGTGATAGAGAATCAAACTAGAAGTAATCGAGTTTGATTCAATGTTGATTTCGGCAGAGTAATGGTAAGAATATGTATTAAGAAATGTGGAAGAAGAAGAGGAGTGAAAAACCAGAAAATCTGATATAAAATTCGTTGAAACTAACCCCTATTTATAGAAGAACAACATCAATGTCCATTCATGAAGAGTTATGGCGAATAGACACTTTTTTTGAAATTTAAATTTTGAACTCAACTGACACCATGTCGACACTGGATACTTAGGCATGTCGACATCCCAAAGGATTTTTTGGTGTTTTGATTTTCTTTAAAAATAACTTTTATTTTATATTAAAACTATTTTAAACTTTATAAATATACTTGACTATAGTTAAAATTCATAAGTAAATATAGAGAATAATATATATAGAATTTAACTATAATTTTATATTTAAATCTAAGTATAAATATTTAAAAGTTAAATATATTATATTAAAAGATAGTTTAAAATCAGGAGTAATTTGACTTTGAAATTAAAGATAATTTTGAGGCTAAAATTATTTAAAATTAGGATAAAGGGTTTTGAATCTTTTAAAAGGAAAGTTTTGAAAAACATTTTGAAAAGAGGATATAATTTTGTAAAATCATTTTGAATAAAAAGTTAGCGAATACAAAACAATGTTCCACTAGATTTTTCGTAGGTTCCATCCTACTTAGGGTTCCATCCCTTTAACAGGCTCGAAGTGGATTCCATTCCACGAATAAATTGGATTTTAAGATGCCAATGTTTTTCTGTGAGTTTTAACAAAATTCCTAATAAAAATACTTAACCTTGAAATGTTGAACTTTTGATAACCTTGATACTCATGAGTCTTCTATCTCGATATCTTGAATCTCTATACTGTACAGTCTTCATTCTTGGTACCTGCATGGTTAAATCCTGCATATGCATATATATCTAAACTTATAATGTCAGTACTTATATTTTATAATCTATTCTAAGGTTGTTGTCATCAAAACCATCATCTCACGGACTAACAATCTCCCCCTTTTTGATGATGACAACCTTTGTTTATAAAATATTACATCTATCCTAATAACTCCCCCTAAAACTAATAACTCCCCCTTAATTTATGCCTAACTACCCTATTTTATATTTCTCCCCTATTTGTCATCAACAAAAACTCGCTCCCTCTCATTCTTGGATTTCAGTACCTGCATTGATGAACTATACAACGGATTATATAATATATAGATTAAGAAATAATTATAATTATGATCATGATAACTAATTAAAGATTATATACATTTCAATGTATATATATATGTATTATACAACAAACTTCAAGCCAATATCAAGAAATCAATTCACACAGAGTATCAATTCAAACCAAATCAATTCAAACAAATCAAACAAAGTAATGAAATCAAACGTTACGTGGAACTTCCACCCATCCTTCTTCTCCAAAGATTGGGTCTGCCTTAATAGCATCCGAATTATCATTGTCATTGGTGATAGAGACAGGAGGATGTGCTTCGTTATCGTCCTTGTGCAGAGAGGAGATCATCCATCGTATAGCATCGAAGTGCCTTTCTTGTTTCTTGATCATCTGCATTTGACTCAATTCTAAGTGACGCTGGTTACGTAGAATAAATGAGAGAATATTCTTGAACGAATTAAGGGTTTCTTCAAGATTTTCGAATAGATTGTGAATAGGATTATCCATAGTTGAATTTATGAAAGAAATAAAGGATATAGATGGTAAGAAATAAATTTCAGTGAAGAATCCTGGAAGAAACATGTATTTATAGGTGTAGAAATTCGTTTGAAATGAATAGACATTTGATAGTTATTCAAATTTCAAATTCAAAATCAATTGTCATTTCTGACCAATACATGTCGACATGGGTTAGTGAAAAATTATGACTAATTTGATTTTGTGAATAATTGTGTGTGTGTGTGTGTGTATTTATATAATATACTAACATTTATTCTAGAGATAAGATAAGGTAGATAACAGAAAGCAAATTTCATTTCATTGCATACTACGATAATACAACGATTAAGCACATAACAAACTACATGAACATTCGAAATAAAGCAAACTAAAACAAATACAACAAGATACGAAAAGATAAAACTAGTTAGAGGATGATGATGATGAAGATAGTCCAAGTTTCTTGCTTACTTTGGAAATGAACTTGTTCATCTTGGATGAAATTTTGTCCAACTTCTTACTAACGGATCTTTTAAGAATCCGTTGATTCTCAACAATCGTCTTTTGGTTTTTGAGAAGGGTTTTGGTGGATGGATTAGGAGGAGAGTCAATGCTTTCCAAAGAGGTTTCACCTTCTTCTTCTTCTTCAATTTTCATTTCATCACCTTCTTCTTCTTCTTCCTCTTCCTCTTCTTCTATTTCCTCATGAGCCAAATGCTCTTCCTTTTCGGCAAGGGTCTCATAAGGTTGAAAAACAAAAGGAAATGTTGGAGTGATTGAAAATTTTTCTAGAAACAAATTCTTCGCCTTTGAAATCCACTCCAAAATAGTTAAAAATCCGAGTGAGATAAATTCCATGGTATAAAGTATTCTCACCCATTTCAAGATTTTTAGGACGAAGTTCATACAAAATAACTTGCGCCCAATTTATGTCATAATTTTCAAAAATACCAAAAAGAGCTTTGCAAATTTTGAAGTAGGATTGTTAAAATTCCCCGATCTTGGGGTCAAAGTATGTTGTAAAAGAAGATTGACAATTCTTGCCTTTGGTCGAAAATTTTGAATTTCGAATTCAAAATTATCAATCCCTTCGAAAATGTGATGAAATGTCTCACAATCATTTTCATCGATTTTAAAATTAGAAAGATCCATTCCTGTACACTTGCAATTGAGAATGGTACCCAAAAGATCACAATTCAAAACAATTCTAGTGCCTTTGACACTACTCCAAATTTCATCCTCATTCCCATGATAAAATCCACGGTTTAAATTAGCATAGAAAATTTTGACAAGATTTGGATAGCAAACAAAATCATTTTGAGAAGCATCAATAAGACTAAGAACTCCATTGTTTGCAAAAAGAGAATCAAGTTCATAGGAAGAAAAATCTTGAGAAATAGCAAATTTTTGGGGATGGACTTTGGCATGGTTAGCATAATTGATGTATGCTTTTATTGCCTCCGGATCATTGGATAATTGCTCTTTGATTTTTCTGGAAATTCTCATGGTGGAGGGGTTGCTTGAAGAAGCCATTATAGTAGAGAGTAGAGAGCTTGAAGTTATGAAGAGAGAGTTTGAATTTGAAAATGAGAGTGAAAAGATATGATAAAAGATAGTGAATAAATATATTCTTAAAGGACATATTCTCCGGTCAAAAGGTAGCTTTTTAGAGAATTGAATGAAGTGAAAAGGTGGAGGGAAATTCAATCATTTGAATTCAAATTTTGAAATTCAAATTCAAGTACCCATGTCGACATCATGGTAGGGACCATGTCGACATGTGCCTTTGAATTTTCATGAATTGATTTTTCCTAAGTTCTCTAATATATATATATATATATATATATATATATATATATATATTTATTATTTGTAATGCCTATATTTATATATATCTGAAATATTATTAAACTTCAAGTATATTTCAGAAATATTATTATACTATTAAAAATAATAAAAATAATAATAAAATAATGAAATAATAATAAAAAATAGAAAACAAATTTTAAAATTCAAACAACACACCAATTCAAAATCAATCAATCAAGCAACTAATTCTAAGCAAGCAATTTCAACCAATTGTATTGTAAACGTGTACCTTTTTCTGAGTCCGTTTCTTTGAATTCGTCGGAGTCATGAACAGCTGTGAAACACAAATTCGAATTATCTGTCTTCTGATCATCATCACTTGAGGACGAGTCTGAGGCATCTAGAGTAGCAGTAAATGCATGCTTTCGTTTCTTTGCTAGATCGTTGTTCATAGGAGAATTTTGCCTATCTGGATATGGACAGTCACTTTTGAAATGGCCTGGTTTATCACAGTTGTAACATTTGTCATTATTTGGCACTACATTATAATTTTCAGAATTCTTATAGTTTTTTCTCTTGAGATTATTCATCTTTCTGTATTTCAGGAATTTCCTAAAATTTCTGGTCATAAAGGCTATCTCTTCATCATTATCGCTGTTTGAGTATGATCCATCGGTCAATGCATTGAATGCCATTGATTTCTTTTCATATGCTTTACTTTCTCTTCTCCTGATCATTTGAACTTCATACGACATTAGATTTCCAATTAATTCTTCTATCTTTAAAGTACTGTTGTCATTTGCCTCTTCGATCGCAAGTGTCTTTTGATCCCATTCTGGAGTTAGAGAATTTAAAATCTTTCTAACTTGATCTTCTTCAAAAAAATCCTTTCCCAAAGATATTAGGGAATGCACAATATCCTGAAATCTACTATACATATCGGAAATAGACTCATTAGGATTCATTTTAAATATTTGAAACTGATTTGTGAGCATGGAAATTTTGGTATGTTTAACTTTGCTTGTTCCTTCGTGAGTAACTTGCAAGTTTTCCAGATTTCATATGCAGACTTACAAACTGACACTCTATTGAATTCATTTCTATCTAGTGAACAAAACAGAATATTCATTGCCTTAGAATTATTTTGTGCAACAGCCTTTTGCTCAGCAGTCCACTGTGCAAAATTAGTCGTGGGTTCAGAATATTCAGTTTGTGTGATATTCCAAGTGTCTAATCCTATAGATTATAAATATATTTTCATCCTACATGCCCAATATGCATAGTTACTGCCATTAAATAGTGGCTGTCTGACAGTAGATTGACCCTCTACAAATGAACTAGTGACAGGGATATTAGTGTTAGTAACAGCACCAGTGTTGGTAGCCATTTTGAAAACTTTTCAAAAATCAGATTATGAAATTTTGAAAACCTTGCTCTGATACCAATTGTGAGAAATGCGGATTACGGATCTTAAGGCTAGGATTAACACTAGAGGGGGGTGAATAGTGTTAATAAAGAATTACTAAATCTTTTTGAGTTTATGTTAATTTAGACACCGACGTACGCAATATACAGATACAGATATGATCACAGAAACAAACACAGATGCAGAAATAAAATAAAAGCAGTAAAGGAAAGAACACACTGGATTTTATACTGATTCGGAGATACCCTACATCCAGTCCCGCAACACAAGTACGGATTTCCTTTCAATAGCAATTGTACAATTACACCCTCGGTTTCAAGGCTACGAGGTACACCCTCAGAATTTCTATCCTCTGGGTAGAGATACTTGATTTCCGTGCCACAAGTTTACCTAATTGATTTACCAAGGCCACAATCACACCTTTTCTCTCTTGATTGATTTCCAAGGCTACAATCATACCTTTTCTCGCTAAATAGATTACAAAGAAGTCTATAACTCTGAATAACACTGAGAACCTTGTAGAGATAGTGATAGAGAATCAAACTAGAAGTAATCGAGTTTGATTCAATGTTGATTTCGGCAAAGTAATGGTAAGAATATGTATTAAGAAATGTGGAAGAAGAAGAGGAGTGAAAAACCAGAAAATCTGATATAAAATTCGTTGAAACTAACCCCTATTTATAGAAGAACAATAGCCATGTCTATTCATGAAGAGTTATGGGGAATAGACACTTCTTTTGAAATTTAAATTTTGAACTCAACTGACATCATGTCGACATGGGCTACTTGGGCATGTCGACATCCTAAAGGATTTTTGGGTGTTTTGATTTTCTTTGAAAATAACTTTTATTTTATATTAAAACTATTTTAAACTTTAAAAATATACTTGACTATAGTTAAAATTCATAAGTAAATATAGAGAATAATATATATAGAATTTAACTATAATTTTATATTTAAATCTAAGTATAAATATTTAAAAGTTAAATATATTATATTAAAAGATAGTTTAAAATCAGGAGTAATTTGACTTTGAAATTAAAGATAATTTTGAGGCTATATTTAAAATTAGGATAGAGGGTTTTGAATCTTTTAAAAGGAAAGTTTTGAAAAACATTTTGAAAACAGGATATAATTTTGAAAAATCATTTTGAATAAAAAGTTGGCGGATACAAAACAATGTTCCACTAGATTTTCATAGGTTCCACCCTACTTAGGGTTCCATCCCTTTAACAGGCTCGAAGTGGATTCCATTCCACGAATAAATTGGATTTTAAGATGCCGGTACTTTTCTATGAGTTTTAACAAAATTCCTAATAAAAATACTTAACCCTGAAATCTTGAACTCTTGATAATCTTGATATTCATGAGTCTTCTATCTCGATATCTTGAATCTCTATAATGTACAGTCTTCATTCTTGGTACCTGCATGGTTAAATCCTACATATACATATATATATATATCTAAACTTATAATGTCGGTATTTATATTTTATAATCTATTCTAAGGTTGTTGTCATCAAAACCATCATCTCACGGATTAACGAAATTGAATGGAGAAAAAAAAATAACACAGAATTATCCCTTAACTGTGCTTCAAATTCAAGAAATAGAAGTCAATGGAAGAAACAAGAGAATCAGAATACTAGACAGGAAAATTTCAATCAAAGAAACAATGCAACTCAGAGAGGCAGAGGAAGAAATGGAAGATGGAATAACAATAGAACAAAATGTCAAATTTGTGAAAAACTAGGGCATACAGCCAGGCAATGTTATTTCATACTCAATATCAACTACTATCCTAATCAGCAAAATCAATCAAATCAGAGAAATCAAAATTCTAGTGCAAATGTAGCACATATTGATCAAAGGCAAGACAGTCATTCAGAAAATTCAAGAACTCAAAGTTTAAACTCAGAAAGACTTACCAGATCTGATGAGATAACAGAAGAGGAATGGTATCCAGATTCAGG
Organism: Allium cepa; assembly: GCA_030765085.1. Taxonomy (NCBI): domain Eukaryota; kingdom Viridiplantae; phylum Streptophyta; class Magnoliopsida; order Asparagales; family Amaryllidaceae; genus Allium; species Allium cepa. The sequence goes on along the minus strand of CM060928.1, from coordinate 629,669,711 downwards.
TGCAACCAATCACCTCACAAACAGCTTGCAGAATCTCAATCTTAGGAATAAAGAATACACAGGTATGCATTCTATTCTTATGGGGAATGGTGAAGCTCTAAAAATCACACATGTTGGAACAAGCAGTGTTCCAGGTAAAAGAGTTCTTTACCTTAATAATTTATTGAGAGTACCACAGATTAGCAAAATCTACTGAGTGTATCTCAATTTGCCAATGATAACAATGTGTATTTTGAGTTTCACCCTAAATTCTGTCTAGTTAAGGATCTACTAAGTCAAGACATATTTTTATAGGGTAAACTGGACAAAGGATTGTACAAATTCAATCTTGGGAATACAAGAAAGAGCAACATTAGAAACATGTATTGTAATAGCACTGAGTCTCATGTTATAAATGATCAAGAAACATTTACTCAGTGGCACTATAAACTATGACATCCCAATGTAGATACTGTAAAACAAATACCGTTGAGTAATAAATTTTCTGTTGATGTCTCTCTACCATTTGTATGTACTTATTGTCAAGTAGGCAAGAGCCACAATTGCCATTACAAATTCAACAACAGTCATCAGCAAACCACTACAAGTGGTTGCAACAGATCTATGGGGTCCAGCCCCTATAAGTTCAGATTATGGCTACATGTACTATATATCATTCATTGACTTATTTTCTAGATTTACATGGATATATTTCTTAAAGTCAAAATCAGATACTCAAAAGGTTGTAGTATAATTTATAACTCAAGTAGAGAAACAACTGAGCAATGAAGTCAAAATCATTCAAACAGATGGTGGGAGTGAATATAAGCTACTAAAAGAATATTTCCAGAAAAGAGGCATTATTCACAGAACAACTTGCCCACATACATCTAAGCAAAATGGTATAGCAGAAAGAAAACATAGGCACATAGTGGAAACTGGTTTAACTCTACTAGCTCAAGCATCATTACCTATGAAATTCTGGCCAGAAGCCTTTAATACTGATGTATACTTAATTAATAGACTTCCTACTAAAGGTCTTAAGCATCTGATTCCCATAGAAGTGATATTTGGGGTGAAACCAGACTATAAAAGTCCAAACAATATTGGTTGTTTATGTTTCCCATGTCTCAGACCGTATAATAAACATAAATTAAGTCTCAGGTCTACCCCATGCACATTTATAGGATATGGAAATAATCAAGCAATGATGGTAGGATTTATGTTTCAAGGCATGTAGTATTTAATGAACATATTTTTCCTTTTGCAAATAAGAATATACAGACAACCAAGAAAGTGTACAGCAAAAACAACTTTCCAATACCTTCTATACCCACTATACCTGAATGGAACAAATCTGATGAAAGTGTTCAGAGAGATCAAGGATCACAACATGCTTTACCCAGCAGTGGAACTGGGTCAGGTCATGATTCACCTGAATCCTCCAGATCTTCCCACAATGCAAGTCAAAAGAGTGATGTCAATCCAAGTCAAGGAGAAACCTCCTCATCCATTTCTCAACGTACTTATGAAAGGACACGTATTCAAGAGCCACCACCTGAAATTTCAGGACACCATATGATCACAAGATCAAAAAGTGGAATATTTAAACCAAAAACATACAATGTCCAACTTGACACAACTGAGCCAAGAAACTATAGTGAAGCCATCACAAACAATAATTGGAAACAAGCCATGGACAATGAATATAGTGCTCTCATAAAAAATGAAACTTGGAGTATGGTACCACCACCCAAAGACAAAAACATAGTGGGATGTAAGTGGATCTACAAAGTCAAAAGAAATCCAGATGGAAGCATTGCATAAATTAAAGCCAAGACTGGTAGCAAAGGGGTATAATCAGCAATATGGATTTGATTTCTATGAAACATTCTCACCAGTTGTCAAGCCAACTACAATAAGGATTATGTTAACCATTGCTCTTCACAGAGGACGAAAAGTCAGACAACTTGACATAAATAATGCATTTCTTAATGGAGGCTTAAAAGAGAATGTATATATGGAACAATCAGAGAGTTACAGAAAAGAGGGCAGCAGCAATCTAATCTGTAAATTACACAAGGCCATTTATGGATTAAAGCAAGCTTCACGTGTGTGGAATGAAAAGCTTAAGTCAACACTGACAAGTCTGGGATTTACTTCAACCAAGTCAGACAACTCTTTGTACATGCAATACAAACAAGAAAAGATCACTTACATTTTGGTATATGTAGATGGCATTATCATCACTGCTAATGACAATCAGACAATAAATCAGGCAATCAAACATCTTGACAAAGCATTCTCTGTAAAATACTTAGGTGACTTACATTACTTTCTTGGAGTGGAAGTAATCAGAAAATCAGATTCAGAAATGTTTCTATGTCAGAAATAATACATATAGAATCTATTAAAACAAGTAAATATGGATCAGGCAAAACCACTCCCCACTTCTATGACCAGCAGTCTCAAGCTATCAAAAGACTCTGGAGAAGCCATAACAAATGAAAAGCAATACAGAAGCGTTGTAGGAGCACTACAATACATCACAATAACCAGGCCAGACATAAGTTACAGTGTTAACAAGGTCTGTCAGTTCATGCATAAACCACTCAGTCGTCATTGGAAAGCAGTGAAACGTATATTAAGATACCTGAGAGGAACTATGAGTCACGGACTGCATCTCAACAATAAAAAGAGTTTAAACATACAAACTTACAATGATGCGATTGTACATCAGATCCTGACGAAAGAAGATCCACTACGGTGTTCTGCGTATACTTGGGTTGCAACCCGATTTCATGAAGCTCAAAGAAACAGGCTACTATCTCGCGATCCAGCACAGAAGCCAAGTATAGAGCAATCGCCAGCACTACAGCAGAGATCACTTGGATCTCACCACTACTTACAAAAGTTCAGATCAATCCCACAGTCACTTCCATAATTTGGTGTGACAATCCAAGTTTTGTCTCACTCTCTTCAAATCCAATTTTGCACACACGAACGAAGCACATAGAGGTAGATCTGCACTTCGTTCGTGAAAAAGTTCTAGAAGGAAAGCTGTGAGTAAATCATGTGCCAGCTCAGTTTCAGAGAGCAGACATACTAACCAAGCCGCTCTCAACAAAGAATTTCAATCGATTGAAAGAGGAGTTACGGGTTGAAGATGGCGACGCAAAATTGGAGGCGAGAGAGGAAAACCCTAGATAAAATTGAAGGGGGGAGTCAGAATGATAAAATGAACGGTGTAGCTATTTTATCTTTTCTTATGTGTATACGGGCTTGGGCTTTATACCCAGATTAGCCCAATATCACTTGTATATAATGCAGAGTTTTGTGTACAGAATAGAGGAGTATATCAAAGAGCAATACATTTTCATTTCTGCACTTATACTATCTCTCATATTCTTACAACAACATCAATCATTCAACAATAAACTGTTTCATCATTTTTTACAGAAATCTTTCAAAATATATAACGAGTGTTTTGTTATTGACATACAATTGCGCATATTGTGGTGTTGTATAAAACTTAGAATATTTTTGAATTTTCCTATTAATAGCTCTACTTTTTATTATCTTCGCCCATGAAGATGCTTAGTATTATTTTTGTTGCATATCAATTCGAAGGATGGAATTTTTCTGTTAGTAACTTTAATATTTTCACTTCAACTAAGAAAATCTTCATTACATTTCTTACTATATGAATTGGCTATTTTTGTCCATGTATATAACCATTATTTCATGATAAAATGTATTTTCTCATGGTTTTATTTGGACACGTCCAACGGTAGTTTTAATAAGAATCAAGTGGATGTCATACATTCAGAACATAATTAAAAGTTTCAAAATGGAAATCTTTGTTATCATCAACATTTCGTGTTTACTTTGTCAACTTACGAGTAGATGATAGAAATCATACTAACTATAAATAAATGATAGAAATCATACTAACTATAAATAAATGAAAAATTAGTAAATTTTATTCAAAAAAGAATGATGCTATCCTAAGCGTGCAACACATTACTGATGCTTGAGATACAAATCATCACTTGTTTTTTTTCGATAACGGATTTCTATATTACTGGCCTGTGCACTGTCAATACCAAAGCCAGTTCAGCTGTTGCAGTCAAATAATTAATTGGAAGAAAAGTGTATTGCAGGAATCAATAAATTATTATTAAGTTCTTTTAGAATTTATGTTGGATTTAGAACTAGCTGAAGCAATAGTAACATGATCTTCAAAAATAGAAAATTCTTAACTGAAAATTGTTAAGGAAGGAATGCTTAACCAGAGTTAATTAATGCTCACGTTCCCAGCAAAGCAACAAATCCCCAAATCTGACTCCTGGCGCAGTTGATCAGAGCAAGTCTATTGAAACTCCCATCTTGAAACCAAATTTCTCCAAGAGTGTATAGCCCAAGTGAATTTGCAGCATTTAGATGAATTTGAAGAGTGTATAACCCAAGTTAATCTACAGAGAGCACTTGCTAACGGTAATTTTTTATGTGGAGATGAGATCAAGGTTACAGTTTGCACAATAAAATTGATAGAATCTTTATTAACTCCTCACTTGCGGAAATCTTTCCTTACTATCATGCACAAGCTGTAAATCAATCTTTGAGTGATCACTGCCCTCCTTTTGTAGAACTGACAAATAGGTCACTTCCCTATTCTTTTTAGGTTTAATAATTCATGGGTGGAACTCGCTGAGAATGATGAAGTAGTAGAAACTGCTCAAGTACAAACTCTTAAGGTAACTGTACTATCCAGTAATATACTCTGAGGTAAATAGGGTATTTAAAATTATTCAGCGCAATTACAGATAAAATAGAGAATAGAGTACAGAAACCTAAATGCAGAAAATAAATAACATCAGACATACGCAGCATAAGCTTAATGATTACTAGTAACATACTACCAATAAATATAATTCTAACTCAACGTCTAATAACTCTGCTTGAACTCAAAGCACTGAGAATAGAATTCCTTAACTACTAACATGCAGCTCACCTAGAAAACATAGAGTTTGCTTGAAAAGAAAATGCAGAAACAAAAATATGAAGTTAGAAAAAAAGGTTGCACTCCTCTTTCACGTGCCCACTACATCACCTCAGGTCCTAAAAGCTTCCGTCTAAATTTTGTTTTCTTTGCGCAATTCAAAATTTAATGCCAAGTAAAAAATTCACTATAACCAAAATTTGTTGCCGCCTGAGAGAGCTTCACTACTGCCACCTACAATTCGAACGTCATAGCCACCCAAAATCAATCCGCCTGAAAACTCACTTCGACGCCAGGGCGTGCCTTGCCAACAAGAATAGGAAGCCGCCTGATATTGATTGCCGCTGGAGTTTCTGTCATTGCCTGAAAGAACTCATCACCACTCGCCTAGAGTTGTCGTGATTAAGCCGAAGTCGTTGGTTGAAATTGATGTCACCACCTGAAGTTGAATGTCACCTAAGACTCAACGCCGCAGACAAGAATAGAACGCCATCTGGAGAGTGAATCACCGCCGCTTGAATTTGAAGTGCCTCAATCTGAAATCAATGGGGAGATCTTGCTGTGCTATATGGATTTACTGAAGATACGTCTATGGTGATAGTTTTTGTCGCGGTTGATTTGGTGTTTGTTTGGAGTCACTACTGTTGACTTTCGAAGCTCTGGCTGATTGAGGAGAGAAAGCTAAATGAACTGATGATGGTTTGGAAGCTTTTGTGACATTCTGGTTGTGGTGCAGTAGTAACTTGAAATATGATAGAGGAGTTTCGAACTAAAGTATTGAGTTGATGTGCTAATGAAAAGTATTTGTTTGATAAATTGAAGATATCCAATCGTTCTAATTCAGCACCGAATATTAAGAATTCCTTTTCCAATAGTCAATTTAGCGTTGAATATTAAGCTTAATATTCAGTTTTCAATTCAGAAAACTGAATTGGTCTTGAGCGTCCATTTATTGGACGCCCAAGTCCTGATGGGCGTCAGGGCTTGGGCGCCCAATAAATAAGCGCCCAAGCCCTCCTCCATCAAATTTATTTAGCTTTGAAAGGGGTCAGGCGTCCATTTAATGGGCGTTTAAATCCCACGCGCTTATTAAATGGGCGCCTGAAGCCAGACGCTCATTAAATGGACGTCTGACCACTGGACTTCCTAGTCATAATGGGCACCTGGCCATTGGACTTCCCAGTCCAATTAAGAACTGAATATTCAGTGCCCTGGATATTCAGTTCTTAACCGACTGGAGATGCCCTAAGAAGAATGAGCAGACTATGATGGAGAATTATTGTTTAATAATCCGATGATTTTTATCCTTTTTGAGTACTTCAGGCTAAGGAGAAAGCCTGTGCGCGGGGAAAATATATGCGTGGAAAATACATGGAAAAAGATATGAAGATTTGGAAGAGTTTGTTTCCATATTGAAAATAAAATCTGTATAGGACGGAAAATAAACTGCGTTGTATTTTTCAAAATATAACGTAAAGAGTTGGATATATTCTCTGCATATGATCCTTATCTATTTCATTTTTCTGTATATGTACCCCTTTATTGCACTGAAAAGAAATTTCTCCACAATCATATATTTTATAACAAAAATCTGTAATATATATAACTCTAGACAAGCACATTAGATATAACATATAAGTTTGTTTTTTAGACTGAAAGACAATGCTAGTTATAACTAGCATTTTGTATAGTGTAAAACTGAATGTAATGCTAGATATAAGTAGATTGTATAGTGTAAAAGTTGAATATAATGCTACTTATAACTAGCATTTGTCCTTCAGTCCAAAATTGAAACTTGGTGTCCTTCAATCAATTTTTTTTAAAAGTTTGTCATTTTCTCTAATTTCCTCTATTTATTATTACCATCAAAAGGAAAATTAAGAGCGATATCTGACAATATTTCCTTTTTGATAATAATAATAATAAATATATATTATTTTTCAAATAAAAATAGATGTGTTTGAAATGTAATACGTGATGGTATATGAGATGTGGGCGAATGACAAATTAATTAGAAACAAAATTGTTTTCATGATTTTTAAACTGTAACACACTCTGAAAGCAAAATCAAATATAAAAACATATTTTTTATCACTAACAAGACGTGTACTCCATCCTCTCCCTATTTTGATATAACAAACAACATGTTAAGATTTGATAAGTGTAACGTGTGTTGAGTGTGTACTTAAATCATAAGATCAAAATCATAGCATAATTGTTTCAATATGTATAATATACTTCCCCTATTGATATGCCCTATACATATGCGGCAAATGTGTTCAAGAATAAAATATTAAAACAATAATATTTCTTTCAATATCAACAATGTATTTATAATGTCACCACTGCTCTCTGTTGAATTTATGTGATTCAAATATTTTTCAAAGAAGATAAGAAAATAGTTAATTGATTCCGTCAGTCAGTCAATTAATTAGGCTATATATGGAAAGATAAAGAGGAAGGATATATGTGATATCTTTTAGATAATGAAAACTAATTAATTGCTAATCAATTAATTAGTCAAAGAATTTGTTATATGAAGAAAGAAAAGATTGTTGATGGAGATTAATTCAAGCAAGGAAAATTATGGAAACCAAGATCACCATTATCCATTTACATAGAAATTAAATTATGAATATTCGGAAAGGTTTCAAATATAATCTGGAAATTAATTTTCTTCATCTCCAAGCATCCTTCATTTTCATGCCTATTTAATTGAAGGAAGTTTATCTTCATATTAGTGTGAGCGTATGAGAGAGCATCCACCATTTCCCCCTCTTCAGTAAACCCTAATTTCTGCAGTCAATCAATTAGGGGTTTTAAGCGTAAGCAAGTCTTTGGATAAATTGATTATTCAATTTGTAATTATAGGTTAGTCTCTCCACTACTACCTATAATTTTGTAATCTCTCTCTTTTGTACTCTCTTTCTTCAGTGAAATAAAGAATAGTTGTTGGGTCCGTGGACGTAGGCAATCTAGTCGAACCACGTTAAATCTCTGTGTTATCCGCTCTTCTGTATTTTTTTTGTTTGGTGATTATTTTTCATTGAATTTGTGGTTGATAATTAATCGCAAGCTAGATCCTTCTTTTGATTGTTTCCGCTCATTAGCATTCTGCTGCGTTTTTGGTGTTAGTGCAAATCAATTGAAATTACCGCACAACAGTTTGGTATCAGAGCTAGCTGTCTTGTTCTATATTAGTTATCAATGGCAAATTCTTTTAGTAGCAGTATGAAAAATTATGGCAACACCAAATTTGTTAGAAAATGAGTTTTTTGGGACATGGAAGGTGAAGACTAATGATGGTGTTCTTCAGCAACAACTTTGTTCACTTAAAGAAAGAGGCAAAAGTCAGAAGCACCTTGGAGGTAGAGATATGCATGGGTCCCACTTCAAGGGTCCTAGAAGGGGTGCTTGCTATTATTGTAAGAAGAAGGGACATTTCATACGGGATTGTTCAGCTCTTAGAAAGAGAAGAGAGAAGAAGAAGAAAGCTTCAGTTTTGCCAGAAGTTTATTCAGATGTGGATAGAAGTGATAGTAATACATCATTACTTTCAGCCAGTATTTCACCTTTAGAGCATACAAGTTGGGTTATTGATTCTGGAGCCTCTTGTCATATGACGTCAGATAGGAGTTGTTTTGTCGGTTACAAGAAAATTGATGGCGGAACAGTCCATATAGGGAATGACGCATCTTGTCATGTTGTGGCCGTTGAAAGTGTGAGGTTTAGGATGCATGATGGTGTTGTTAGGACTATCATGGATGTTAGACATGTTCCGATGTTGTATAGAAGTTTGTTATCTGTTGGAGCTTTGAGTAGACTTGGTATGAGGATAATAATTGATGGAGAGAATTTGAGAGTGGCGAAGGGTTCCTTGGTAGTGATGAAAGGGGTACGAGTTAATGATATTTATGTGCTTCATGGAGAGAAAGTCTTAGAAGAGTCGGTAGTTTCTGCTGATTCAAATATTTCATATTACCCAGTTACGGCATCTTCGTTTAGGTCATGTTGATAAGGAGAGTCTTGAAGTATTAAAGAAGTGTGGGTTGATTGATGGTGTTTGTCAGTCGAAGCCTAGTTATTGTAGAGATTGTTCTTTTGGAAAGAAGAAGCATGTCACATTTGATATTAGAAGACCTAGAGCTACAAAGTTTCTAGAGTATGTTTATTCTTATGTGCGGGGACCCACCCCAGTTGCATTTTTTGGTGGAGCCAGTTACTTCGTTTTATTTGTGGATGATTTCTTACGTAAGGTCTAGGCCTATTTCCTAAAGGCCAAAGACGAAATATTTACCTAGTTTTGTAAGTGGAAGAACTTGGTAGAGAAGCAGTCGAGGAAGCGTTTGAAGGTTCTGAAAGTTGGAAATAGTAGTGAATTTATGTCACAAGAATTCACTAACTATTGTGAGTCCGAGCATGTAATTAGAGATTTTTCTATTTCTGTTGAGTCACATTGTTATGGAGTGGCGGAGAGCATGTGTCGGATATTGTGGGAGAGAGATATAAGCTTAAGAACGGCTGCTAGTCTAGAAGAGAGATTTTGGGCAGAAGCGATATCTATGGCAGTATTTCTCATCAATGGCACACCTTCTGTTGCCATAGATATGAAGATCCCAGAAGAGATATGGAAAAGAGAATCTGTTGATTATTCATTCCTTAAAGTGTTTGGTTGTTCAGCTTATTTAGAAGATTAGAGACATGATAAGTTGAAGCCAAGAGAAAGCAAGCACATTTTGTTAGGCTATAGAGAAGGAGTTAAGATGTATAGGTTGTGGCGTAAAATAATTAGGAGAACTGGGACTAGCAGACATGCGATATTTGATGAGAGGTCTTTGTTGAAGGTTAAGCCTCTATCAAGTGATGGCATTAGGAGGACAGAAATTACCAAACACATTTGGAGTCATCATATTGTTTCCATATTCGGAAAGATATTAGTATTTCAGAAGATACCATGGCTGATGAGAAGATTATAGAGGTTCAGACTCTAGATGGAGCTTACTTGCTGGAAAGGCCTTTTGGTTCAGTTGGCCCTATTTGTAAGCATATTTGTAACGATGATTCTTCATCTTATGCTTTGAATGTTGTGGAGCTTGTTGGTGAGTCTGCTGATGTTGACTTAGGAAAGTCTAGCAAAATTATTGTGGGGGATATTGAAGTAGATAATATTGAGTATGTCCTCACTCAATTTGGAATGGAGAAGGTGAAACGTGTTATTAAATCTCTATTGGTCTCTCGAAGATTAGTATCTACATGTTCATCTCCAACATCGGATTTATTGAAGAATTTTGGTATTTGCTCGTATGCATTATGTTTGTTGATGTGCATACTATCTTTCTTATGCTTGGGAAAGATTTGGAAGCTCTGTTTGGGCAATATTGCCCAAAATATTTCACATTGAGCTTGTTGACGTAGACCCAATTTTTTTTTGAGATGTGGTGATGCAGAGAGATAGTTATATTTGAATCAAGGTGGAGTGTTGAATTTATGTGATTCAAATATTTTCCAAAGAAGATAAGAAAATAATTAATTGATTCGGTCAATCAATTAATTAGGCTATATATGGAAAGATAAAGAGGAAGGATATATGTGATATCTTTAGAGAAGAGAAACTAATTAATTGCTAACCAATTAATTAGTCAAAGAATTTGTTATATGAAGATAGAAAAGATTGCAGATGGAGATTAATTCAAGCAAGGAAAATTATGGAAACCAAGATCACCATTATCCATTTACAAAGAAATTAAATCATGAATATTCGGAAAGGTTTCAAACATAATTTGAAAATTAATTTTCTTTATCTCCAAGCATCCTTCATTTTCATGCCTATTTAAATGAAGGAAGTTTATCTTCAATTAGTGTGAGTGCGTGAGAGAGCATCCACCATTTCCTCTTCTTCAGTAAACCCTAATTTCTGCAGTCAATCAATTAGGGGTTTTGAGCGTAAGCAAGTCTTTGGATAAATTGATTATTCAATTTGTAATTATAGGTTAGTCTCTCCACAACTACTTATAATTTTGTAATCTCTCTCTTTTGTACTATCTTTCTTCAGTGAAATAAAAAATAGTTATTGGGTCCGTGGACGTAGGCAATCTTGACGAACTACGTTAAATCTCTGTGTTCTCCGCTCTTCTGTATTTATTTTGTTTGGTGATTATTTTTCATTGAATTTGTGGTTGATAATTAATCGACAAGCTAGATCCTTCTTTTGATTGTTTCCACGCATTAGCATTCTGCTGCGTTTTTGGAGTTAGTACAAATCAATTGAAATTTCCGCACAACACGCTCCTCATTTTGTTTTCATCAAAAGTGTAAATATCAAATTAACATGATGAGAAAGAGATACCGAATAATGAAACTCGATGAAAATATGACAATAAAAATTTAATGGAAAAATCAACAATAATTCATAGAAACTATATTGAGCACACTCATATCCCATGTGCGGAAAGAGAGTGGAAAAATAAGTATAGTTATATGTAGTAGGGTTAGCCTATAAAAAATTTACAATTAAAATAGCTTATTTATTATGAATCAACTCACTTTTGTCCATGCATTACCGTGAGGTCTCTTAGATACGTCTATGGTGATAATTTTTGTCGCAGTTGATTTGGTGTTTGTTTGGAGTCACTACTGTTAACTTTTTGTGCTCTAGCTGATTAAGGAGAGAAAGCTAAATGAACAAATGATGGTTTGGAAGCTTTGGTGATTTTCAGGTTGTGGTGCAGTAGTAACATGAAATATGATAGAGGAGTTTCGAACTATAGTATTGATTTGATGTGGTAATGAAAAGTGTTTTGTTTTATAAATTGGAGATATTGAATGTTGAATTATAAGCAGAATGAGCAGACTCTGATGATGGAGAATTATTGTTTTATAATCCGATCACTACAAAAAGTACTTTTGGTGGCGCACAAAAAACGCAACCATAACGTATGGTGGCGTTTTAGAGAACGCCGCCATACGACATGCAACTAAAAAAATAATATTTTTGGTTGCGCTTGTGTAAACGTCGTTATAACATGCCTAATTGCGGCGGCAAAAAACGCCACCGTAAATCTTTTTTTGTAGCATGTTGAAACGCCACCAAAAGTGATATTTTTTTCAACATATCTTTTCCGTAGCGTTTTCTAAATACCACTAAATAGACGATGTTATAGATTGATCGTTTTAAGGGCTGTATATTTCACCGCAACAATTTTTTTTTTGTTGCGTTTTTTTCTGCCATTATATTTTTTCTGTAGCGTTTGATAAACACATGAACAAACACATCAAAATAATTCACTATAAAATACACAACTTCAATAGCCTGGAATTCTTTCAAATCAGTTATTTATCAGACACAACATTCAATTAACATACTCCGTAATGACAACTTCTAAAAAATTTCATATTACGAAATATTTTTAGAAAGAAAAATTATCTTCATGATTCAATAACATAAAGAACGCAATAATTTAAAAGAAAACAACTAGAATAGAGAACCAGCCATCTACTTGATCTTCTTCTTGGGCCTCAGCTGAAACAATATTTAGAAGAAGAAAAAACTGTTAAAACCATCAATAGCTTTGTAAAAGCAGATCAAGTATAAAAATAAGGCATAGATAAACAAATTAGTTTTTGTTTACCTGGTTGCTATGACCACATTTTTTCTTGCTGCAATTAACAGCCCTAGGGTGGAGTCTTGCATAGCACCTATTGCCAAAAACAGAATAAAATTCGTTACAATGCAACAAAAATCAACTGTTCATTAAAAATGAAATTGACATATATTGATATAGAAAATAGTCATATGCTACGTTTATTTTGAAATATATGCTCAGTTGATTTTATAATCAACTTTGAATCCTTGTTGATCAATAATGCATGACGAAAACAAATTCAAAATAGGTTTACAAGGATGAAAAAGTTTAGGACTGCAGTAATTTGCTGTATAATTTCAAAAAGCATTTCATTCGGCAAAAACCTAAAAGGAAACGCATTGGTACAGGTACACCACTGACAAATTCAGCCAATCACTAACAGTGCACCATCAACTCCTATATCACACGACACCAGTTCTGTTTTACACAACCTCTACTTTCCATCTAATTGCAGCTGCACTCAATCTCCCATACTAGCCACTGCGTTGCCGAAACCACAGCCATACTTGCTACTACAATCACTCCAGCAACATACAAACATACCAAATTCACCATCCTCTGCCTCGAACTCAAACCACTGCCTGCAGTTCATCTTCCACACTCAATCACCGCTACCTATTCAAACCATCATCCACTAAAATCTCACCACTTAAACAAAGCCCAATCTCCCATAATTTCCTCCACAAGCATTTCAACAGAGCCACTTCACCAGAGTTTCCACTTTCCTCTACAACTCACTTCTGACGCCATCATTTCTTGTACACAAGCTCTGCCACCTTCTACCATCCATATCAAACTGCTACCATCCTCCTACAGTCATCAAGACCACCACCATATCACTTACAACCATATCACTTATAGTTATCTTCATAACCAATACACTTGCCATCTCCATCACCAATACATCTTGAAAACACCCACTGCAACAACTCAGATTTCCCACTACAACAACCTGCCCTAAAGCATCTACATCAAAACGGCTGTGCATTTCCATCAAACTTCCAAACCCCTGACAGAGCTTACATCGCCCTCAACAAACTTCTGTCAATCATCACACAGCCCCATTTCTTACATGCACTATATCACAATGGACATTTTATTGAAAGAAGTTCCGATTAATGATACTTAAGAGTTGAAGATGTCATTACAATCCCTTTGCAAATATGAATATATTAATGGAACAAGCCATACTTGAAGTGCAAACTTGTTAACAAAGAAATTGCACTGAAGCAATCAGAAATGTAACCGCTATTTGGATAAACAAAAAAATAATTACCATTTGTGAACTTCGAAAAGAACATTCTCACTGGCAGCTTCAGCTAGCTTATGTATGTACTAGTGCTTTGAAAACATTTTCTCAAATATTACTTGAAAATAACAAGTTTACAAAATCCTTAAAACTTTGAAAAGAACATGTTTTCTATATATTTTTACAAAATATCTCTTTATTTAAAAGTCACAACTAATTCATAAAATTCATAATGATCTCAAACCACTTTTAGAATACTCTAATAATAGTTAGTAAACACTTGTAAAAAGAATGAAACAAAAGTTCCAACCATGGCGATTTTGAAACAAAGAAACATACGAAATTGTCATGTTTAACTTTAGATCAATTGAAAACTTATGATGAAAGGCTGAAGATTATTGACGTAAAGTACCTGATGCTTTCTTCAGGTCACAGGGCGAAGTTCTAACCAAGAATAACCTAAATAGAAAATCGTAAATAGGAGTATAACGAAAAATTGCAATCCATCTTTAGGAAGCTGTCATGCCATTCATACAAAAAAATTAATGCATCTATGATCTCATTTCATTAAACATAAATTTAATAAGGTTAAAGGTCTGAGTGACTTAATCTAATAGAACGCATATAAGCTGTTGAAAATATCAATCCATTGACATATGTATATCAATCCGATACTATGTGCATGCTAGTTAAAATGAGGTAATGAAAATGGGAAGTAGCTGGATAAGGATCCCATAGCTAAAAATATTCCAATATTTTAGGAGCAAAGATACATATCGAAGCTTAGTTTTGCAAGGCATAAAATTTAGATCCTAAAATAACATACATAGTTAGGGCGAATTTCATTCATGACAGCAATCTATAAAGTAAACTTATCCAACAATGGTGTCGAAAAGAACCATACAAATACTTTCTCAAATCTCCATTTTTTGCATTTCCAAAAATGGGCCTCTAAGCCTCTCTAGTCTCTACTACCACTAGAATATATGTAAATCTGAAAAAGATAAACATGTGTGTTAAAAGTTGAATACCATACATGAGAAATTATCGGTTAAAAGTTACCATGAATTATGCGTACTTGGAAGATAAAACAAAGCAATACAATGCTATTTATGAAATCTAATTCTATGTATCCGCTATTCTTCAAAAATACTACTTTCGCACTGATTCTTGCATAGTTTTAAACTATGATCCCTGCAGCACTGATTCTTGCATGGCTAACCTAGCCGTGTTTTCAAGACCATGCAAATATAAAAAAGGAATCTTATTTTGATATCGATACTACAAACAACAAGTATATATTCATAATCTATATTTTACCATCGTCAGCGGTCACAGCTCCTTTCACCAAACTTGGCATGGATGTTATGATTTGCAGGCATTGAACATCCTATCAAACAAATATGTTCGATTCGTTACATAAATTGCACATAGAATGCAAAAATATAATGCATATTTAGCATTAAAAATTCAGATATTTGGTATAGAAACAATGGTAGTTGGTTCCAGGCAAACTTCAAAAAGCGTAAACAATAAGTATGTAAATCAGAATATATAATGTCATTGAGTTTTTCCTTTGATGCTTACTTTCACATTAGATTCCTTGTATAGTCCTTTGATGTATGAAGTTAGTTCTGTGTTAACTAATTTACATTGTTAAACCATATCAGGAATTGGATGAAGAATGCAAAGCTATGAACGGAAGAAACACAACACATGCTAATATATTGGAAAGATATTAATTTGTTTGTATAAATATAAATAAATCCAGAGGAATTGTATGGATTTCTAAGACACATGTATCAAGCATAATATATTAAAATAGCTGTGAGCTGTAGTAATATATACGTTGGGGTAATATCAACATCATATAATAACGATGATGTACTAAAAAACACTATGAAAAATACAAATAAGACCGGTAAAAGATGCGATGAAACAAACAAATCCAAGAGAGTATGATAACTTTGTTATGCTTTATACATTGTGAAATATTAGTGATAAATCAATTACCAGAATATAAGTAAGTAACCATTAGCCTGATCAAATTAATCTAAGAATATACCAAAAAGTGTAAACAAATCCAAATAAAATATAAAAAATTATTTTTTGGTGGTTATATTTTTGTTTATAAATAAACGTAACTAATAAAAAGAACAATTGATGCATATAAAGAAAATTTTGACCATCAACAGGACCTTCCAACTAAGAGTATGATCAATCTATCCAGCCACATAAGATGCCAAACCTGAATCATTTGCCTGAATCATCCGAAATTTTGGGAACAAACAAATAAACTTTTTTAAATAAAAAAATTAAGCATTATACCTCATCCATTTTTCCAAGTTCCAATCCCTTAAAGTTCTTTAGTGTCAAGAATGAAGGCAATGTAAACCTATGAAAGTGTTATTAAATTAGTAATGCTGAATAATCTACAGACCAGTTTTGCAATATAGATAAATTGATTGATATAATGATGAAGTTAGGAAATACAAAAATGAAAACCTGTTCTTGATTTATCAGAATCCTTTTCACACTCGCAGCACATCCATGACACTACATCCTCTACAGCCAAGAACAATGGATTTTATGCCATTACAAGATTGCATACTATTATTCTCTTGTAGAAGAAATCTTATCTTTTGACATTTGTACCTACACAATGCTTTCAAAGCTCTTTTTTTCTGAAATAAGATCTATCTCAGAGAGTTTGCTTTAAGAATATTTAATCAAGAAACCACAGCCGCAACCCAATTCAACTACACTTCTAACTGACATCACATATCCATTCACCTGCAGCTACCATTCCTTCATGGAAACAATCACTACTTGCGTGCACTGACTTCTACAAACCCCTTTAACCACTCACTCGAGACTGCAGTGACCATCTCCTTCTCTTGCAAACCATCAACAATCCTTTCCAATGCCCAATAACATCATCACAAACCACTACTCCAAGCTCACTTCAACTAATCAACACTTCATATCTGCCTATGACCATCCCCACTGCCACTCTTTTCCATTCTCACGTTACTTCATATCACAGTCATAAAACAACACACTTCTGACCATAATTCTCTCTGACCAACGTACACTCCATCATACAATAATCATTTAGCCACTGTCAAAACTTGTTGACTGTTCAACAAGTTTCAAAACATCCCCCACTTTCAAAGCAACTCACAGCAACCAACAACCTCCTTTGTTATCACCATTCTCTGTCACTCCAGTAATCACCATACCACCAGCAAGTACACAGCAGCAACTTCCTAAATTTTCACCATACTCCCTACCATTTCTTACATCACTGATCATAGAAATTCCAACATAGAACTTCCCTCTAAAATCACCACACAACCCTACCTTCAGCACCAACAGTTTACTGCACATATACAACTTCATGCAACCAACAGTTGCACTTCTCTGTGCATATCAAACAGCCAATTCAACCATCCATAACTGAACTGCTGTTACAATACTTAAACCATACTTCATTGTCTTCCCATCACTATTACATTCCCATTGACATACTCATCATTCCTCTGCAATTGCCCATTGCCTGCAGACTGCATCACCACTGCAGTGACACAACACACACACACCCCATCCATATATCCTACCATGACACCATTCAACTGCCTCACAACATCCTTTTCCACCATCCTCTGACTGTCACTTGCTTCTGCCAATCTATACAAAATTACGGCTCTCCACTAGCAACGAAACATCACAACATTGCTACCACTTCACAAGAAAACAAAACTGCAATTACAACCAGTACATCAACCTTATCATTGTCTTCTTCCATACCGAATCTCTGCACATAGTAGCACCATCATCGCTACTTACTGCCTTACACAGAACAACCATCTGCTTGATCATCCACTATCCATTGCTACCTCCACCCTATAACATTCTTACAAATCGCAACCACAATCGAACAACCACCACAATCGAACTAACCTGCAACCTCGAGCTAAGCCACGCACCTCATCTCCTTTCTCTGAACCACCCTCTACAGCAACTTTAGTTAACAGCAGCAACACCTACAGCCGATCGCGACGTCTTCCTCAAACCTGAATCTACCACGATTTATATATATGCGAACAAACTGATAAATATTAAATTATATATATATATATATATATATATATATGTGTGTGTGTGAAGTTGTACATGTTAAGAATTGAAGTATGCGAAAAAACCGATAAATATTCAGAGCAATAATCCTCTTTACATTGATTACCTCGATTTGTCGATTCGTTCCTTGTGAACAAAGCGGAGGGGAGCAGATTGGAAGAAGTGGAGGAGATCCCTATTTACGAAGTGGATGGGAGCTAATGATGAGGAGATGATGACGAAGTGCACTGATGGTTCGAGCGAGAGGACGGTTGAATTGAGCGAGAGGGAAATTTTGGTGAAAGAGGGAAAAATGAAACGGTGGAGGGAAAAAGGAGGCAGTGGAGGGAAACAGGAGAAAAAAACGTGACAAGGGTTTAAGAAGCGAAAACCCTAAAATTAAACCGGAAAAAAAATTGTGGCATATATACTACAAACGCTACCGATAATTGCAACTAAAGGTAGATTTTCTTGTAGTGGATGATTTTTTCCTTTTTGAGTACTTCAGGCTCAAGGAGAAAGTGTGTGCGCGTGGAAAATATATGCGTGGAAAATACATGGAAAAAGATATTGATGAAGATTTGGAAGAGTTTGTTTCCATATTGAAAACAAGATATGTATACGATGGAAAATAAACTTCGTTGTATTTTTCAAAATATAACATAAAGAGTTAGATATATTCTCTGCTTATGATCTTTATTTATTTCATTTTTCTGTATATGCACCCTTTTGTTGCGCCGAAAGGAAATTTCTCCACAACCAAATATTTTATAACAAAAATTTGTAAATATATAACTCTAGACAAGCACATTAGATATAACATATATTTATTACAGAAAAATAGGCACAAGGACAAATGTAGAAAAAAATTTATACTTCAGGACAAAAGGTTTGTTTTATAGACTGAAAGACAATGCTAGTTATAACTAGCATTTTGTATGGTGTGAAACTGAATGTAATGCTAGATATAAGTAGATTGTATAGTGTAAAAGTTGAATATAATGCTACTTATAACTAGCATTTGTCCTTCAGTCTAAAATTGAAGCTTGGTGTCCTTCAGCCTAATTTTTTTTAAAGCTTGTCATTTTTCCTAATTTCCTCAATTTATTATTACCATCAAAAGGTATATTAACTGCAATATCTGACAATATTTCCTTTTTGACAATAATAATAATAATAAATATATATTATTTTTCAAATAAAAATAGATGTGTTTGAAATGTAACACGTGATGGTATATAAGATGTGGGTGAATGACAATTTAATTAGAAACAAAATTGTTTCCATGATTTTTAAACTGTAA
This sequence comes from Allium cepa, assembly GCA_030765085.1. Taxonomy (NCBI): domain Eukaryota; kingdom Viridiplantae; phylum Streptophyta; class Magnoliopsida; order Asparagales; family Amaryllidaceae; genus Allium; species Allium cepa. Next base: position 629,650,416 of record CM060928.1, on the reverse strand, counting down.
CACACTCTAAAAGAAAAATCAAATATAAAAACATATTTGTTATCATTAACAAGAAATATACTCCACCCTCTCCCTATTTTGACATAACAAACAACATGTTAAGATTTGATAAGTGTAACGTGTGTTGAATGTGTACTTGATATCATAAGATTAAAATCATAGCATAATTGTTTCAATATGTATAATATACTTCCCATATTGATATGCCCTATACATATGCAACATATGTATTAAAGAATAAAATATTAAAACAGTAATATTTCTTTCAATATTAACAATATATTTATAATGTCTCCACCGCTCTCCTCATTTTGTTTTCATCAAATGTGCAAATATCAAATTAACATGATGAGAGGGAGATACCGAATAATGAAACTCGATGAAAATACGACAATAAAAATTTGATGGAAAAATCAACAATAATTCATAGAAACTATATTGGGCACACTCTTATCCCATGAGCGAAAAGCGAGTGGCAAAATAAGTGTAGTTATACATAGTAGGGTTAACCTATAAAAATGTTACAATTAAAATAGCTTATTCATTATGAATCAACTCACTTTTGTCCATGCATTGCCGTGAGGTCTCTTAGATACGTCTATGGTGATAGCTTTTGTCGCAATTGATTTGGTGTTTGTTTGGAGTTGCTACTGTTGACTTTTGAAGCTTTGCCTGATTGAGGAGAGAAAGCTAAATGAATTGATGATGGTTTGGAAGCTTTTGTGATTTTCTGGTTGTGGTGCAGTAGTAACTTGAAATATGATAGAGGAGTTTCGAACTAAAGTATTGAGTTGATGTGGTAATGAAAAGTGTTTTGTTTGATAAATTTGAGATATTGAATGTTGAAGTATAAGGAGAATGAGCAGACTCTGATGATGGAAAGAATTATTGTTTTATAATCCGATGATTTTTTCCTTTTTGAGTACTTCAGGCTCAAGGAGAAAGTGTGTGCGCATGGAAAATATATGCGTGGAAAGTACATGGAAAAAGATATTGATGAAGATTTGGGAGAGTTTGTTTCTATATTGAAAATAAGATCTGTATACGTGAGATGACCCAAATTTTTCCTCCACAAAAAGTCGTATCATCCTTAAGAAAGAAAGGGATAGGAAAGAGAAAAGAAAGAAGAGAAAGAAGAAACAACACAAGAATCTCAACAGCGGAACGAATAAATTATATTAATAACATAAGTATTACATAGTATACATCAAATATCAGAGTTACACAGTCAATACAACACATACTAGACAGTTATAAACACCTGTCTATTTATTACAACTCAATACATTACAGATAAACACTCAGAGATACCAACATAGCGGAAAACTATATAACTATACGCAGAAGCCTCCTGCTCCATTTGCTCCTTCACAATTCGTCAAAGCTAACCTGAATCCTAACCTGAATTTCCTTGGCTACTCGTAAAAATTTGAGTACCCAAGAGTTAAAGAAAAACAGAAATAACTCCGGGTCAGACATGGGTCTGGTGTGAGTAACAGGTTAAAGTTGTTTAACTTTGAAAAACCTTTGAAAGAAAAGGTATCACGTAAGACTTCCCACACATAAACATGGAAAAGTTTTTACCTTACGCTAACCAAAACATTTGATAGGAAATCCGATGATATTATAATAATGTCTAGGGTTTTCAAGTAAATAAGAAATAGCCGAAATTGTTACATCTATTAAATTCCAGCTACTAGCCACAAAAGTGGGTAATACAATCAAAACTGTTGGCACTTATTGGATTTTGGATTCCATACAATGGCTGGGCTACTGGGGTACCGCCCGTCACAGTACGTGGCCTAGATCACCGTACCGAGGAGTACGCCCGCTCCCCTGCAACACAAAGCCGGATCCATTCCTTATTGAACAGTTCCGAACAAGACCACCCCGCAGTTTTGATCAGCAACCGCACCACTAAGCCGAAAATAAAGGAACATCTAGACAGGGGTAAATCTTGCTCTCAAGTGGGGGCTACCCACGAAACTTTGCTGCACCTCCCCTGTTTTAGCCATTCTCGGTTGATGAGGCTTGAGGCTACGATTACCTTAATAGGACATATCACTTAGAATGCTCATCGTCCACCTGACGATGTTCTGAAAGCATTCAATCCATACAAGTTCGTTCTGGGTTCGAACGAAACCGAAGGCATTATCTCGTTACACTCATTTTGGAATCACCCTCAGAGTTAACGACAATAACCCTTGCACTCTGAATCACCATCTCGAATCTATAAGTACTATTCCGTCAACTCATTACGGAATCACCCACAGAGTTATACTGACGTATAGCCCTTACACCTCGAGTCTTCACTCGCTCCACTTGGATTAATGACCTAACGTTTAATTGGAATCGATGTGGTTTTCGGATCCCAAATATGGAAACCCGATCCCGGTCTCATCGAAATCCAAAGCGTGTCTTTTAAGGCCAAGTTGTTTTAAAGTTTAAAACAATTTAATTTAATTATCTATATACACACAGATAGATAATTCACAATACAATAGATAATCAACATTATCATTAACAGATGATTCATATCATAAACATATAACCCATATTATCATCCAAAAGCAACCAATGCATCCATACATTTTCCATCTCATAGCTGAGATTACAAACCATACCAGACAACCAATACCAATCATCAAACATAAACAATGATCTAATGACCACACCATTTATAATTAATTTAAAATGGATTAAATTAATTACTTAATTTCTAATTAATTTAAAATAAATTAAATTAATTACTTTATCATTATAATCCTGCTTAACTTAACCATACTATTACTCATCTTAATTAATCATTACAGATTAATAGTTCCTAATTACAATAAGTAATTAGTCATTAAATTAAATACACAAGTTAATTATACTTAATCAATTAATTAACTAAAGTTAATTATATAAATCATTTATTCATTTATAATTATTCCTTAATTAATCAATTATAAATTACATCATTAATTAATTAATTAATGATTTCTGATTACATTTAATCAATCACTCAATATAAATTACATAAGTAATTAATCTTCAACTAAACTACATATATATTAATCACCCATGATTAATAACCATTCAATAATTAACTACTTTAATTACTCATCCCATAATTTAGTTACTCTTAATTAATTATCCTCAATAATCACTTGCTTAATTTTCAAAGTAATTTAAATCCAAATTACTTCTATAATAATTATCTTTAATTATATCCTGTAATTATTAATTAATTACTTCCTTAAGTAATTACAAATCCATAAATTACATAGAGTAATTATTCATCAGTTCACAAATGTTTAAATTAATTTATCTTAATTAATCTAAACTAATCACATTAATCAAATTAATTACACTAAGTAATTAATTTATTAATTACTTTCATTAAGTAATTAACAATTGATTATTATTAATTAATTTATTTAATTAATTATTAAAATTTATCACCATAATTAATTGTTGAATAATCTTAAGTTAATGACCTCATTAACATTTCTTAATTACTTAATTAATAATTAACTTATTTAAATCATTATTAATTATCAGTTAATTAATATTTAATTACAATTTAATTAATCTCTAATTATTAATTAAGTATTAATTAAAATCTAAATTATCTTTAATCACTTGATTAAATAAATCGTAATCACCAATTAAAATTTAATTAACCATCCTTAATTTTAGATTAACTAACCTTAATTAATTAATCTCAAATCTAATTAATAAATAAAAATTATTAGTTACTTAATTAATCATCCACATTATTAATTAATTAAATAATTATTACCCATCTTAATTTTCTTAATAATTTAATGAATCCAAACATTAAATTTTATTTATCTTTTACACAAACATTTCTTACTTAATTAAGCACTTAAAAACAAAATGTTTTTAAATGTACTTTAAATTCCATTTAACTTCGTTTAAACTTAAGATTCAAATTTATCTTAAATAAGATTTTAAAACAATTCAAAACTTTAATCTTATATGTTAAAAGAAACATCTACTTTATAAATAAGTTTAAAACAATTTAAATTTACAATTCAGTTTAAATTCAAATCAATTTAAAAATTACTTTTAAATTTCAAAATTGAAATACAGCTTTTAAACTCATTCTAGATTTAACTTAACTCTTTAAAACTTTTCTTACAATCTACATCTTCAATTTAAATGCAAATCATTTAATCATTTTAAAGAAATTTAAATTTAAACCTTTAATTTAAAAACTGAAGTTTAGATTTAATTCCAGTTTTAAAAACTAGAATTTAAACTCATTTTGAATTCTAATCTAAGATTTAATCTTTCAATTCAAATTCAAAACATACATATGCTTTTACACCTATGAATTTGAAATCAAATTTAAATTTAAAAACATAAATGAATTTAAATCCTAGACAATCTAAATTTAAATTCTTATTTAAGTTTCAGATTTTAAAATCCAGTTTAAACTTCAACTTGCAATTTTAAACTTATATTCTGTTTTTATTTGAAAAAACCAAACTTAATTTTCCTGAATTTAAATTATTTCTAAAAACCAAAATTTCAAACTTCTTTGAATTCATATTTTCGATTCAGGTTTTAAAACCCAAGTTCAAATTAAGTTTAAATTTTAAATTTTAACTTTTAAAATTTAAACACTACAAACAGATTTCCAGATTATGCTAAGACCAAACTAGAGTTTCAAAATTTAAATTATTTTAAAACCTAAGTTTTAAACTAATTGAATTTATGTTTAAATCCAGTTTAAATCTTAAACTTGGTTCAGATTCAAGTTTACATTTACAAACTTTTACTCCTACTTTAAAAAAACTGTAAACAGTTTTCTGTTTTGATTTTAAACAACTTAAATTTCCGAATTCAAAATATTTCAAAAACTCAAATTCAAACCAATTTTATATCAAGTTCAACTTAGGTTTTAACTTAATTCAAGTTTTTAGTTTATATTTAAACTCTATTTCAAAATTTAAAAAACTTCTGAAACAGGTTTCCTGTTTAAAATTAAAAACCTGAAAAAAACAAAGTTACCCGAGCCACTAAAAAAATACTTCGAGTCAGAAGCAATATTTCTTCGAGTCAAAACAAATTCACCCGAGACCATCACGAGAACAAAACCCTGAAACCCAAAAATCAACACAACCTGCACACACACCTTCCTGTGCACCTATACTTCAACTCCGGCCACCTCTGACCATCATCAATGGTCATCACCCATCGACCAAAATCCCCACATCAACCTTCAAACCTCAGATCCCCAAAATTCAACTCGAATTTTGAATTCAAGTTTAAAACAAAAACCTGGAAAACAACACTTCCCCTTTCAAGCTCGACCTGTCAACGACGAAATCTCCCAACTCCGACCACCATCACCCTTGAAACTTCGTCAACAACTCCATCAGTACATCATCTAACAATACCCAAAACAACATTGAAATCGATCCATTGTTGAAGCCGCAGTACTCAAATTCATAAACCCAGTAAAACTAGGGTTCATAACAGAAATTCCCAAATTACAATCTAAAATTTTAATTTCAACTCAATCTAAGATTTTTCCTATAATCTATGATAGATACACTGTCTCCAGAAACAAATTCAACCAATTCAATTGCAAGCATCAACTGTGCTTATCAATTATGTATAAAATAGTAAATTTGAAACTGTTCCATGTTTACAGCACTTTAAATTTTAATTTTTGATTTAAAATTCAAGAATTCACTTGATGTTTCTATTAATAAACCTGAAACAATAAATCATAAAGTTTGAATTTTCATTCTACGCTAATTTGCTCTGTATAACTAAATTTTGCAGGTTACAGATAATTTAATTTGATTCATATAAAATTTGTATTTACTCTATTCTAAAACAAACATGTTTTATTCAAAAGTTTGAGTCCTAACAGCAATCAATTCAAAACAAAGAATTCAAGAATCAACAGGAGTTTGGGATTTTGAAGCACAGACATGCAACAGTCATCATCATGTTTACAGGCATATATTTACGGGTATAATACTCACAACCATTTCATATAAGTTCATTTCAAAAATTAAAAAGTATGAACAACTTAACCTATTTAATAAATTTAAAAATGAGTTACTCACCTTAAATAAAAATGCAGAGCCCAGATTGAACATGCAGAACACCCTCTGTAATATGCTTTTTAAACTTGTTTTTAAAAGATGCTTCCAGTTCTTACATGCAGGCTTCAAACTTGAAATTGCAGTAGTCTTTTTCCAGATTTTAAAACAAATACAGATGCTTGCTTGAAATTGTTGCATGCAGGTTTCGTTTTGGAGGATGCAGATTTGTATTTTGAGGAGTTTGAACGCAAGTTGGTTTACAGGTTTGAGAAATGCAGTTTGAAGAGTTTGATTTTAAATCTCAAATGCTACAGATTTTTTTTTAAAGGAGGAAAAATGTTTCTTTGTTAAGAATTGATAATGAGAGAAAAGAATAGGAATGGAAGATTGCAAGTTTATATATAACTAGTTTATGATTTAATTAAAATTAAAGAAAAACAAAATTAAACAATGACACATGTAAAAAAAAAGACACTTGTAAAAACTCATGCTTAAACTCATAACACATGTTAACTCATGTTTTTAAGATGCTTACACATGTATATTTTTAAGTAATTAGTAATTTAGATTAAGTGTTAAAGAAAGTTTAAACATTGTTAATTAGTTTTATAAATACTTAGTTATGGAGGTAAACAATTTTTAAAGAATAAAACAAAGTGTTATTATAAATGAAAACAAAATACAAATCAATTATTTGGAAATAATACTTTTAATCATTTAAATAGATTTATAAAAGAGGTTATAACTTACTTGAAATTTAAATGAATACATGTTTCTTATTTTAAATTGTATTTTAAATTTCAAATTTAAATAAACAAATCACATTTTACAAATCAATATTTAAAAAGAATAACACAAACATTTTATAACTTATTTTAATATTCAAACTTAAATTAAAATGAATTTTTAAGCCAATAAAACATTTATCTCATACTTAAAATCATCTAGTTATTTTATTAAATATTTTTGAAAAGGTTAAATAAAAAATAAATCACAATTCCTAATTTCAAATTATTAAAATTATGCTATACTAATTTAATTAAAAACAACGCATCTATTTAAAATATATATAAATATACATATACATTTTATAAATAGAAAATAATTTATTAGTTTATTAAAAATAAATTCACAAATTAAATATTTAAATAAAGAAAATTATTAAATCAAACCAAATTTATCAACAAAAATTATCAATTCAATTCAATTTTAAACACAGATTATTAAATTTATATTGTCCAAAATCCCAGGATATTACAATCCTTCCCCCTTAAAAGAATTTCGTCCCCGAAATTTAAAACAAAGGTAATTTAATAATCTATTTACAGATTTTATTTTAAAACACAGCATATGTTAATCATATGCCAACAACCAATTCACACAATCAGAACAAATCTAATTATCTAAAAGAATTTTGGATAAAACTTTCACGAGTTTCCCCGGTATATATATATCGGGATACTCGCTCTATAGAATCCAATCAGTAAATACTACTAAGCTATAGAGCTCCTATCAACAATTCTATACAGAATATCAGACTATAAACGAGTCTGACTCAACAACCAATCTATCCTAAACTGCTGGTTCTAAAACCAGAAATATCAAACACGTACTCCCTCAGAGATACGTGAAACACTATGAATTCCAGTTATCCAAACTGGCAATTCAACTCTAGAAAACCAAACACTGATCTAACCAAAACACAGAAGAAATCAAAACACTTCAGAGCTAGCTTCCCAAACTTATAGCTCCTTGGATCGGAGAAAAACTTATCTCAAATCAAATCTCCGATTCCAGAATCCAAATTCCTTCGTCTCTTATCCATAAAAACTCTTCGGACGATCCTGAGCTACCAACATCCATTCCGATCAGCTTAACTCTACGCTGATGCCTCTAGAAACAGACTGAATCAAAACAATCCAACGATCTCCTTAAGATCACTCAAAAACCAAGAACACAAACCCTGCTTCTCAACAACAGAAGACAGAAAAACTTCTTCTCATCCGGAAAAAGAAAAACAGAAACACTCCAAACTGCTTCCGCTGCACAACTCAGATCCGAAGCAGAAGAAAATGCTGACGAAGAGCACAAGCACAGACTAGACAACCCAGCACAGAAATATGGTTTCACATATCCATAAAAGAAAACTCAGATGTTCCTCCGAAACTTGAGCTACTTCACCAACTTCTATCTCAAGGAACCATCCATCTATTAACCGAACCACCTGTTCCAATCCTGGAAAGAAAACTCGATCTCCAAACGCGGACAAACCTCTGATTTCCTGGAAGAAATCCGGACAATCTCCAACAATCCAAAAGAACATACTATCGCAAGTCACTTTTGCGATCAACTCAGTCTAAATCCAAATAAAACTTCTCTCTCTTTACCAAACCGAACAGCTTATGCTGGCCTAGCCAACTTACCAGAGAAACGAATCCACTTTGCTGCTTCTGATCTCCATTTCAGAGAAACTACTCAGCCAGAAGACTCCTTACCAACTTAGAACACTCTGCTAAATTCAGCCACATCACCGAGCAGACTCACTTCTTATTCTTGTTCCAAAGAAACATCTTCGGAAATATCCATAGTCACTACATCTTATCACGCAGCTACTACTTCCTGAGATATCAAGATACCATCTCTCACTTGCTTCAGCCTTATCGACAGATCAAAACTCAATTCTGCAATTCAAAGATGAACTCCGAACCTTAACAGGTTTCCTTCAGAGATCGATGAAGTCTTTCATCACTACAGAACTCGCTCGAGACGGTATTAGGTCTACAGTCTCGATAAATACGCTTTCAATCTCATCCATAAAACTCCAACCAATGGTAGTCGTGTTACACACACTTCTACCTCATCTACCTTTATAACTTACATTGGAAAAACCTGAACAGGTAATCCAACAAATAGGTAGAAACAATTTATATATATATATATATATAATAAAAATACAAATACGCTCTCTCAAGATAGACACCACTACAGAGCCTAGGTATTCACTCAACCTAATGCTCTGATACCAGCTGAGACGACCCGGCTTTTTTCTCCACAAAAAGTCGTATCATCCTTAAGAAAGAAAGGGATAGGAAAGAGAAAAGAAAGAAGAGAAAGAAGAAACAACACAAGAATCTCAACAGCGGAACGAATAAATTATATTAATAAGATAAGTATTACATAGTATACATCAAATATCAGAGTTACACAGTCAATACAACACATACTAGACAGTTATAAACACCTGTCTAGTTATTACAACTCAATACATTACAGATAAACACTCAGAGATACCAACACAGCGGAAAATTATATAACTATACGCAGAAGCCTCCTGCTCCATTTGCTCCTTCACAATTCGTCAAAGCTAACCTGAATCCTAACCTGAATTCCCTTGGCTACTCGTAAAAATTTGAGTACCCAAGAGTTAAAGAAAAACAGAAATAACTCCGGGTCAGACATGGGTCTGGTGTGAGTAACAGGTTAAAGTTGTTTAACTTTGAAAAACCTTTGAAAGAAAAGGTATCACGTAAGATTTCCCACACATAAACATGGAAAAGTTTTTACCTTATGCTAACCAAAACATTTGATAGGAAATCTGATGATATTATAATAGTGTCTAGGATTTTCAAGTAAATAAGAAATAGCCAAAATTGTTACATCTATTAAATTCCAGCTACTAGCCACAAAAGTGGGTAATACAATCAAAACTGTTGGCACTTATTGGATTTTGGATTCCATACAATGGCTGGGCTACTGGGGTACTGCCCGTCACAGTACGTGGCCTAGATCACCGTACCGAGGAGTACGCCCGCTCCCCTACAACACAAAGCCGGACCCATTCCTTACTGTACAGTTCCGAACAAGACCACCCCGCAGTTTTGATCGGCAACCGCACCACTAAGCCAAAAATAAATGGACATCCAGACAGAGGTAAATCTTGCTCTCAAGTGGGGGATACCCACGAAACTTTGCTGCACCTCCCCTGTTTTAGCCATTCCCGGTTGATAAGGCTTGAGGCTACGATTACCTTAATAGGACATATCACTTAGAATGCTCATCGTCCACCTGACGATGTTCTGAAAGCATTCAATCCATACAAGTTCGTTCCGAGTTCGAACGAAACCGAAGGCATTATCTCGTTACACTCATTTTGAAATCACCCTCAGAGTTAACGAGTATAACCCTTGCACTCTGAATCACCATCTCGAATCTATAAGTACTATTCCGTCAACTCATTACGGAATCACCCACAGAGTTATACTGACGTATAGCCCTTATACCTCGAGTCTTTGCTCGCTCCACTTGGATTAACGACCTAACGTTTAATTGGAATCGATGTGGTTTTCGATCCCAAATATGGAAACCCGATCCCGGTCTCATCGAAATCCAAAGCGTGTCTTTTAAGGCCAAGTTGTTTTAAAGTTTAAAACAATTTAATTTAATTATTTATATACACACAGATAGATAATTCACAATACAATAGATAATCAACATTATCATTAACAGATGATTCACATCATAAACAGATAACCCATATTATCATCCAAAAGCAACCAATGCATCCATACATTTTCCATCTCATAGCTGATATTACAAACCATACCAGACAACCAATACCAATCATCAAACATAAACAATGATCTAATGATCACACCATTTATAATTAATTAAAATGGATTAAATTAATTACTTAATTTCTAATTAATTTAAAATAAATTAAATTAATTACTTTATCATTATAATCCTGCTTAACTTAACCATACTATTACTCATCTTAATTAATCATTACAGATTAATAATTCCTAATACAATAAGTAATTAGTCATTAAATTAAATACACAAGTTAATTATACTTAATCAATTAATTAACTAAAGTTAATTACATAAATCATTTATTCATTTATAATTATTCCTTAATTAATCAATTCTAAATTACATCATTAATTAATTAATTAATGATTTCTGATTACATTTAATCAATCTCTCAATATAAATTACATAAGTAATTAATCTTCAACCAAACCACATATATATTAATCACCCATGATTAATAACCATTCAGTAATTAACTACTTTAATTACTCATCCCATAATTTAATTACTCTTAATTAATTATCCTCAATAATCACTTGCTTAATTTTCAAAGTAATTTAAATCCAAATTACTTCTATAATAATTATCTTTAATTACATCCTGTAATTATTAATTAATTACTTCCTTAAGTAATTACAAATCCATAAATTACACAAAGTAATTATTCATCAATTCACATATGTTTAAATTAATTTATCTTAATTAATCTAAACTAATCACATTAATCAAATTAATTACACTAAGTAATTAATTTATTAATTACTTTCATTAAGTAATTAACAATTGATTATTATTAATTAATTTATTTAATTAATTATTAAAATTTATCACCATAATTATTTGTTAAATAATCTTAAGTTAATGACCTCATTAACATTTCTTAATTACTTAATTAATAATTAACTTATTTAAATCATTATTAATTATCAATTAATTAATATTTAATTACAATTTAATTAATCTCTAATTATTAATTAAGTATTAATTAAAATCTAAATTATCTTTAAGCACTTGATTAAATAAATCTTAATCATCAATTAAAATTTAATTAACCATCCTTAGTTTTAGATTAACTAACCTTAATTAATTAATCTCAAATCTAATTAATAAATAAAAATTATTAATTACTTAATTAATCATCCACATTATTAATTAATTAAATAATTAATTAACCATCTTAATTATCTTAATAATTTAATGAATCCAAACATTAAATTTTATTTATCTTTTAGACAAACGTTTCTTACTTAATTGAGCACTTAAAAACAAAATGTTTTTAAATGTACTTTAAATTCCATTTAACTTCATTTAAACTTAAGATTCAAATTTATCTTAAATAAGATTTTAAAACAATTCAAAACTTTAATCTTATATGTTAAAAGAAACATCTACTTTATAAATAAGTTTAAAACAATTTAAATTACAATTCAATTTAAATTCAAATCAATTTAAAAATTACTTTTAAATTTCAAAATTGAAATACAGCTTTTAAACTCATTCTAGATTTAACTTAACTCTTTAAAACTTTTCTTACAATCTACATCTTCAATTTAAACGCAAATCATTTAATCATTCTAAATCAAATTAAATTTAAACCTTTATTTTAAAAACTGAAGTTTAGATTTAATTCCAGTTTTAAAAACTAGAATTTAAACTCGTTTTAAATTCTAATCTAAGATTTAAACTTTCAATTCAAATTCAAAACATACATATGCTTTTACACCTATGAATTTGAAATCAAATTTAAATTTAAAAACATAAACGAATTTAAATCTCAGACAGTCTAAATTTAAATTCTTATTTAAATTTCAGATTTTAAAATCCAGTTTAAACTTCAACTTGCAATTTTAAACTTATATTTAAAAACAGAAACAGATTCTATTTTTATTTAAAAAAAACCAAACTTAATTTTCCTGAATTTAAATTATTTCTAAAAACCAAAATTTCAAACTTCTTTGAATTCATATTTTAGTTTCAGGTTTTAAAACCCAAGTTCAAATTAAGTTTACATTTTAAATTTAAACTTTTAAAATTTAAACACTGCAAACAGATTTCCAGATTATGCTAAGACCAAACTAGAGTTTCAAAATTTAAATTATTTTAAAACCTAAGATTTAAAATAATTGAATTTATGTTTAAATCCAGTTTAAATCTTAAACTTGGTTCAGATTCAAGTTTACATTTACAAACTTTTACTCCTACTTTAAAAAAAACTGTAAACAGTTTTCTGTTTTGATTTTAAACAACTTAAATTTCTGAATTCAAAATATTTCAAAAACTCAAATTCAAACCAATTTTATATCAAGTTCAACTCAGGTTTTAACTTAATTCAAGTTTTTAGTTTATATTTAAACTCTATTTCAAATTTTAAAAAACTTCTGAAACAGGTTTCCTGTTTGAAATTGAAAACCTAAAAAAACAAAGTTACCCGAGCCACTAATAAAATACTTCGAGTCCGAAGCAATATTTCTTCGAGTCAAAACTAAATTCACCCGAGACCATCACGAGAACAAAACCCTGAAACCCAAAAATCAACACAACCTGCACACACACCTTCCTGTGCACCTATACTTCAACTCCGGCCACCTCTGACCATCATCAATGGCCATCCCCCATCGACCAGAATCCCCACATCAACCTTCAAACCTCAGATCCCCAAAATTCAACTTGAATTTTGAATTCAAGTTTAAAACAAAAACCTGGAAAACAGCACTTCCCCTTTCAAGCTCGACCTGTCAACGGCGAGATCTCCCAACTCCGACCACCATCACCCTTGAAACTTCGTCAACAACTCCATCAGTACATCATCTAACAATACCCAAAACAACATTGAACTCGATCCATTGTTGAAGCCGCAATACTCAAATTCATAAACCCGCTAAAACTAGGGTTCATAACAAAAATTCCCAAATTACAATCTAAAATTTTAATTTCAACTCAATCTAAGATTTTTCCTATAATCTATGATAGATACACTGTCTCCAGAAACAAATTCAACCAATTCAATTGCAAGCATCAACTGTGCTTATCAATTACGTATAAAACAGTAAATTTGAAACTGTTCCATGTTTACAGCACTTTAAATTTTAATTTTTGATTTAAAATTCAAGAATTCACTTGATGTTTCTATTAATAAACCTGAAACAATAAATCATAAAGTTTGAATTTTCACTCTATGCTAATTTGCTCTGTATAACTAAGTTTTCCAGGTTACAGATAATTTAATTTGATTCATATAAAATTTGTATTTACTCTATTCTAAAAAAAACATGTTTTATTCAAAAGTTTGAGTCCTAATAGCAATCAATTCAAAACAAAGAATTCAAGAATCAACAATAGTTTGGGATTTTGAAGCACAGACATGCAACAGTCATCATCATATTTACAGGCACATATTTACAAGTATAATATTCACAACCATTTGATATAAGTTCATTTAAAAATTTAAAAAGTATGAACAACTTAACCTATTTAATAAATTTAAAAATGAGTTACTCACCTTAAATAAAAATGCAGAGCCCAGATTGAACATGCAGAACACCCTCTGTAATATGCTTTTTAAACTTGTTTTTAAAAGATGCTTCCAGTTCTTACATGCAGGCTTCAAACTTGAAATTGCAGTAGTCTTTTCCCAGATTTTAAAACAAATACAGATGCTTGCTTGAAATTGTTGCATGCAGGTTTAGTTTTGGAGGATGCAGATTTGTATTTTGAGGAGTTTGAATGCAAGTTGGTTTACAAGTTTGAGAAATGCAGTTTGAAGAGTTTGATTTTATATCTGAAATGCTACAGATTTTTTTTTTGAAGGAGGAAAAAGGTTTCTTTGTTAAGAATTGATAATGAGAGAAAAGAATAGGAAAGGAAGAGTGCAAGTTTATATATAACTAGTTTATGATTTAATTAAAATTAAAGAAAAACAAAATTAAACAATGACACATGTAAAAAAAATAGAAACTTTTAAATTCTCATGCTTAAACTCATAACACATGTTAACTCATGTTTTTAAGATGCTTACACATGTATATTTTTAAGTAATTAGTAATTTAGATTAAGTGTTAAAAAAAGTTTAAACATTGTTAATTAGTTTTATAAATACTTGGTTATGGAGGTAAATAATTTTTAAAGAATAAAACAAAGTGTTATTATAAATGAAAACAATATACAAATCAATTATTTGGAAATAATACTTTTAATCATTTAAATAGATTTATAAAAGAGGTTATAACTTCCTTGAAATTTAAATGAATACATGTTTCTTATTTTAAATTGTATTTTAAATTTCAAATTTAAATAAATAAATCACATTTTATAAATCAATATTTAAAACGAATAACACAAACATTTTATAACTTATTTTAATATTCAAACTTAAATTAAAATGAATTTTTAAGCCAATAAAACATTTATCTCATATTAAAATCATCTAGTTATTTTATTAAATATTTTTGAAAAGCTTAAATCAAAAATAAATCACAATTCCTAATTTCAAATTATTAAAATTATGCTATACTAATTTAATTAAAAACAACTCATCTATTTAAAATATATATAAATATACATATACATTTTATAAATAGAAAACAATTTATTAGTTTATTAAAAATAAATTCACAAATTAAATATTTAAATAAAGAAGATTATTAAATCAAACCAAATTTATCAACAAAAATTATCAATTCAATTCAATTTTAAACACAGATTATTAAATTTATATTGTCCAAAATCCCAGGATATTACAATACGACGGAAAATAAACTTCGTTGTATTTTTCAAAATATAACGTAAAGAGTTAGATATATTCTCTGCTTATGATCTTTATTTATTTCATTTTTCTGTATATGCACCCTTCTATTGCACTGAAATGAAATTTCTCCACAACCAAATATTTTATAACAAAAATCTATAAATATATAAATCTAGACAATCACATTAGATATAACATCAAGTAGTGCTCGCTTGGAATGCATGGCTTTTAAGATTGCGTGGCTAACCTGAGAGTGTGCGGTTTGCGAAATGCGTGGCTTTTAAGGGCGTGCACGGCTTACGAAATGTGAGGCTTTCAAGAATGCATGGATTTTTGAGAGTGTGCAGCTTATGACATGCGAGACTTAAGTACTTATATTTTCTTTAACCAAGAAGTGGTGCACGACTTACGAGATGCATGGCTTTGATTTGGGCCTTACCGGTGTTGCCGAAGAAACACTGGTTCTTAGAAGGCAAGCATCGAGTTCTATTGATCCAATGGTTTAAGTCGATTTGCTTCCTTCGACTCAACGGGTAGATGGGGTGTACTTGAGCATGGTTCCACTATCTCAAGCAGCGATTGGATGGTTTTGAGTCGATTTGACCCCGTCAACTCAGCATGCTACTTTTGTGAACGTGGTTTTATTGGCTCAAAAAACAAAGCAATTTTATTAATAAAAGTTGGACAAGCTCTACATATTTACAATGCCTCTAGTATACTGAGATGGCTTATTGGTAGAAAATAGGAAATATGTAAGCTAGTCTTAGAAAAAGTAACGACCCAGCGATTTATTGTTCCAAGCTTGGGAATGTGGGTTCCATCAATAGTTGTTAGCTTGAATGTGTCATCCCCTAGCTTCTGGCCAATAATATAGGGCCCTTTCCAGTTTGGTCTGATTCCCAGTATAGGGTAGACCTGTTTGAGGACAAGGTCTCCCACTTCGAAAGTACGGTTATAGACTTTGGAATTGAAATATTGTGCGACCCTTTTTTGGCAAGCAGCGGTCCTTAACTCGGCTTCTTCCCTCTTCTCATCGACCATATCAAGTGACTCAAGTAGAAACTTCGCATTCTGCCTTTGATTAGAGTTGTGCCTTCGATGAGAGGGGACTTCTAGCTCGATTGGGATCATTGCTTCTGAACCATATGCCAGTGCAAATGAGGAGTGCCAGTTGCAGATCTGAGTGTTGTCCTGCAAGCCCATAGCATGAGTGGAAGTTCATCAACCAAATTTCCTTTAGCTTTAGTTAGCCGCTTTTGATGGTGGACTTGATGATCTTGTTCACTACTTCCACTTACTCATTTGCCTGTGAGCGAAAAAACTTTTCTAGATTCGGAAGCGCTTGCAAAAGCTTTTAAACTCAGCGCTTTCGAATTGATTCCCATTATCTGTGATGATTTTTTGTGGAACTCCAAACCTAAAAATAATGTTTTTAGTGACAAAACTAATAACTTTCTTTATAGTACTAGTGTCCAGTGGTTCCGTTTCGGCCCATTTGGTGAAATAATCAACAGCAACGATGGCATATTTGGTTCCTCCTTTAGCCATTAGTAGTACACCAATCAAATCCATTCCCCAGATCGAGAATGGCTACGGGCTGACCATCTACATCAGCTCCGTCGAAAGAGCACTTTTGATCTTGCCGAATCTTTGGCATTGGTCACCTACTACATCGCGGTTTACTGTTCGCCAAAAATAGCCATATCGAGGAACTTTCGCAAGGGTTTTCCCTCCAGTGTTATGTCTACAATTGCTTTCATGAACTTCCCTAAGGAATCTTCGGGGTTCATCGTTGGTCACACACCTGAGCAAGAGTGTAGAGAATCCTCTTCGATAGAGCATTACATTCTGTACTACAAACTGCGGTGTCATTCAAAGGAGCTTTTTTCATCGATTCTTGTCTGCGGTGAGTGTTCCTTTGAGCAGGTAGTCCTTGATTGCTGTCATCCACATTATTGGTTCTTCGATTGTTTTGAAAATCCAGTCGATATCTACCTGCTTGTGTTTAGAGTGGTCAGAGTTTCAATTAGGACTTCCTCCAAGGACCAAGCTTCTCCAGAACTGGCTAGTTTTGCTAGATGGCATGCCTTCATGTTTTGTTTCCTCGAAATATGAGTTATGGTGTAAAGTTTGATGTCATTCAGCAGTTCCTGCACTTTAGATAGATATGGAGCGAAGTTCTCTCCCCAAGCATGGTATTTTCCTTTCACCTGACAGATGATTAGCTTAGAGTCACTATAGATGTGTACGGACTTTATCCCGAGTTCCTTCATAACTTTCAGCCTAGCTATCAATGCTTCATATTCCACTTTATTATTTGTTAAAGGGAATTCCAAGTGTAAGGCATAGAAAACAGATTGTCCTTCAGGAGTTTTGAGCACTACTCCTACCCTAGAGTAGAAGTTGTTAGATGCACCATCGATGAACAACTTCCAACGTGTCTATGCTTCCAGAGTAATTTCTTCTTTGTTATCTCGTATCATAAACTTGGCAATGAAGTCTACCAGCGCCAACCCATTGATCGCCTTTCGAGGGTGGTAGGTTATTTTGTATTCACTTAGTTTGATGTTCCATTTGATAAACCATCCAGAAGTCTCGGGGGTACAACACTTGCTTCAAGGGTTGATCTGCTAGTACTTTGATCGGGTGTGCTTGGAAGTACGGTCGTAACTTTCTAGATGCGATCAGGAGGCAATATGCTTATTTTTCCAATCTCGGATAGTTTGTCTTGGCTCTAGCAAATTGTTTACTGATGTAATATACAGGTCACTGGATCTTAGCTTCTTCTCGTACGAGCATGGAACTTAATGCATGGGGCGAGACTGCTAAGTAGATGAATAAATCATCTCCATCTACTGGCTTGGACAGGATTGACGGGGCTTCCATATGTTGCAACAGCTCTTTGAAGGCGATCTGACAAACCTGATTCTATTTGAAGTTCTTCTTTTCCTTCTTTAGTGCGTCAACGAACGGTATACATTTGTCGGTTGCCTTAGAGATGAACCACCTTAGTGCTGCAACGTTTCCATTAAACCTTTGTGGATCTTTCTTGTTCCTTGGGGCCTTGACTTCCGTAAAGCGGTAATTTGTTTAGGATTTTCTTCAATGCCTCTGGCACATAAAATGAATCCCAAGAACTTTCCAATGGCTAGTCCGAAGTGACATTTAAGTGGATTGAGTTTCATTCAATATTTATGGAGTATTTCAAACATTTTGGCGAGGTTGTCCAACTGATTTGAAGCTATATATGCAAAATTTAACCAACATATCATCTACATAACTTCCATAGTCTTCCCAATTTGATGTTTGAATATGGCATCCACTAGCCGTTGGCAGGTTGAACCAGCATTCTTTATGTCGAATGGTATCGCTTTGTAGCAGCATAATCCTAGATCAGTAATGAAACTGGTGTTTTCCTAGTCAGGTTCATGCATCATGATCTTGTTATACCCCGAGTAAGCATCCATAAATGATAGTAGTTTATGTCCAACTGTCCCGTCCGCAAGTTGACCGATTCTAGACAGAGAAAAGCTATCTTTTGGACAAGCTTTGTTTAAGTCCAAGCAGTCGATATAAATTTTCCATTTTCCATTGGACTTCTTGACCAAGATCGAGTTGGATACCCATTTGGGGTAGGCTTCTTCATGGATAAAACCATTCTCTACCAACTTATCCACTCAGCGCTTTGGACCATTCGGGTCCTAGGCTGCGTCTCTTCTGCTTCACTGGTGTATACTTAGGATCAATATTAAGTGTGTGGCATGCAATCTATGGCGACACCCCACACTTATCAGAATGTGTCCAAGCGAACACGTCCAGGTTGGCACAATTTTTTTTTTTATTAATTCCTATCGCATCTTGTTTCCAAGATGTCATCCAATTTTCAGGACCCAAGTCGGGTTATCCATATCAACTGGGACATGTAACATCAATTCTGCCGATGCTGCTTGATCCTCCCTTGAACTCTTCTTTAAGGTCCAAATCCTTGTCGAATCGGCTATAGTCCCCAAGCCAGGGGCAGCTCTGTAGTTGCTATTCAGTTGGTTCACGAATGTGGAGAGTTCGCCACATTCTTTCCTTTTTCTTTGCTTCTTGACTCACGCAGTTTTGCAATATAGCATTCTCTAATGGCGCTTTGATCTTCTTTGATCACAAAAATTCCATTCTCTGTCAGAAAGTTAGACTTCATTGAGATAAAGCCATCCTGAAATCTGTCAAGGCGGGCCAACCTAGAAATCATTTGCCGCAGCGGTCCTGGAGCAAGTCCTAATTTCATAGTTAGACATCATTGAGCTAAAGAAATCCTGAAATCTGTCAACGCGGGCCAACCTGA
Organism: Allium cepa; assembly: GCA_030765085.1. Lineage (NCBI taxonomy): Eukaryota > Viridiplantae > Streptophyta > Magnoliopsida > Asparagales > Amaryllidaceae > Allium > Allium cepa. Next base: position 629,630,672 of record CM060928.1, on the reverse strand, counting down.
GAAACCAGAATCCAAGTTCATTCTTTCCTGCTTCACATCCTTTCTTGCGTTTGCCGCAGCGATCCTGGAGCTACTTGCATTCTGGTTAGCTGTCCTTCCATTCTAGCTAGTGCTTATTGGTTGTAGGTTAGTAGGTTTCCCTCTAGCTCCTATACCTCCTCCAATCTCAAGTACTGGCTCGCCTTTTGATTAAAGTCCTTCCTAGTCGTAGGTTGTTTCATTTTGATCCATTTTTCGAATTCAGTGTCGGGATGAATGGCGCAAAACAGGGCTATGAAGAACATATCTTCGTTTGGGTTACTTACTTCAGTGACCACAATGTTAAACTGACTCGTGAAGCATTTCAAAGGTTCATTTCATCTTTGGAATATGGCAGATAAGGACATCACATCTTTTAGTTATGCCATGTGAAACCTAAATCGATTAAGGAACCTTGTTGCCAATTCACTAAAAGTGGAGATGGATTTGGGTAGGATCTTAGTGAACCACATAGAAGCAATTTCCTCCAAAAAGATTGAAAAACATCTAAATCGAACAGCATTTGAAGTACTCGCTCCGTCCATGTACCAACTATACTTGTATAAGTGAGGTTTTGGGTCTCTAGTTCCATCGTAGGACGGAATAGTTGGCATAGCGAATTTTTAGGATATTTTTCATTCAGAATGTCATCAGTGAAGGGAGTCCATCTTGGAGTTATCCTTACTTTCATCCATCAAATGCTTGATCATATCTACGATGTATGCCTCTGATGTCCGATAGTCTACGAGATGGCTGTAAGTGACTACACTAAGTGTTTGATCTTGCAAACGATCTTGGTAATTAGGTCGAAGCCTAGGCGCTCCTATCTTCGGGACAGCCACTCCCTCGGAGTTCCGTTGGTTAGGGTTGGTCGGGTAGGGGCTGTTTGGACTTCTCTGTCGGTGTTGAGTGTGTTAGTGTTTCCTTTCAACTCGTCGTCATCGGGTTTCTCACCATCTTCAGAGTCGGAGAGATCCACCGCTATATCTTCTTTTGGTTTCGTCCCTAAATTCAAGTCCATGATGAGCTACTTTGCAGTTGGTGGAGTGCTTGCTTTTCCTTCTGTAATGATTCCTACAACTCCAGCCGCTGCTCCTTTTTGCTTTTGCCTTCCGTTTCTTCTATTTAAGCCAGATACGAAAGAAATTTCTTGCTCCGTGGCAGAGAAGGTTTTAGCACGGTTCTTAGAGCGGTTGGTGATGGAAAGGTCAAGAGGGCATTTAATTTGTCCATAAGAGCTTTTTGGTTGTTCTTCATCTTTTGATTGATTTCATTAACCATCTTATTTAATTCATCTCTGGTGAAAATTTCATGTTGGATAGAAGATCCTGGCACTTGATCGCCAATGTTGGCCCTAGAATTAGCTCTGGTAATGGATTATTGGCGTCATTGACCTTAGCTTGCTGAGGATCGGTTTCTTCTCATGCTATTACAGCTCTTATGGATCTTCTAAAAGCAGTTCTCTTACTTTCTGGTGCCATTGATTTTCAATGACATATTTTCTAAGAAGAGATGGAGGATCTAACTTCTAAACCTATCTAAACCAAACTAGATAGCTAGATTTAAGCTTGAGTTCAATTCTCAGTGAAAGAACCAAAACGTTAACCTAAAATATGAATCAACATCCTGAATTGAGTGTGAACGCACCAGTCCTATTCATCAAGGCAGCGAAAATAGAAAAGGCAAAAACAACATATAAAAAGTAAAGAGACAAGAAGATTTTATAATGGCTCCGCTGTTAATGAAGTGTACGTCCACTTTATAACATTTTATTAACCGACTGCTGTTATAAGTGGAATCAGATTACAATATGATTGAATCTCCTAAGTTAGATCAAGTCATCAGTGCAAGAGTTCACTGGAGAATCATTGTGAACCCTTAGATGACTATTATGTGGAAGGAGAAGAGTGAAGAATAATTTCTATGGAGTTCCAACAGCCAGTCCAAAAGACCTTCTTTATGTTGTAGATATGTGAATATTTATAGGGATTGTAGAGCTATTGGGCTAGGCCGCTTTGCCAAAAGCCTATACTTGATGGTACGAAGACGCTCCAAAAAGTTCACATCGAATCGATCTAACCCGATGGATCGCTAGCGATCCATGTAATTGAAGTATTTTTGGATCGTTTCATTTGGATCGCGCTCCTTTCCTTATATAGATATTATCCTTGCGATTTCATAACGAGTTGCCTTGTTTTGATAGTAATCCAGGTACAGGTTGTATTGCACTATGGCTAGAATCAATGAATGCTCACTTCGAACTAGTCTGCTTAGAATATCATGAAACTTAGTAGATATCTTTAGAAAATATATTGGTTCATCATGCAAGAAGTTTGGAGGATCCATGAGCATTTCGTATGGATCGCGAGAGATCCATAGGAGATAGATTGCTAGCGATCCTTCACCTTAGCTTACTTTTGTGTCTTTCCTATTGGGTCTTTCTTAGCTTCTTCTTCTTGTCGTTTCGGTTAATTCTTGAGTTCTTTTGAGTTGAAGTAGGTGTTGTAGCTCCCATTGAATTCTGTCGCGTTAAAAACCTGGTTAATAAAGACTATTAAACCTGACCCCAAAACATGCTCACAAACATCGTGCATGGTAGTTGTACAGTATCGAGGATGTGGATTTGTGTCAAATAAATATTTTTTGTTTACAGGGGTGAAAAAAGAGTAATTGGGACGTGAATAATACTACCATAAATTTAGAAAGTTTCATAAAATAATTGTTGATGGGGGCAAATGCATTCCTTAAGAAATAATTTTCCTTCTTTGTTGGATTTTTCAAATCTAATTCTCATGGATACAACCAATTCATTCTTTTGGTATAGTGAAAAAAAAGATTAGTGTAATGAATCATCGCGTCTTAATTGGTGAATTTGTTGAAAGATAGCATTCATATGCAAAAATACAAAAGAATTTATGAATTTTTTGAAAGCATTCATATGCAAAAATACGAAAGAATTTATGAAGATGCAACATACAACAAAGGCAGGTTCAAGTGAATAGGTTGCCCTAGGCAACAGGAAATCTGTTGGAAACTGAACATTCCACCTGCGTGCAAGAAAACTTGCTCACTTCTACTACGCTAGCAATACTCTCAAATAATGTGTAAAGTAATATTCTTTAAATACTAAAGTGTTTAGACATTCTGTTTTCCATTACATTGTTGTCCCCATTCGAGGGGTTGTCCTAGACGGCTGCCTAGTAAGCCTACCTCTAAAACTGGGTTTGCGTACAACATAACGATGATGATTGAATTTTACGAGGACAAGTAGTGGACCTTAAAGAGGAAAAGTTAATGGTGAATTGAAAATGATAACGAATTGATAAATGATGTAATAATGAATACTAAATGAATGGTATTGAATTTATGATAATTAATTCAATTAATGGCACATTAATTAAAATTAATTTTGCAGTACTGTTTCATAATTGAATTTATGGAAAATCTTTACTGCTTTCACTATGTTATAAATAAAACAATTTAATAGAACAAAAATGCCATTTGTTTTTGTCGAAGCATGCTGACCAAAGTCAATAAAATAGGAATCCACCTCAAAACTATACAATCGCCCCCACACTCCTAAATTCCACAGTTTCAACTTATTCTTAGATTTGGCAGAATTTTGTTCGGTCATACTAGCAGAGCTCTTAATAAAATATCAGGACTACTGAACTCAGCAAAATATTGAGATAAATTTTTTACTATAATAAACTGCTGGCAAACATCATGTGTTCAATAAGAAGTAAAATGTCAATGAGCAGAAGAATGCATTGAATAGAGATCAAAAAAGTAGTCCAAAATACAACGTAATCAAATCAGTGCGAAGAATTTAAGTACATGAATGCAATAATCAAAAAGTGTAAATGGCAGGATATCCTAATTTAGAAATTAGCGCATTCTTATTGTCACTTCAAAATTTATTAAAGGGGATTTCGGCATAGGTCTACCGAGTTTAAGCTTTAAATTCGGCAGACCCCTCCGAGTTTAAGCTTGAAATTCGACCATGTCCACCGAACATAGTGTAAAATGTTGGTTAGGCTTGGTTCGGCCGGAAACGTTGAATTTTAAGTTTTTGGTTGCCCCCTCCCGATAAATTCTAAAGTTTCAATAACAACACCCTAAGAGAATTACAGAATACAGATTATAGTTTTTTCTTTTTCTTTTTTATTTTTCATTTTTCTTAAATAGTCAAGACCGCAATTTTGATCAAATGTGGTTCGTGTAATGCTTAGTGTCCCAATTTTGAACTACGATACGAAAATCAGAAGGCTGGTTACAAGTGTAATTACAGACAAAATGGTTGAAATAACAACACTCCACTATATATATGTTTATCGTTTTTGTTCTCTTTTACTTTCTCATAACCTAATTTACCTTCTTCTTTCTTTTTCTTTCTCGTAACCAAACTAAAAGAAGAAAGAGAGGATCCATGAAAAAAATTGAAGAAAGGGTTCCTCTCTTGCAAAATGAACTTGATCATAATAATTTTGAAAAACATGAGAAGGAAGAGACGATAAGCGTAAAAACATGGACAGAGACAAAGAAACTATGGAGAATTGTGGGACCAGCAATAATAGGCCGAGTGGTGATATACAGCATGAACGTGATCACACAAGCTTTTGCTGGTCATCTTGGTGATCTGGAACTCGCTTCGATGTCCATAGCTAACAATGTTGTCGTTGGATTTAATTTCGGTCTTCTGGTATGCTTATATATAATTATACTTAACTGCTTGAATTTATTTGACCATTTGTAATCAAATCATATCTAAATTTATGTACGCCAATCTTAGCTTTTCGTATGCATCTATTCTAAATCATTTACCAAAACATGCCTTGAATTTCAAACTAGAGCTGTTTTAGGGACTTGTGAATCCTAAGTATTACAATGATTGAACGTGTGTTCAAGTATAATCAATTTACTTTTTAGTTATAAGGTCATACAACAAGGCAATTTAATAACAAACAGTCAAGTTTCATTGTTCCAAAGGGTAGTTCATCAAACCAAAGCATTAACAGCTACAATGATTGAATCCCTAAGACCCTATATCAAACATTAGTGTTTTAACTAATAACCCAAAATGTTGGGGTTCTACAACACATTTTCTTAGGAGTTGGTTGACACTGTCCAAGTTACCTGGATATTAAAAAAATCATTATGTTTCATTGTATTTATGTCACAGAAAATAGAATTTTTGCTCCATTTTTTTTCTTTTTCCTTTTGAATTGGAGAATATAGCTACTAATTTCAATCGATAGAATGGGACAAAAAATATAATGGATTTAACTGAAATTACAGTTGGGCATGGCAAGCGCACTGGAAACGCTATGTGGTCAAGCTTTTGGTGCAAAAAGGTACCACATGCTAGGGATATACATGCAAAGGTCATGGATAGTGCTTTTCGTTTTTGCCATCCTTCTTCTACCAATGTACATATTCGCTACGCCCTTGCTCTACTTCCTAGGTCAACCATCTAATTTGGCCAAGCAAGCCGGCATGGTGTCGATATGGTTCATCCCACTTCACTTCTCTTTCGCTTTCATGTTCCCTTTACAAAGATTTTTGCAATGCCAATTGAAGAATTCGATCACTGCCATTGTATGCAGCGTAGGACTAATAATACATGTATTCATTAGTTGGTTGTTTGTTTACCGGTTAAAGTTTGGATTGATTAGCACTGCACTCACTCTTGATTTTTCATGGTGGGTGGTTGTGATTCTTTTGTTCATATATGTTTCTTGTGGTTGGTGCCCTTTATCTTGGAATGGGTTTTCAACGGAAGCATTTTCTGGACTTTGGGAGTACTGGAAATTGTCTGTGGCTTCTGGCATTATGTTATGGTACGACCTTCAATCATTTGCATGCCTTCTTTCTAATTCATGCTTGAGTTCCGGTAATGATAGTACCATTTTTTGGTTGAAAATTATTTGACGTAGAAAGTGGGTAGTTTATGAACTTAAGCAATTATGTACACCATCTACTAAGCCACTGCATGCAGTAGTTAATAGTATATCATGTCATTTTCAACCATTCTATCGACCAAAATAACTTCACCTAACACATCTATCATGGTGGCACTTTCTTGTAAAGTTAATCAAATGTGAGGAGAAAGAGTGCATACCTTTCTGTGTTAGGTGCCTGATTAGATTGCCTTGTCACTAAGCTATCAAGGATTTGGTTTTTAACTTGATTTATACTATTATTCATAGGATTTGGACTAGTTAAAATTTTTACAACTTGTATATCGTAATACATACATCTGGTTATATTATGAGAATCTTGAAGCTTCTTTAAATTGATTGGAGCATCCAATACTGAATAAAACTTCAACTCAGTCTGTACTCCCAGCTAAATACAAGTTTTGATCATTGTGCCAGAGCTTGTAGCTCTATAAAAAAAATTTCCCTCTGTTTGTTGGTCAGAAAAAAAAACGTCAGCAGATTATTTGTACTACAGGTTTGTGGTATGTTGGTTTTGTAGCTAACGCACAGCCAAAATATATTTTACTTAAAGATGGATATGATGTTTCTAAGACTTGTTGTGCGCGAGTTTATAAGCTATTAATTTCGTATTGTTCGTGAATTCATAGTTTGGAGAACTGGTACTACAAAATATTGCTCTTGTTGACTGGGAATCTAAAGAATGCCAAAATCGCTATTGATGCGCTATCTATTTGGTATTTCTCTTTTACTGATTTTCTTAACTATGGATCCGAACGGTTTGTAAGGAGTTTTTATAACCATTTCTTCTATTCAACTGTGTTTACACAGCATGACCATAAATGGATTGGAAATGATGATTCCCTTTGCATTCTTTGCTGGCACTGGGTAAGTTCTTATGAATATTTGTCACTTCACAAGTAATTAGGACAAATTTTATAGCTGCATGTATTCAAAGAAATATATTTACACACGCCACTTTCCCTTGTCCATTTAAAATTACAGATTCTGGACAACTATTATAAACCGAAACAGAAAAATAGTTTTTGTTGGCTAGCTAAAATGCATCATCATCACCCTAATGATTAGTAACTTTATTTCCCCTGAGCAGAGTGCGCGTTGCAAATGAACTCGGGGCTGGAAATGGAAAAAATGCAAGATTTGCTACCATTGTCTCTGTTTTGAATTCTACCGTAATCGGTGTATTCTTCTGCATATTGGTGATTGTTCTTCGTGATAAAGTTGCTCTTATTTTCACAACGAGCTCAGAGGTGCTTGATGCTGTAGACAATATTTCAGTTTTGTTGGCATTAACAATTCTATTAAACAGTGTTCAACCTGTTCTTTCTGGTAAGTACTTCTTCAATGTAACTAAATTTCTTTACTTGTATATACTATATACTGCAGTTATCGGATGTGAAATAACCACATACCTATCCATGTAATTACTGCAAGTCTATAACCATTATTCTTATCAACTGTCACATAAATGCGCGCATAACATATGCTGATTATAAAGTGCAATATTTACTGTTTTTTCAGGTGTGGCTGTTGGTTCAGGATGGCAAGCAATGGTCGCATATGTAAACATTGGAACATATTACTTAATTGGAATCCCCGTGGGTATATTTATGGGATTGATCTTCGACTTTAGAGTTTTGGTATGATTCAGTTCCATATTATGGGTATGATTAAGCGAAGTTTTGGAGTTGCGGTAGTGACAGTACAGTCTCAATTATATTGAATATGAAAACCATGTAATATCAAAGAAACGTAACTTCCCAGAGTTTTCTACAGCATATACGCCACACCAGCATACCTACATTCTTTCATTGAGATGTGATTCTTAGGTTCTAATTATTTTTTAGTGGTTGTATCGGCTCTAGATCCTCATTGAGTGAACCAGATAGCCAAATTATAAACAGTAAAGGTGAACAAATTCATGCATATAGGTCCCTGCCCTTTACATTCAAATCACATGTTGATTAGCATATGTATTATTCCAAATTCTCATAAAAATTGGTCAGAAAGTAGTATACTGAAGTGAAGTTCATAAACTACACATTGTAGGGAATTTGGGGTGGAATGATTGGTGGAACTGCTGTACAAACTTTGATATTAGCATGGATCACAATAAGATGCGATTGGGATAAAGAGGTCAGCTTCGTTAATATATTCCATTTTTCCTTAATCATTACGACAATAAGCAACATAAGATTTTATCATAATTTTCTTTTATTTTCTAGGCTGCTGTTGCTAGTGCCCGAATGGATAAGCTGGATGCTTCAGGATAAGACTATGCGAAGTATTAAGTTGGTTATAATAAATATTGTAATTCATTGAACAAAATTTATCCTAATATTTTTATGCATCGAGTTTTTCTACTCAAATTGATTTATATTTGAGGGAATTCTACAGAAGGAAAGATATAATTTTTATTTTACAAGTTTAGATAGCGTTTGACTATAAAATAAATTTTGCGTTTTGCGTTTTCAATATGCATGACAAATCATATGGGATGAGAGAATGAGTTGGAGAATCCCGTGTTGAAATTGATGACAAGATCCCCAAAATTGAGAAGCCCTAACCAACGGAGATGAAGAAGGAGTGGCGGAGGAAGAGACGCAGGCGAAACCTTAGAGCAGAAACTAAAATCATGTTGCGGTAGAGGAGGAAGAAGTGTTCGGTGATGATTTTGGAAGCTAGGGCTTCGTTCATTCGGTGAAGTAGTTTGGAGCAGCTACCGCTCTAAATTGCCGAGCGATGGAGGAAGACCGAACGAGATTTATCGTTCGATGGTGAGTTCGTTCGGAGGAAGTACTTCAATATGGAGTAGTGAAGAAGACCGAACGAAAGCATGACGTTGGAGCGGTGAAGAAGATGGAACTGAAAGGTAGTGCGGATTAAGGATCTTAAGACTAATTTAACACCAGAGGGGGGTGAATAGTGTTTAATGAATTCTAAGACTTATATGGACTAAATTGAAATTATGACACAAATAAATACAGAATTTAATCACAGAATCAAACACAAATGTAGAAAGTAAATAAAAAACAGTAAAAGGAAAGAGCACACCGGATTTTATACTGGTTCGGAATTACCCTACATCCAATTCTGCACCAAGGCAAATACCTCGTATAGATTTTTATTATACCAATGTCGAGATTACAATCCTCAATTTCTAAAGGCCTTGAGGTACCCTCCTGTCTTCGAGTGCAGGGCAAACTCTCTTGATTTACGGGACATAAGATCACCCAATTGATTTCCAAGCACAACCACGCCTTATAAAGAGACTCGATAAACGTTTGATTACAAATTGATCCTATAACTCTGTATAGCACTTTGATCTTCGAGAGAGGGCAGAGAATCAAACAAGAATGAGATTTTAACTTGATTCACTTGAGAATTCGGCAGAATTTCGGCACGATCTTAAAAATATGAAAATTTTAGAATATGGATTTGTGGAGAAGAAGAAGTGAAGAAAATAAGAAAAATAGCTAGTTAAAAAAATCGTTTGTGAAGGCTATTTATAGACCAATAACGGTCATAACCATTCGTGAAGAGGTTTAAATGAATAGACACTTCTTATGAAAACTGAAACTTTTGAATTTAACAGGCACCATGTCGACATGGGATATCCCATGATGTCGACATCCCTTAGTTAAAAAATAATGTAAAATTTGTTTTGAAAATGGTATTGAAAGGAAAACAAGATGAAATGATTCTGGAGTAAAATAAACTAATTTTCCTATGTTTTAAAATAAAGAAGAGTAGGAAAATATATTTTTAGAATGTATATATAAATTTGATTTTAAATCTCAAGTGTGTGTATGTGTGTGTGTGTGTATTATAAAGAATATTTAAAAATCAGAAGATAATTTTAAAAACAAATGAAGTTTAAAACAAGAGTTTATTTGAAAACAAAAACAAAGAATATTTTAAGGCTAAAACATCTTGAAAAGCATTTTAATTTTGAAAAACCATTTGAAGTAGTTTTGAAAGCTTCTTCCTGTAGAATATCTCATCACATCAAGACTCGAGAACTCGTACAAAACCAGGATATTCGTGGGTTTTTAAGCCACTTGTCGTAGGTTTGTAAGTTATCTATCGTGGGTTTGTAAGCCACTAAGAAGATAGAAATGAGTTTCATCCCTAATAAAATTTGGAATGAAGATTTCTGTGCTATTATGAAGTTTTAACAAAAAATAGACACTTATCTTGAAATCTTGATCTTGATACTCTAGAGTCTTCAATCTTTATATCTCCATTCTGAATCTTGAGTCTTGAGTCTTTATACTGATCAGTCTTCAGTAATCAATACTTGTGTGTGTGTGTGTGTGTATCCTGCATAGTTCCTACATATACATATCTATCCATACAATAGTGTTAGTATATATTTTATAATAAGATAAGTTAAAAAGGTTGTTGTCATCAAAATCAACATCTCAGTTCCTAGCAGTCTCCCCCTTTTTGATGCTGACAGCCTGTATTTATAAAATATGCTTACCATACCATAACTCCTATCATAACTCCCCTTTACTCCATGACTCCCCCTTACTCTAATCATAACTCCCCCTTACTCCATGACTCCCCCTTACTCCATGACTCCCCCTTACTCCAATCATAATTCCCCTTACTCCAAGCCAACTACTATTTTATAACTTCTCCCCTTTTGTCATCAACAAAAACTTCTTACTAATAAATTCCCTAAACTTGATATAAGATAATCAACCATAATACAATAGAGTAACCCATATATAAGTGTAATAACGCTAAGTGTGATCATAAGTATGAAATGTGATCATAAATGTGAAATGTGATCATGAATGTGATCTTAAGTGTAATTCAGAAGTAAATCAATCATCATCCAATCATATTTATAGTAATTATTCAATTCAATCATATATACAAACCACGCCAAATGTTTTAAATAAGTCAAGTCAATCAAGTTTAAAACATACCGATCAAATCAAACAAATAACATACAGAATGACTAGATATTCCCTGGAACTTCCACCCATCCATCTTCTCAGATAGGGTCTACTTTGATGTCATCCCATTCTTCTTTATCTTTGTTGAGAGTGACTAGTGAATTTCCTTCGAGATCATCCATGTTAAGGGCTGAGATCATCTAACGAAGGGCATCGAAATGTCTCTCTTGCTCCTTGATCATCTGCATTTGACTTAATTCTAAGTGACGCTGATTATGAATATGAATGCAAGGATATTCTTGAAGGAAGTAAGAGTTTCTTCAAGATTATCACATAGATTCTTAATCGGAGAAGTCATAATTCAAGAAATAGGAAGAAATATGAAAGGGAGTGATTAGAAATGAAGTTTGATAATTTATTCTGGAAGAAAAAGGTATAAATAGGGGTAGAAAGTCGATTAAAATGAATAGACACAAGTTAGTTACATGAAATTAAAATTTGAAAGTGTAACTACTTTCTGCCTGTTGCATGTCGACATTGGGGGATGGGGCATGTCGACATGCCTCTACCTAAAGTGATAATTTGCTTTGTTTTTAATATTATGAACAAATCTATGCAATAAAAATTTGTTAATATAACAATAAGCAATTACAGAGACAAGTGAAGTTGAATAACAGGAAATAAAAGATTTCATTAATGATTCTAGTCAACGTTACATAAAATAATATAATATTAACTCAAATAAAGGAAAATACATGGATAGATCTTGAAGCAAAAAAAAAACATATATTAAAATTAATTAGATGAAGATGAAGAAGATGATAGTCCAAGCATTTTACTAACTTTCCCGAAGAACTTGTTGATTTTAGTGGAAATCTTATCCATTTTCTTACTCATTGATCTTTTGAGTGTCTTTTGAATTTCTGCTATAATTCTTTGATTATTTAGAATGGTCTTATTGGATAGATTAGCAAGATTAGTAGGATATTCAATACTCTCTAAGAAAGTTTCTTGATCTTCCTCTTCCTCCTCTTCAATTTCCATTCCTTCCTCTTCCTCTTCTTCTTCTTCTTCCTCCATTTCTTCCATCTCTTTGTGAGCAAGCCTTTCTTCCTTTTTCATAAGTGTTTCGTATGGTTGAAACACTAATGGAATTTGCATAAGGGAAATATTTCAATGGTTGAACACGTTTCTAGTTATAAATTCTTCCCTTTTGAAATAAACTCCAAAGTAATTAAAAATCCGAGTGAGATAAACTCCATGATATATGTGTTTTCACCTATAGTAAAATTCTTGAGCCTTATCTCATCCAAAATAACTTGAGCCCAATTGATATCATAATTTCTAAAAATTGCAAAAAAGCTTTGCAAACTTTCAAATTTGGGTTGTTGTAATTTTTCGATCTTGGTATAAGGGTGTGTTGAATAAGAAGGTTAACAATTCTTGCTTTTGGACGAAAATAAAGATTTTTGAATTTAAAATTGTCATCCCCTTCAAAGATGTAATGAAATGTCTCTCGATCATTTTCATTTATTTGAAATTCCGAGAGATTCATTCCGGTATACTTGCATCTCAAAATATTTCCTAAGTTTACAATTCAAAACTATTTGTGTTCCTTTAACACTACTCCAAATTTGTTCATCTTGCCCATCATAAAAACACGATTCAGATTCACATAAAACATCTTAACAAGATTTGGATAACATATAAAATCATTTTATTTGTTATCTACTACACTAAGAATAGAACATTATTGAAAAAAATTCAATTTTATAAGAAGGAAAATCTTCAAAAATAGCAAATTTTCCTGTATGAATTTTACCAAAGTTTACATAGTTGATATAAGCTTTGATAGCTTCCGAGTTATTAAAAAGAAAGTTTTTGATAGCTTTTGAAAGCTTAATGGTGTTAGGAGTGCTTGAAGAGGCCATTGATTTGAGAGGAGTTGAAGATAAATTTGAAATTTGAAATAACAGTGAAAAGTGATGATAAGGAGAGTGAATTAAATAGAGATTCTATAGACATGTTCTCTGGTTAGAGGCATCTTTCTAGAGCATTGAAGTTGGTGAAAAGGTAGAGGAAAATTCAAAAGTTTGAATTCAAATTTTGAAATCAAATTTGTAAGGGGCATGTCGACATGGGGTATTCAGGTATGTCGGCGTGCGCCTATTGAATCAAAGGACAAGTGTATATTCCTAATTTCTAGTAAATGCATATATTATATCCTATATTCTACTTATATAATTCCTATGATAACATTAAATATAATAGTACTTAAATATTAATAATATAATATTTAATATAATATTATTTTTGAATTTAAAATTCAAATTTCAAGGGATAAAATTGAATTTAAAATTCAAGGAATTTTTAAAATAAATTCAAGCAAACAAACAAGCATCCATTCAAACAAGAAAAATTAAAAATAATGTAAATGCGTACCTATTTTTAGATCCATACTTCCATCGTCATCTGATTCATGAATAGTAGTGAAACATAGATTTGAATTATCCGTCTTCTTTTCATCATCACTAGATGATGAGTCTAAGTCATTAAGAGTTGCTGTGTATGCTTTCTATCTTTTCCTTGACGAATCAATGTCTGAAGGGAACAACTGTTTGTTTGGATACGGACAATCTTTCCTATGATGTCGACTTTATTGCAATTGTAGCATCTATCATTGTTGACATTCTCCATAATATTTCTGGAATTCCTTTGATCATTTCTTTTGTAAATATTCATTTTTCTATATTTTAGGAATTTTCGAAAGTTTCTTGTTATGAAAGCAATCTCCTCATCACTGTCTGGTTCTGAATCTTTAGTGTTGCATTGAATGCTAATGATTTCTTTTCTGTAGCCTTGTTTTCTTTTCTTCCTTGCAGTTGAACTTCACAAGACACCAGATTCCCAATCAATTCTTCTATTTTCAATAGACTTATATCATTTGCTTCTTCGATTGCAAGTGTCTTTTGATCCCATTCTAGAGTGAGTGAATTTAGAAATTTTCTGACTTGGTCTTCCTCCGAAAAGCTTTTTCCCAGTGCAATTAGTGAATGAACAATATCTTGAAATCGATAATACATGTCGGAAATGGACTCATTTGCATGCATTTTAAACAATTGAAACTGATTAGTTAATATGAAAATTTTAGTCTATATAACTTTGCTTGTTCTTTCATGAGTAACTTGCAAAGTTTTTCAAATTACAAATATAGACTTACAAACAGAAACTCTATTAAACTCATTCCTATCTAGTGAACAAAATAATATATTCATGGCCTTTGAGTTATTTTATGCAAACCTTTTGCTCAGCAGTCCATTGGGAAAAATCGGTAGTTGGTTCAACATACTCAGTTTGTGTGATATTCCAAGTGTCTAATCCCACTGATTGTAAATAAATTTTCATTCTACAAGCACAATATGCATAATTACTGCCATTGAAAAATAGTGGTCTAACAGTTTTTCAATAGAGTTAACATTACCAGTGTTGGTTGCCAATAAAACAATTTTTCAAGTTTCAAATTATGAAAACTATGAAAACCAATGCTCTGATACAAATTGGAAGGCAGTGCGGATTAAGGATTTTAAGGCTAATTTAACACTAGAGGGGAGGTGAATAGTGTTTAATGGATTCTAAGACTTATATGGACTAAATTGAAATTATGACACAAATAAATACATAACTTAATCACAGAACAATCACAAAATCAAATTACAGATGCAGAAAGTAAAAGAAAAGAACACACCGGATTTTATACTGGTTCGAAGTTACTCTACATCCAGTCTTGCACCAAGGCAAACACCTCGTACAGATTTTTATTATACCAATGTCGAGATTACAATCCTTAATTTTTAAAGGTCTTCAGGTACCCTCCTGTCTTCGAGTCCGGGGCAAACTCTCTTGATTTACGGGACAGTAGATCACCCAATTGATTTCCAAGCACAACCACGCTTTACAGAGATACTCAATAAACGTTTGATTACAAATTGGTCCTATAACTCTGAATAGCACTTTGATCTTCGAGAGAGGGCAGAGAACCAAACAATAATGAGATTCTAATTTGATTCACCTAAGAATTCGGCAGAATTTCGGCACGATCTTAAAAATATGAAAATTTTAGAATATGGATTTGTGGAGAAGAAGGATTGAAGAAAATAAGAAAAACAGTTAGTTAAAAAATTCGTTTGTGAAGGCTATTTATAGACCAGTAACGGTCATAACCATTCGTGAAGAGATTTAAACAAATAGACACTTCTTTTGAAAATTGAAACTTTTCAATTTAACGGCCACCATGTCGACATGGGGTATCCCATGATGACATCCCTTAGTTAAAAAACAATATAAAAATTGTTTTGAAAATGGTATTGAAAGGAAAACAAGATGAAATGATCGTGGAGTAAAATAAACTAATTTTCCTATGTTTCAAAATAAAGAAAAGTACAAAGATATATTTTTAAAATGTATATATAAATTTGATTTTAAATCTCAAGTATATATATATATATATTATAGTGAATATTTAAAAATCAGAAGATAATTTTAAAAACAAACGAAGTCAAAACAAGAGTTTATTTGAAAAAAAAAACAAATAATATTTTAAGGCTAAAACATCTTGAAAAGCAGTTTTGAAAATAATTTTGAGAAACCATTTTGAAGTAGTTTTGCAAGCTTCTTCCTGTAGAATATCTCATCACATCTGGACTCGAGAACTTGTACAAAATCAAGATGTTAGTCGGTTTGTAAGCCACTTGTCATAGGTTTGTAAGCTACCTGTCGTGGGTTTGCATGCCACTAAGAAGATAGAAATGGGTTCCATCCATAATAAAATTTGGAATGAAGATTTCCATGCTGTTATGAAGTTTTAACAAAAACTAGATAATTATCTTGAAATCTTGATCTCGATACTCTAGAGTCTTCAATCTTGATATCTCCATTCTGAATCTTGAGTCTTTATACTGATCAGTCTTCAATAATCAATACCCGCACACACACACACACACACACACACACACACACAGAGATACTGCATAGTTCCTGCATATACATATTTATCTAGACAATAGTGTTAGTATATATTTTATAATAAGATAAGGTAAAAAGGTTGTTGTCAGCAAAACCAACATCTCAGTTGCTAACAGGAATGAAATATTTCGTTCGGTAATTTGGTAATGCCGAACTAAATATTTCTTTCGGTACTTGCCAATCCAATTAAGAAGATGCAGATACTGATCCAAATTTTTCGCTCGGCGTTTTGTCGAACCAAATATCAAGTGATGCATGCCGAACCTGGACTGCCGAACCAAATTGTGCCGGACTAGATGCATGCCAAACCAAACCCAAGGCTGCTATATAGCAGCTATCCCTCCTCATATCTTCACTCTATAAATAGAGGAGCTTTTAGATAACAATGACAGCCGAAATTGAAAGCTAATTTCAGCCAATTTCAGAGCCATCCTAGAGAGCTGAAACTCTGCAAAATTTTGTCTATATTATAAATTATTCTTATGTATAGCCTCAAAAGTGAATCAATCTTGTAACTCTAATCTTTTAGTGATTAATAAAATCTGCTCTCCCCAAGTGGATGTACACTGCCTAACGGTAAATACTAGTGTTATTTATTTTTCTGCATTGCATAGATGTGTGACTGTTTGTTCTGGTGTTCATCTTTTATTAGTTCTGTCATACTACAATCACGATTCAGTTGTTTTCCACTACGTTGGGATTTTTATTCCCTTAGACTGATCATCTGATGGGATTTTTTCCAACAGTCTAGTATTAGAGTTGCAAGGTAGATTAAGGAGCGTTAGATGCTATGGCAGGAGATGAAGCGACTTCAGTTGTAATAAAAACCTATACTAGAGGGATGTATGTCGCGTCAGGATCATAGTTGACAATTGAGAAATGGAATGGGGATAAAGACTTCGAGAAGTGGTAATTGAGGATGAAGGCTGTTCTAATTAGGAATGAAGTCCATCCAGTAATGTTTGCCCTTGAAGAGTTGACGGCTGACACCTCGGTCGTGGAAAGGAAGGAGATGGAGAAATTGACGTTTACTACTTTACAGCTTGCTATGGAAGAGAATGTTATCTCAGAGATTAGCAGTGAGATCACAGCTAGGGGCATTTGGACCAAGTTGGAAAATCTCTACTTGAAGAAATCTCTAACTAATCGTCTGATATTACTGAAGGCATTTTTCACCATGCGGATGAGAGAGGGTACTTCAAAGAAGGAACATATAAATTTCTTTGATGATCTCCTGATGAAGATGAAAACTGTTGACTTGAAGATGGATGTAGAGTAAATCACAATGATTCTTTTGTGTTCTCTTTCGAAGCGATACACAGGTTTCGCTAACAGCCTTATCTATGCTAGAGATACATTGACAGTAGAAGATGTGAAGTCAGGCCTTCCATTCGAGGGCTTGAGAGATCAGATGAAGGGGATAAGTGAAGGAAGTAAAGGTGGAAGTTGTAGTCACGACCTGTTTACTGAAAGAGGTGGAGAAGATCGGAAGAATTGGCACTATAGAGGGCATTGCAATTCAAGGAAGCCCGGTAACGGTAGGAGAGGAAAGTCTACGGACGGGAAGTGCTTTCTCTGTAAGAAACCTGGTCATTGGAAAAAAGATTGTCCAGACTTGAAGAAGAAGGAAGACGATGGATCTTTATCATCTGCGGTAGAGAAGTCTACATCTGACGATGTGTTGTCTGCAGCAGTGTCGGATATCTCAAATCATTGGGTGCTGCACTTGGGAGCTTCTTTCCATATGACACCTAATAAGGATTACTTTAGTCCTTTCGTAGACGAGAGGGAAGTTTTATTCTAATGGGTAATGAAGCTAGCTGTAGAGCAATTGATGAAAGTACAGTGAAGATCAGAATGCTTGAAGGAGTGATATGCACTTTGACAGGTGTACGGTATGTTCCAGGTCTTCGAAAGTCCTTATTTTTTTTAGAACAATTGACATCTTTGGGATGCAAGCTAACTATCGAGAAGGATAGTCTGAAGGTTTTGAGTGGTGCACTAGTTTTTATGAAAGGAGAGGTGTTTCGAAATCTGTATTTACTGAAAGGAACCGCAGTTCTTGGAGAGTCGTGTTGGAGTTGATAGTTCTCATGCATTGCATGCCACAAAACTTTGGCATCTCGGGTTGGATCACATTTTAGATAAGAGCTTAGAGTTGCTTCGAAGACGGAACATGATCAAAGGAGAAAGCTTCGACAAGATGGACTTTTTCCAGGAGTGTGTTAGGCAAGCAAACTAAAGTATCTTTTGGAGTTGGACTCCATAGATCAAGGCAAGTACTTGAGTACGTGCATACAGATGTTTGGGTACCGGTTGCTACTCCTTCTCTTGGAGGAATACAGTGTTTTATCTCTTTCATTAACGATTTTTCTCGAAAAGTACGGGTGTATGTGAAGAAGGCCCCAGAGAGTTTTGAGAAGTTCAAAGGCTAGAAAGCGCTTATTGAGAACCAATTTGGTTTTAGGTTGAAGATGCTAAGATTTGATAATGGGGGTGAATTTGTCTCTAGGGAGTTCCTCGACTTTTGTAGATATCATGGCATTCAGAGGCGTTTCACTACACCCGGAGATCTGCAATCTAATGGAGTTGCAGAGAGGATGAACAAGACTGTACTGGAGAAGGCTCATTGCTTGATATTGACTGCGGGCTTGTCTAGAGGCTTTTGGGCTGAGGCATTATCAACTGCGGCGCATATCATTAATCAATTTCCGTGCTCAGCCATGGATGGGAAGATTCCAGAGGAGAAGTGGAGAGGTAAAGCGGTGTATCTTGGCTACTTTCAAATTTTTGGTTGTCCTGCGTACGTTCACCATACAGGTGATGATAAGTTGGAGGCTAGAGCATACAAGGACATACTAATGGGATACACCGATGGTATCAAAGAATATCAAATTTGGAACCCTATTGATCGGAAGATTGTTCGTTCCAGGCACGTTAGTTTTGATGAGTCCACTATGTTCAATCCAAAGGAGAAGCTACCTACCACATCAAAAGATTCTGATAAGCCTAAGGAGGTGGAAGAAGTTTCCATGTTCCAGCCAAATAGTAAAGTTGTTGTTGATGCTGTCGAGGAAAATGCAATTGATGAAACATCACAGGATTGTCCATAGGTACATTCTAGTAGTGATGGTGATGTGCATGAATCTAGTGGAAGTTCGGTTCAAGGTGGAGCTGAAAGGAGTTTAGGAGAAGTAGTACCTACTCGGGTTAGTCAAAGGACTATTAGGCTTCCCCAAAGGTGCAGTGATCGGCAGTTTGCAAATTTTAGCCTTAGTGATAAGTTTTACTATGCCCAAGATGTGGTTCATGAGGAGCTGCTTGACTTTGATAAAGCTTTGAAGTCATGTGACAGTTCAAAGTGGATGTGCACTATGGAAAAGGAGTTAGGTTGTTGAAAAGGAACAAGACTTGGGATTTGGTACCACCTTCTCAAGGAAGCCGAGCCATATGTTGCAAATGGGTATTCATAGTGAAGGATGATGGGAGATACAAGGCTAGACTAGTTGCTAAAGGGTTTCACAAATAAAGGGATTGGAGTATGATGAGATATTCTCTTCAGTAGCGAGGCATACGTCCATCCGCATTTTGCTCGCTATCATCGTAGCTCATGACTTAGAGCCGGAGAAACTGAACATGAAAACCGCTTTCTTACACATAGACTTGAATGAGACAATCTACATGAGGCGGCCAAAAGGATTTATTGTATATGGGAAAGAAAATTGGGTTCGCAAATTGAAGAAGTCTTTGTATGGATTAAGCAGTCGCTTAGATAATGGTACAAGTGGTTTGACTCTTTTATGCTTTCACTTAGTTTTGATCGTAGCATCAACGATGCTTGTGTGTTCTTCAAGCATTTAAAGAACTGTAGATGGGTGTATATATTCTTGAATGTGGATGATATGTTGATTGCTTTCAAGGATAAGACTGAAATCGATAGTTTGAAACTAAAGTTAAAAGCGGAACTCAAAATGAAAGACTTTGGAGAAGCAAAGAGAATTTTGGGTATTGAAATCCAAAAGGATAGAAAGCTAGGACTTTTAACCTCACTCAAAAGGAGTACATTCGAAAGGTTCTTGCTCGATTTAGCATGGAAGAGGCAAAGGCAATCAGCACACCCATGTCTTTGCACATACAGCTTTTTATAAAGGCTCTCCAATCTCGAAAAAGGACAAGGCTTATATGTTGAAGGTCCAATATGCAAGTGCGGTTGGTAGCTTGATACATGTCATGGTATGCACTAGGCCTGACGTTGCACAGGCGGTTGGATTGATTAGTAGATTCATGGCGAATCCAAAAAAAACGCATTGGGAAGAATTGAAGTGTCACGACCCAAATTTAAGCATTTGAAAATCGACGTCCATACTTCACTCATACTCGAATGCCGTAGATTCAAACGTTGAAATTCGATTCTCGCCGGAGCTTATAACACATTAAGTAAACAACACAGTGGAAAAAGAAGATGATAATATCATTGATACACAATATTTGATTACAACAATTGAACAACATCGGATATATATATATATATACACAAAACAGCAGAAATAACATAGTGGAAAGAAATATTCAACTTGATCTCCAGAAGAGAAAGAAAGAATGAAAAACTGCATTCCAATCTAATGCTCCAAAGCCAAAGCTAAAGCTTCAACTTCAAATCGAAAGATCGAACCGCCATCATCACGTTGTATTAAGCAAGGTCAGTCCGGAAATGCAATTGCCAAACCAAAGACTCTAAATAATTCCAAACAGAAAGCTGAAGGCTACCGAATATATATCTACTAGCTTATTATCTGAAAATCTAACTCTAGGCTGCCGTGTGGAAAATTGTGGGCAGCTAACAATAAGCTCTAGGTCAGTCATGGGACTGATGTGAGCAAACAAAAACAGTTTATCTTTATCAAAAGCAAACAAAAGAATTTAAAAGAAATCCGCAATGCTTTTCGAAAAATGAAACTAACATAAGGCCTCCCGGCACACACACAATTCAATCGCACACTTGGAGGAAATTTCTCCTTGTGATAGTCAAACATGCTTGATACGCAAAAACCATTTGATATTATTATTAGTGCATAGTGCAAAATGCATTTGCAAGTATAATATTAATCTTACTCAGCATACATATCATTATAGTACTCCTACTATAGCTACCATATTAGATGGCAGGTTCTACAACTAAAACCGTACTAGGCACATATTGGTGATTGGATTTCCAACAAATGGTCAAGCTAAGGAACTTCCTGGGCCATATGCGTACGACTCTGAAGGGACGTCCCGAGAACTTAACCAACTTTCTACCAACACAAGACCGGGTTACCTCTGTAACTCGGTAACTAACTCTCACGAGTATGCCATCCCCCCATCGTAACCGACCTTTATCCAAGGCCTCGGCACCAACAACCACAAAGTAATAAATTTGCAGCAACCACATAATTTAAGTATCTGGGCTCCATAACACGATGCCACTTTTATCCAGAAAGGAATGGACATACCCTAAGGGGTGCTACCCCCAATAACCTTACTGCATTCTTTATGTTTCAACCATTTCCAGTTTGTGAGGTCCGACGAGGTCTCATCTACAAAGCTATGCTTTTCACAAAAGCCATGCTTCGATCAATAAATGATTAGCAACACTTCGTATGCCACATTACCAAATTGGGAATATATCACTGGTAAATATCGACTACATAACCTCTGAGCTCGTACGTCTCAAAGAAGGGTGTTAAGCTAAGAGAATAAATTCTCCGCCACCAAACATAAATGTATCTGATAGAAACCAGCTTTACATATCAAAGTGTAACGTCAGACATACATCTATACAAGTCTGCTCCGGGTTCGAATAGAACCGAAGGCACTTCCAAAGAAGCCCTTGCAAATCTGGATAATCCCTAATCACGTCCGGACTCCCCATCACAAAGGATGATCAAATCTTTATACCGTGGCCATTCGGTGCAGAGACATTCGACAGGTAATCCATTCGCTTTCCAAAACATCCGATCTTCACCATCGGTCTTCAAATGCTATCCATTACGTTGTATCACTATTCGGAATGGGTTATATGACATAAAGTCCTCTTTCAGCTAAATTGAATAATGAGCGCAAACTTTAAAACCATATGGATATATGGGATCTTAGTTAAGTCACAACTTAAAACCCAAAACCTTTCTTTCAAATGGTTTAAACAAATTTTCATTTCAAATCTTTTAAACAAAAGATTCACCCTTTAATCTTTTAAACAAAAGACTCGTCTTTTAAACAAAAGATCCATCCTTGAAGATCCTCTTCAATTTAAAAACAAAGTTCACCAATCTTTCACAAAGATTCATTCATGGTTTTCAAAATAATTCCATTCCAAATTTGAAACCTTTTCAACAAAAACTGGAAATCCTTCTCTTTCTATAAAAGCCATTATCATTTAAAAACAAACAGTTCTTATTTCAGGAAAATCCGATTACATTTGCTCAAGTTAAAGCCCTTCAAGTATAAACTAGGGTTAAATTAAAATTCCCAAAATAATACTTTTAAATTGGTTTAAAACCCATATAAATACATTATATAACTTGTATAGCCTTTTTAAACCATAATTTTCAAATATATATTCATAGAACTTAATTTCAAATCTTAAATTCCAATTCAAATCAAACAATTTAAATTTCAAAACTTTAACAAGTTATTCAAAATAATTCTTATCTTTAAAAACTCCTTTTCAAAGCTTTTCATATTTAACCAAATTACATCTCTAAATCACTTGGATTCAAAGTTCAACTTTCAAAACCATTTTGAATAAAATAATATTAAATTCAAAATATCTTTGACTTAACCAATTTCCTCGTGTAAATCCAAATTTGTGTGTGTATGGTGTCGTCCAGGGGTTTTACACAATAATGCAACATCATTAATCATCACAAATTCAAACATATCAATATCGACAAGCGGTATAATCTATAACGCTTATCTTCTATTCACAGATTCACAAATAAACAATATACATTCATCACAGATAAATAAATTACGTTCATCATAGCTCGAATCAAAATAATTCATATCACAAAGCATCACATAATTCAAAGCAATGCATACAATCTAAACATCCAATACAATTCAAACAACCATAAGTACGATCAATTAATCATCTGATTAATTTAAATCAGGTTTATTACTTATGAATAAATTACTAATCCTGGTTAATTAACATTAATTAATTGCAAACCATTTGAATTAATTATCCTTTAATGATAAATTAGTTAACCTTAAAGTATTAATTAAGCTTTAATTAATTACCATTTAATTAATTATCTTTAATTAACTACAATAAAAGATTGTCCCTAATCATTTATATTAATAAATTACAAATTAATTACTTTGAGTAATTATCTTTTAATCACTTGATTAATTAAATTTAGTCATTAATTAATTACTTTTAATTAAGTAATTATCTTTAAGCAATTGATTACCTTTAATTACTTTCATTAGTTTTATTTAATTAGTCATCCTTTAATTTAATCACATAAAGTAATCATTTTTAATTAAGTAACAATCTTTTATTAATTAAATCAATTAATTATATTTAATTAATCTAATCAAATAATCATCTTTTTAATTTATTAATTAACTCTTAACCAATTAATTAACCTTTCATTTATACTTAATTAAGCTTTGATTTAGTAATCATCGTTAAAAATTCAAATAAGTGATCCTTTAATCTTAAGATAACCCATTTATCTTAAACAATTACAAAATCATCATTTAAGCCCTATTTAAATATCCTTTGAAATGAATTAACATAATCACAAGATTTAACTTAAACCCTTTAAGTTAATCGATAATCCAAACCATATGAATTTAACTCAAAATACTTGAGTTAATTAAAAGCATCATCTTTATAAATCAAATAATTAAAGATAAATCCTTTATCTTAATTAATTCCCTAATTTCATCATTTAAATCTTGTTTAATACTTTTGAAATAATTTCATTATTAACTTAAAACCTTTATGTTAAATTATTATTTTATATAACAAAAACATTTCATATTTAATTAATTACAAGATTAAATTTATTTAAAATAAACTTTAAAATAAAGGATATATATATATATATATTAAAAACAACTTAACCTTAAACAAAGTAATGTATTCAAAATCTTTACTAATCCTAAAAACTTAACTAAGACATTTATTATATAAAAAAAGACAATGGGTTAAGAAAGTTGTTAAATTTAAAATTTGATTTGTTTTTTGAAATTTGAAGCTGCCTTTCCAAATATTCGGGACCAACCCGAAGCAAACTCGACAATACACCGAGATACTTCTCCTGGTTCGTTCCTTCGAGCCAACAAGAAAACATCTACGAGTAAATCTTCGAGTCCAACACCTTCTTCTCCAACCACTCAATCAACCAGGCATAAATGTGCACAGATGCACAAGAACGAAGATTCCATCCAACTCCGGTCGACCGTGCCACCTCCCACAACTTAACGTCGACACCCTCATCTCTGACAAACACCCAGATTCCATCGATTCACCTGGAAACTAAAATCGAACAACTCGACACCAATGAATCCTAAAACCGATCAACCAAAACGCCATGCATCATCGCCTTCGATGATCTGGAGCTTTGCCACTTTGTTTAAAGAAGCATCACAATCCGACGCATCGATCCCTCCTCATCCAATCCCCTCCTGTGCCTTGATGATGACGCACGACCCACACTTTTATCGTTGACCAAAATAGTTTTAAAAACCCTAAATCGCCATCGTACGACCAATATGGCCATTAATAATTTAAGCGAGTATTTTTCCGATAATCCTCAATCCTCCAGCCACGTTTGACAACAAGCATGACATACAGTTCGCCGCCGATCACCAGAAATTGAAAAAATGTCAATTCCATTCATCCCACATTTTCTCATGATTTAGTGAACTAAAAATCTTGAATTTTGTTTTAGAAATCATGGTTTTCCAAGACAAACCCGATGATGTGGATGAATCAATTAATTATGTGATTCGAAATTATCGTGTTTATGAATTTTTTACTATATATATTCAAATTCCAGATAAACTCAATTTAATTCTTCATAAAAGTATTTTTAAAGCCTAGATCTTGATCAACAAAACAAGTTTCGTTCAGATACTAAAGCCTAAAAAGGATTTGAGGAGGAGTTTTGATTTTTGAAACCTGTTTTGAAAGCCTGAAATCAAACAGAGGCCAACGTAGCTTGTATATCAGACATGCACATCTAAATTTATATACATACAAACATATTTACTTTCATACCAGAAATTATCACAACATACTTGTAAGAAATAATCACCAAAATCAAGTTATCTAACAGATTCAAATTTAAATATATAAGTTTACTCACCTGTCTGTAGTTACAGAGAAGCAAGCCCGGAACTTGAAAATGGAGTGTTTTTGAAACTGAAAACTTTAAATTTGAGCTGCCACTTGATTTGTTTGAGTTGCTCTGAAGTTTTGAATTACATAGCTCTTGAATTGTTCACTTTTGTTGTTGTTGTTTTGATTCAGGTTGAACTACTTCCAAATTTTCTTTTGATCTGGTTTCTTGATATTGATTCTATTTTGATTTCTCTGGTTTTGGCTTTGATTGCTTCAAGTTGATTTTGGTTTGAGTTGTTTTGATTATTATTTGATTTTCATTTCAATTTTAAGTTTGAAGACAAGAGAAGAATAGAAAATAACCTGGTTTCTACTCTTAGAACATATTATTATAATTTAAATTAAAAGAATATGTGATGGGACACTTGTTAATTTATGTTAATCTCAAGTTTACACTTGTTAATTGTTTGTATTAATCTTTTACAATTGTCAAAGCCATGTATTTTTATGTTAAAAGCCTTTATCTTATGTTTTGTTATATAGTTTTATATTTTCATATATCTATGTAATATATTTTCTATTTGGTTTAAATATATATACAAAACTAAATTTATTTCAATTATGAAGAAAATGTTTTAAAACTTAATTATACACTAACATAATCACATATATGTATATATTAGTTTCAAATATAAAGTTTTTAAATCCAATTTGTTTAAATTTACAATTAATATATATATAACACATTTGTATATTAGAAAACAAATTTCTATAAATTTAAAATATACAGTTTTTCAAATTCAATTTATTTTTTCAAAATATCTATTTTAGAATTTCAATTCCAAAATTCAAATTAAAAATCCATTTATATACATATATATAAATAACAACACATATTTTTAATTATTTTGGAAAAATTCAATTTAATTCACAATTTTGACCCAAAATTTATATTAATTATCAATTCAAATTTGACTCAAAAACTGGGAATGTTACAGATTCCTCCCTTAAGAAAATTTCGTCCTTGAAATTTGCTAGACAGGGAGACAACCAAAGAATAGATGGAGAATGTTTTACCAGATCAAACTGAATATCCATTCTGCATTTGGCTTACCAAATCTGGATGTCATAAATAAATACGAGATCAATTCTATTCAACACTTCACAAGATACTCGGATCACCATATCCACGAAATATACAGGGGCATTGGTTAGTCCGAAAGAATAACTAACCGTTCGTTGAATATATTTGGCCCCCAAAGAATAGAAAAATGGATACAATCCAATTTAACTTCATATTTTCATTAATCAGTTTATTTCAAATAAAATTTCAAATCCATTTATGTTAAGAAAAGATTGATAAGAACTGGTGAGGAGAATACGAAATAGGAACTTATCTACAACGATTCGCAGGGCCATAACCATAACAAAGTTCCTTCTTGTAGTTGCCACGAAGCAATCAGAGAATTGAAATTGGATGACCAACAAAGGAGATTGATAAGAAAAGTTGTTTTCGTTGTTGTAGGGTATCGACCATTTGTAGTGGTACTCCCATGTCCCCTACCTCATCCTCTTCTTTCACTCGTACTTACTATCAGTAGATAGTAAGAGAATTTACTGAGGCATACGGATGGATATCTTAGGGATATACTCATTCTAGGGCATTTGTAACCCTATCTCTAATGAGTTACCTAATGTGTTATGCTCCTAAGCTAAAGTTCATACTCAACCTTCTACTGTAAAACCAAATTGTCACGACTCGAATTTCAGCATCTGAAAATCGACATCCATACTTCACTCATACTCAAATGCTGCAGATTCAAACGTTGAAATTCGATTCGCGCCGAAACTTATAACACATTAAGTAAACAACACATCGGAAAAAGAAGATGAAAATATCATTGATGCACAACAGTTGATTACAACAATTGAACAACATCAGAGATATACATACATACATATATACACACACACACACAACAGCGGAAATATCACAGCGGGAACGAAATCTCCAACTTGATCTCCAAGAGAGAAAGAAAGAATCCAAAACTACATTCCAATCTAATACTCTAAAGCCAAAGCTCTAAACTTCAAATCGAAAGCTCGAACCACCATCATCACGTTGTATTAAGCAAGGTCAGTCCGGAAATGCAATTGCCAAACCAAAGACTCAAAATAATTTCAAATAGAAAGTTGAAGGCTGCCGAACCTATATCTACTAGCTGATTATCTGAAAATCTAACTCTGGGCTGCCCGTGTGGAAAATTGTGGACACCCAGATTTTGGAAAGGCAACAATAAACTCCAGGTCAGTCATGGGACTGGTGTGAGCAAACAATAACAGTTTATCTTTATCAAAAGAAAACAAAAGAATTTAAAAGAAATCCGCAATGCTTTTTGGAAAATGAAACTATCATAAGACCTCCCGGCACACACACAATGCAATCACACACTTGGGGGAGATTTCTCCTTATGATAGTCAAACATGCTTGATATGCAAAAACCATTTGATATTATTATTAGTGCATAGTGCAGAAAGCATTTGCAAGTGTAATATTAATCTTAGCCAACATACGTACCATTATAGTATGCCTACTATAGCTACCATGTTAGATGGCAGGTTCTACAACTAAAACCATACAAGGCGCGTATTGGTGATTGGATTTCCAACAAATGGTCAGGCTAAGGAACTTCATGGGCTACATGGGTGCGCCTCTGGAGGAACGCCCCAAGAACTTTACCAGCTCTTTGCCAACATAAGGCCGGATTACCTCTATAACTAGGTAACTAACTGTCATGAGTATGCCATCTCCCGGTCATAACCGACCTTTATCCGAGGCCTTGACACCAACAACCACAAAGTAATAAATTTGCAGCAACCACATAAGTTAAGTATATGGGCTCCATATCATGATACCACTTCTATCCAGAAGGAAATGGACATACCCTAAGGGGCGCTACCCCCAATAACCTTACTGCATTCTTCCTGTTTCGACCATTTTCGGTTTGTAAGGTCCGACGAGGTCTCGTCCACAAAGCTACGCTTTTCACAAAAGCCATTCTTCGATCAACAAATGATCAGTAGCACTTCGCATGCCACATTACCGAATTGGTAATATATCACTGGTAAATATCAACTACATAAAGTTTGAGCTCGTACATCTTAGAGAAGGTGTTAAGCTAGGAGAATAAATTTTCTGCCACCAACTAGAAATGTATTTGATAGAAACCAGCTTTACATCTCAAAATGTAACGTCAGACATACATGTAGGATCGATTTCACCCTAGAGGGGGGGGGTGAATAGGGTGTTGTTATCAATTATAAAAATTTATCATGGAAGTTTGTAAAATAATTTCAATGCGATATATCAAAATAATAGAAACACAGATAAAAGCAAAATAATAAATGCAGAAATAGAACGACACAGAATTTACCCAACTTGGCAAAACCCTGCCTACGTGCTGCCCCAAGGTTTCTACTAGAAATTAAGTAGTCAGACGCTTACACACGTAAACTCGCGACACCCACAATCGATTAGCCTTAACTCTACACTCAAAACCCTACCACAACTCAGCCACCGAGTTGTGAATTCTCGAACTACACCACCGCAGTTCATACCCTAGTCACACGACTAGAAATTACAATGTTTAACAGAGAAAAATACAAATTAAACACAAATTAAAACAAAACCCTAATTTAAAAAATTAAAGCCTTATTAAAACAAGGTCGGCCCAAATATATTATTAAAAATGTATCCCTTTTTGTTTTCCTTTATTCGGCCAGTTCCTTTTCTCGTTTGCGACAATGGCTTCTTCATTCCTCTTTGCTCTGAAATTAGGGCTTTGTTAAATTAGAAGCCGCCGACTTCAAATTGATCGATCGAATATTCGGTTTTGCGTTGCAAGCTCTGTCAATTGATCGTCTCTTTAGTTCGCACACGGCTGCTCCTTCTCGATCGAGTTCAATCTTGACTTCGGTATGTAATCTATGCTTTTTGCTTTTTCTGGTTAGCTCGTTTGAACTCGATCGATGATTCGAATTATTGATTTATTGTTCTCAGTTTTGCTCGAACTCGAATGCTTTATTTGCCGATGACGTTCATCGTTTATATAAGGTTCGAACCCCTATATTTTTGTTTGTATATTTTATACGAATTCGTCTGACAATTTTTGGCTCGCCGTTCGATTTTGCATTGATGATTGTGATGATTTTTGACATTTTCAATTTGTATAATTTTTTTACTTGATTAACACAGTGTCGATTAATTTCTTAGACACCACGGCTTATTTGATTTGTTCATTTGTTCGACGCCTTGTTCATCACGGCTCTGACATTTGCTTTGGCTAGTTGAATTTTTTACTGTTGTCGTGGTTGACTTTGGCCACTTTGATTTGTGAGACTATTTGCTTCTGGAATTTAGTTCCTTCCCTGATGATCTTGATTTGTACCTTGATTTTGTTCATCCCTGCAGCATACTTGACCTGTTAAATTTTTCTTTGCCGTTCCATGAAATTCTGATGACTTCGGCTGGTGACAACATTTGACATTGTCATTGACTTTGTACATGTGTGTTCAAGCCCCTGTTGTCTGCATTGCTTGATTTGAAGTCTGGTTCATGATATTTGTGTGCTGCATATTTTTTGCTGAGACTACACTTGTACATGTCTCTGGTATCATAGTTTCATTCTAGTCCGTGCATTCTTCTCTGGCTTGAATTTTGGTTGTATGCATATTGCCCGATCATTTCCATGTATTGTAGCTGTTATCTTGTTCATGCTAGCCTAGTGTCCTGTTGCACTGCTTTTTGTTTACTACTAGTTCATTGTGTAGTCTGGTCGATAATTATGGTGTATGCATTGAGTCGTGTTGGTGATGAGGCTTTGTTCCTTTGAGTCAGTTTGCGTTGCTTCATTCTTGTCATATGATGAATTCTATTGTCAATTTATGGTGCACTGTTTGAAGCTCTGCACTGTTCACTTGATGTTGTTGAACTTGGTTCCATGGTGGTTGATGTTGTATGGCAAGACTTTCATTTGTCTTCGATATTGCCCCTATGTGTCTCCATTTAGAGTTGTACTTGCCTTTCTTTTGTCTTTGCTGGTTTGTGTGTATTTGGCCTTGCTGTATGGTCAGTGCTGATTTGGATAACATTTTTGGTGGTTGTTGTGTACTCTGGTTTCATGATGTATGTTTGCAGCCTTGCTCATCTACTTGGTATCTACATGCTATTGCATGACTTCAGCATTTATGTCTTGTTCAAAACTGCTACTTGATGCTTGCATCCCTGTGCTTCATGTCTGGTTCATGCCTTGATATTGACTATTGCATTGCTTCTGATCATATGTGTTGACTTCTTCATGTTACCTGATTGTTGAGAAAGTCTTCAATTAGCTTGAGTGGATATTGAACTCTATTGTTTGGTCAGAACTGTTGCAGTCCCTGTTCTTTGGCGATTGACTTGAACTTTGGACAAGACTTGAATTTTTGTGTCTTGGCCATTTCATTTGAATTTGCACCCGTGTTGAATCCAGCTAATAGCACGGATTTGACCTTGTGCTGATATTGTGGCATTATGTTTATTGCACTTGAGTTAAACCCGGCTTTTGATTTGGGTTTGACCTTGTGCTCACCTGTCCCTGTAACTTTATCAAGTGTATATATCTGTGTGCACGGCCTTATGACATGTATAGTGATACACTGTGCATATCACAAGCTGTTCGTATATAATGAATTCAAAATTAAGTGATGACGAACAACCCAAATAACTGAGGCAAATAATATTTTTAAAATATATTTTATTTTACACTGCAAAAATATTTTATTTTCAATTTTACCGCATCAGTATTTATTTTTGCAGATTGCTCAGATGCTGGATCAGTTAAAGATAAAACACGAGTGAATGAGTGAATTGTAGTGAGGTGCATTTGTAAATTAGAAATTTGATGCAAACAAATTTGTATTGTAATTGAAATTGTATGTATATAGTGAGAGCTTGAATTTGTACTATTCAAAATTGTAACAAATATTTGTTTGAATAAAATATCCGTTTGAATTCAAATTAGGTGTTATTTATTTTATTCAGCAAATATATATTTAATTATGTGAAAAATATAATAGTACATTAACAAATACATTTAAATGCATATATATATATATATATATGTTTATTATCATCAAAATAAAAATCATATAGTCGCATATTCCGCAATACATCCACACAAGTCTGTTCCAGGTTCGAACAGAACCGAAGGCACTTCCATAGAAGCCCTTGCAAATCCGGATAATCTCTAATCATGCCCGGACTCCCCATCACAAAGGGTGATCAAATATCTATACCAGGGCCACTCAGTGCAGATACATTCGATAGGTGATCCTTTCACTTTCGAAAATATCTGGTCTTTACCACCGGTCTTCAAATGCTATCCATTGCGTCGTATCACTATTCGGAATGGGTTATAAGACATAAAGTCCTCTTCCGGCTAAGTCTAATAATGAGCGCAAATTTTAGAACCATATGGATATATGGGATATTAGTTAAGTCATAACTTAAAATCCAAAACCTTTCTTTCAAATGGTTTAAAAAATTTTCATTTCAAATCTTTTAAACAAAAGATTCACCCTTTAATCTTTTAAACAAAAGATTCATCTTTTAAACAATAGATCAATCTTTGAAGATCCACTTCAATTTGAAAACAAAGTTCACCAATCTTTCACAAAGATTCATTCATGGTTTTCAAAACAATTCCATTCCAAATTTGAAACCTTTTCAACAAAAACTGAAAATCCATCCCTTTATATAAAAGCTATTATCATTTAAAAATAAACAGTTTTTATTTCGGGAAAATCCGATTACATTTGCTCAAGTTAAAACCCTTCAAGTATAAACTTGGGTTAAATTCAAATTCCCAAAATAATACTTTTAAATTAAACCCATATAAATACATTATATAACTTGTATAGCCTTTTTAAATCATAATTTTCAAACATATATTCATAGGACTTAATTTCAAATCTTGAATTCCAATTCAAATCAAACCATTTAAATTTCAAAACTTTAACAAGTTATTCAAAATAATTTTTATCTTTAAAAACTCCTTTTCAAAGCTTTTCATATTTAACCAAATTACATTTTCAAATCATTTGGATTCAAAATTTGTGACGCCCCACCTCTATGCTCACAATAACAAAGGTTATTAAAGGAATAACATTTGCTATTGCGAAGAATAAGGCTTGTTAGAAGCGACCATCCGTAAGTTATGCCTTAGACGAGTATTGATTACATCGATAGAAGTTGTGTAAAATACTCCCAAAGATATAAATTCAATCCAAATCTAAAACGCAACTACGGTGGCTAAAGAAAAATTCAGAACAACTCGTAATAACCACACTGATAGTATAACCACATCAAAACAGAAATATCAGATATACAGCGGAAAACAAGTCTGAATACATGCTACAACAATCGATAGTTCACATGAACCTAATGTACATATACATATCCATCAACATACATGAGACGATAGTATATACACCAAAAGTACACCTCGAAGACTAGACAAAAGATGGAGTAAAATCCCAACAGCTGAAGCGGCAACAAAATCAGAGATAGCGACTATCCTTAAATAACTCGGTCTGACCCGAGTATTATTTAAAAGAAAATAATAAACGGATCAGTCTAATTTAAACTTCAGAAATAAGTGTATGATAAACAACACTTAAGTAAATAATCATAATCTTGAATGAGATTATACAACATAGATAATCAATATAGTTCACATAAAGAAATCGCAATTTAAACTCCATCAAAATCAATAATCTCGAATGAGACTATTCAACATAAATAATCACCATATTTTAAATAAAGAAATCTCAATTTAAACTCCATCAAAATCAGCTTTTAAATTCCCAATTGAATTCAAAACAGCAGTACGCAAATTTATAATCTCGGATGAGACTATACACAAATTATAATCTCGGATGAGAATATACACAAAGTTATAGTCTCGGGTGAGACTATACGACATAGTAATCATCATCGTTTAAAGGAAGAAATCCCATTAAACATCATCAAAATCAACTTCCGAATTCACAATTGAATTCAAAACAACAATACGCAAAATCTAGAAATCAAAATAAGATAACTAGAAAATCAACATAAAAGACGGATCGATCCTAGCAGGTAGTGAGTTTTAGCTACGCCGCACGTGCATCTCATATGGCTGAAGCCTACCAAGTACTATAATTTTTGGCGTCCAACAAATGACCCAAAGGTCCAACAAATGACCTGAAGGTCTAGTACTGATAATTGAACCGAAGGTCCATCAGATGATCCGAAGGTCCAGTAGAGTGGCCCTTAAGCCTAATAAATCATCAAATATTTCAATTAACGAGTCCGGAATTAACCGAAATAGTAAAAGTGTGGCTCCATACTCCGCACTTTTGCTAAATCGTTTAAATTTCTTCATCGTTTCCTTGAAAGTGCAAAATTGTGTATTTTGTATAAATAACATTTTACGTTCTCAAACGGACAAGTCCGGAATTAACCGAATCAGTAAAAGTGAGGGTTCATAGTCCTAAATTTTGCTGAAGCGTTTAAATCGCTTCCTCATTCTTTTGAAAGCGCAAACTGTAACATTTTCGAAAACAATTTTATTTTAAAATGATTTTTAAAACACGTGATTAAAACAGCAACAACTATCACAATTTCGACGAGGAAATTGTGCTTCACAAAACACCGTAAAAATGGATATCAAATCAGCGTTGCGGGATAACTGCTTAAAAATTCACTTTAAATTTGACGGTTACTGAAGTTAAAACAACAGTAATTTTTTATTCGTCAAAAATGTCATCAAAACATCCCGCTTCAAAAATATAGCACCGGAGTAAAAATTCCGTTATAAGAATAACGACGCAAATTACGTTTTAATACGTAACATCAGTTCAAAGCAAATTAAACACAGGTATTTAAAACACTTGAACATATTTACGCGTACTACAACCTTTTATACAAATGATGCATTAAAAAGTTTTTAATCTAGCAATACTACCATAAACTAGCATGCAAATGATGATATATATGCCTTGATACTATAAACATTGTACGCAAGAATGAATGTGGTCTGGATTCTCACGTTGAAACTTTTATATCACGACACGTAAAAATGATAATATCTTCGTGCACGAACCAAATTACACCGACCCATACACATTTTTGTTCATTACGCATTTCCTTTTTCGTTAGATGCTACCAACACATACTTCACATGCAAGCATGCTAATGAGAACTAGGTATAGAAATGGGCGAACCACCCTCCATGCAATAATGAGTAGGCAAAGTTATACTTGACCAGGAATAAATGACGTTGAGCAAATATGCAATTTAACTATGCATGTTCTGATTTATACTCATGCAAATGATGAGGTCACAACCTGAGTGACCTGGCAACACAACTATATAACAACAATATAGTAAATAATATAACCCAAAAGTATAAAGACCCGGGCACATATTTCTTTGCAAAACATGAAGTCATACATGCACAAATGAAACTATTACCAAAATAATTTGACCTGGCTATATTTAAAGATGCAAACGACCTAGACACGTACTAATGCACGCATGAAAATTAACTTGCGTGAAAAATGCCTAACCAAGAAAAAACAAAGCAACCTGTACTCCTTTATTTTTCACGCAACATGAAAAATAGCCTGGCTCTACACTTTTTCTCGCATGCACTAATGTCATTGAACCAAACATCACTGACCTGACCACAATTTTAAAACTGTCGAATGATCAAAAGATTCAAAACTGAAACGAAAACTGTAATCTTAGACCTTGCTTTATATGATGAAGGTAATTACATGCCCTCTAAGGCACAAGCTTCTCTTTTGCCCTTTTGAATTACGTAATATTTGAAGTGAAGTTTATTTAAAAAAACGAGAACTGGTACTAAAAATGATTTTAATGACATCAATGATATGTAGAAAGTTCTTCCTTTATAACCTTCCACTCTTTAAAAGGGAGTGGTTGCTTGTACTTACTGTAATACAGATTTAATGACAAGATTTATCATCCTCTATGTGATTAGGCAGTTCATGTCCACAAAAATACAAACCTTTCTATTTTATTTTGAATAGCAGAATCTTCTCGAGTGTACAGTGAAATTTATTAAAAATAGGGTTACAATGATGTTCCATTAACACAGTAAATGAAACGATGAGCAGCGCATGACCTATATCCGAATCAGACATGGTTTTCAGTATAATAGTAAATACTAACTTGCATAAAACTGAAGTTTACCCAAAATACTAGCATACGTGACCAAATTATAGTATGTGTGACCAAATTTTTAAGAACAGGCAATGTAATATGGAATAGAAAAGGAAGTGACTTGAACTCATTTTTAATGCAAGCGTGAAAATATAGTTCAGGTAATACTCAAGTGCACAGAACAAAGTATGAAGCCTGGAAAAAATATTTCACCATATAATCACGCACGCAAGTAAAAGCTGACAGCAAAATTTCCATGCAAATAAAGTCAGAAATAAATTAGAATTGTGAGTTTAGAACTCACTAAATTTTGCTTCAAAATTTGCTAGCATCCGAGATTCAAAGGAAGGAAGAAAGAATTCTTTTGGAAAGCCATTGATACTTCTATCGAGTAACCGAAGGAAATGGAACCCAAAAGAATGATGCAGCATTTTCTTTCTTTTCTCAAATTTGTGAACAAGTGAAAGCAACAATATGCTGGCAATATATTTTGTACAATGCATTTATGGTAGACGTGCTTCAGTGAAGAGAAAAGGATAGCTTGGATAAAAATGATGATGGCCAAAGAGAATTCAACTTTGTTTTATAAAATTTGTACCAGCAAGTAAAAGTGTTCATACTTTTGCTTTAAATTGGACCATTCTTCATATACACGTGAAAGGCAAAAATGTATTACACTTCATTTCCAACGTGCATCTCTGGAAAGTATGCCACTGACTATGAAAATGATTTGCTAATTTTTTTTTCAAATCTTAATTTGAAAATTCTATTTTATATTTTTATTTCGACGGTAATAAAATCACGGTTGTTACAAACTCCCCCTTATAAAAATTGCGTCCCCGCAATTTTCATACTATAAGCAGTTTATAACACAAATCATTCATCAAAATAAAGATTAAAATAGAAAATGTAGATTAAGAATGCTCACCCCCACCCGAAGAGGAGAGAAACCTAGGATAAGAACGCTCGATGAATTCTTTGGTTTCCCAAGTGCTGTCTTTGGGGTTTACAGACCATTGAATTTTTAAAAGCGGAACTTCTTTATTCCAAAGGCGTTTAACCTTCGAAGCTAGCACGCGAATATGATTTTGCACCATAGACAAGTCGGGTGAGATCTCAAGATCTTACAACATATGAGGAGCAATAATAGAATCTGAATCTCGAAGGCATCGACGAAGCTGGGATACATGAAATACGTCATGAATTCCCGAAAACTGAATAGGTAGCGATACACGATAAGCAACTAGGCCAATGCATTCCGTAATAGGAAATGGT
Source organism: Allium cepa (assembly GCA_030765085.1). Classification (NCBI taxonomy): domain Eukaryota; kingdom Viridiplantae; phylum Streptophyta; class Magnoliopsida; order Asparagales; family Amaryllidaceae; genus Allium; species Allium cepa. The sequence continues at coordinate 629,593,880 of CM060928.1, read as the reverse complement.
CCAATATATCGAGGAGCCAATTTCACGGAGCTACGAAAACGCACCACACCCTTCATCGAAGAAATACGAATGAACACGTGATCGCCAACAGAGAATTCCAAAGGCTTCCTACGATGATCAGCATAAGATTTCTGCCTAATCTGAGCCTCTTTCATTTTCTGTCTTCTAATATCCATCATCTCAGAAGATTCACGAATATAATCGGGACCGACAACTAACTCCTCTCCAGATTCCAATCAACAAGATGGTGATCGATACGGCCTTCCGTAAAGGGATTAGAAAGGAGCTATACCGATACTGGATTGAAAATTGTGGTTATAAGAGAATTCAACAAGAGATAAATGGTCTTCCTAACTACCACCAAAGTCAAGAAGCAGTCCGATTGGACTTGATAGGAATAAAATGGGCTGATTGGGTCAATCGGTCAACAACCATTCAAATGCTAGTATGGCCCGACCTCAAAAGAGGTAGACCATCAATGAGGTCCGAAGAAATCTGATCTCCTTTCCATAATGGAATCTCAAGAGGCTGCAAAAACCACTATGACGATAATGTTCTGCTTTAATAAGTTGGCAAGTCATGCAACGACTTACAAAACTTGCAACATCACGCTTCATACCTTCCCAAAAGTATAAGCGTTCCATACCAGCATACATCTTACTAGAACTCGGATGGATAATATACTTAGAACGATGACAGTCTTCAAGAATGTCATTTCTAAGATTTGAAACATTAGGCACGATCAACATTCCCTTCTTCTGAATACAACTATTAATATCAATATCGAAATCCTTCAGATCCTCACTTCGGGATTCCGATTTACAACTCTGAATAAGATAAGAGAGATCTGGATCTTATTTCTGGGCATCGGCAACACGATCCAACAAACTACGACGAGCTTCCATGCTAAATAAAAGCATGAAAAAATCAGAAACTGAAGGACAGTCTCTAATATCACAATGAGATAAAGCTTCCAACATATTCCACTCTGCTAGCATCATGGAAATAACAACTTGCTGCTTGCGACCAAGCACATCAGCAACTCGATTACCCCTACCAGGGTTATACTGAATATCGAAATCATATGAAGCTAGAAATTCGAGCCAACGCTGTTGTCTCAAATTAAGTTCCTTCTGAGTGAGTAGATACTTCAGAGATTTGTGGTCAGTGAAGAGAACAAAACGCTCGCCCAATAAATAATGTCGCCAAATCTTAAGAGCAAAGACTATGGCGGCTAACTCCAAATCATGGGTAGCATAACGAATCTCGTTAGGCTTTAGTTGTCTAGAAGCATAGGAAACTACTATCTTTTCGCACGAGAACAGCACCGAAATCAATATGGCTAGTATTGGTACAGATAATGAAGTTTTGGTTCCCTTCGGGAATTACAAGGATAAGAGTATCGGAAAAGAGTTCTTTCAAATAATTTTCTTTCCTGAAAAGCTAAAACTTCCAAAATTTCAATTATCTTTATGAAATTATTTTCTAGAAAAATTACTTTTTATAGGTCAATTTATTGTGTCAAATTGTCTCATCAAAGTGTTTAGGAGATTCCTATCGATAACGTTGATCAAGCGCATCGACCAGAATTCTTAAAGCACTCAATGGGCAATACAATCATAAAATCATCTTCTATATGATAAACACAAATCCAATTGTACTTGTAAATAAATCTTATGAAAAAGATTTGCAAAATTTTAAATTGCTGTTTTCATCCAAAATCAATAAATACACAAATGGAGTCATCGAGATATTCGTAGAATACTCGATTCATAAAATGGATGAAATAAGCTGGGCAAACTGAATGACATAATAAGTTATTCATAAGAATCGTAACGAGTGCGGAATGCTATCCTCCGCAACTCGTAACTAATGAAGACTGGTAGCAATATCGAATTGGGAGAAGAGCTTAGCGCCACTTAGTTGATCGAACATATCGTCGATCTTAGGTAATGATACCTATTTTTGACAGTGAGCTCGTTAAGCTTGCGATAATCACTGCAAAGCCTTAGAGTACCATCTGGCTTCTTACGAAGACAACAACGACGTCCCAAGGAGAAGAGCTAGAACGAATAAATCGCTTGTCTTCCAATTTAGATAATTGTTGCTTGAGTTTCTCATTTTCCTTAGCTGACATGCTCATGGGAGGACGACTGACAGGATGAGCATCAGAGATAAAATCTATACGGAACTCAACTGCCCTATTCGGCGGCAAACATGAAATAGGCTCGAAAACATCACAAAAATCACAAACAACTGGAATATTTAGCTATAACAGCCTCCGATTCGAAGGAAGAAATGATAGCATTCGAAGTATGGTCCATGCTTTGAAATATAATAGATAACTGCTCGATAACATCGGGATGCTTGAGATATAAAGTTCTTTTGGGACATAGGATTGAACTTCATAACGGACGAGCCAATCCATTTCCAAAATCACATCAAAACCAAGATGATCCATAACATGCAGATTTGCATGAAAGAAAAAAAACCCACAAAGAATAATCTCAACATCAACACACAACAAACCAAAGCAATAACAACAACAAGTTCCTTTGACACGAATGAATGCGATGCACCCGTATCGAAAAGAACTCTAATATAACGACCACGAAATAAATTAAAACCTTCCAATACAGAAGGAGTAATAACACTGGGCTTAGAAGAATCACTAAAAGCTTAAGCAACATTAAGCTTCCCAGATTTGAAACTCTTAGGAGCAGTAAGACAATCATAACCCAATGACCTACTTTCAAATCTAAGATTGGAAAGGAATATAACAAATGGAATACTACGGAAATATGAAATATATTCCTAGACATATTCCAACATGTTAAAGAGGATAAAATTTTAAGAACAATGAAGAAATAGATTAGAAAGGCATGAATAAAACCCTCGACTTAACGCATGTTCCTTTCTGCTTCTGTTCTGTGTTTATTATAATTTGTTCTGAATCTCAGCTCTGATACCAAGCTGTGACGCCCCATGTAACAACCCTGGTTTTGGAGATTATCGAAAACATTAAATTATAATGGAGATTATAATTTAATATTGTAATTAATTAATTAATTAAGAGAAAAATGAGGAAATATGTTTTATTTGAGATAAATGATGAATTTGTGATGTATTGGGTTAATGAATGTAGAATATTGTTTAAGATGGATAAATATTAATAGTTTGTTCAATATTGTGTTTATTTAAAATAATATTGGCATTTTATTAATTTAAATATGGAGAAATGAGTAAATAAATTAATAATCATGAAGAATGTGGATAATTTAGTGAGAAATGATTTATTAGTGAAAAAACATGTATTTCTTTTGTTATTAGATGTGTAAAATAATATAATTTGACCAATTGTGTTAATTTTGCAATTTATTGTGCAAAAATAAGAAAATTGGTTAAATTTGATAATAAATGAATATAAAATAATAAAATTGTTGAAACATAAGTTTTAATAATTTTATTGGAAACTAGATGGCAAGACGAATCCAACGCATCCAAAATCGTGAAAATCCAATCAAATATGTGTAAGTTATGTACATTTGTATATTGTGTAAATTATGAACACATAAATAATAAAACAAGTAGCCCCAACCCAGGTCAGCCCATAAGAAACATCTGGATGGAAAAAGAAGAGAAAAAAAAACTTGTACGTACAAAATTTTCACCGTTTCTTTTTTTAGTCTTCTTCCTCAAATTAGCCAGTAGCTTCACAAAGCAAAATCCATGTCCTCCTTCTTATCCAAGCCCTAATAAATAAAATTATAGCTGAAATTAAAAGAGTAATTAGCTAAATTAAAGAGAGCAATGTAATCTCCATCATGTCAATCTTGGATTTGTGATTTCATTTGTGATTTTATTGTATATTCATGTTTGGGGTTTGCTTTTGCTTTGCATGTCTCTCTTCTTGTAGTAGCAGCCTCCGGAGCTTCGTTGCAAGCCTAGAAGACCTCTCCTTGCTATTCAATTCTTTGCTCTTTGCTACAATAGCTAATAATTATCTTACAGCAAGCTAAATCATCTGAAGTTGTGGAAAAATCTAATTTCTGTATGTCGATTTACTTCGGTTTGTTCATATTGAATCCTGAAAATACCCTATTTTCATTTGCTTGTATCTCCCTCATCCCTTATCGGATTGAGATGATTTTGGTCTCGTTTCGAAGCTTATTGACTGTAGTATATTCACGCCAATTTTTATGGTATTTGGATTTCATTTGATGCCTGAAAACTGAGTTAGAAGTTGCTGTGTCGAATGGCTTTTGGCACAGAAATACTCTTTTGCTGAAGTAGTATTTTGAGCATATCTTTTGAACTACAAATTGGAATATTGAAATTTTGGATGTTCCGAAATCCCCAGAGAATATGCTATAACGATTCTTTGAATAAATTTGCCAAATTTTGAAGTTTCCTATGCTGAAATCGTGAATGTTTGTCTCTGGCCTATAGTTGTTAGGTACTGCACATAAAATTCATAGGATAGTATTTCGACCATAACTTTCACGTTACTGATCGGAATATTGAAATTTTGGATGTTCTTAAATAACCAGAGAATATTCTATAACTTTTCTTTGAATCAATTTTCCAAATTTTGATGTTTCCTATGCTGAAATCGTGAATGTTTGTCTCTGGCTTGTAGTTGTTAGCTAATGCACATAAAATTCATAGGATAGTATTTCGACCATACCTTTCACGTTATTGATCGGAATATTGAAATTTTAGATGTGCTAAAATCTACAGAGAATAAGCTACAACTTTTGTGTTTTAAGTTTTGTATGATTTTGACGTTTAAATGGAGAAAAACTATTATTTTTACTGCTGGTCTGTCATTGACAGCAATGATATTCATGTGTTTGTTCGGTTTTGACAATTCCATTAGCATTCTTTTGCAAAAATTTTACATGAAATTTGATGCTAATATTTGGCCATGATATCCAGCAATGGATTAGCCAAGTTTACATGAGTTTTTGGATTTAAATTTATTTAAATTCAAATTTTTATTTTTTTATGCATATTTAAAGGATTTTAAGCAATTATTATTATATTTAAAAAGTTTTTATAAATTGTTTTATGGCCTTAAAAATAGTATTCTCTCTACTAAAAATCCGGGGATTTATTATAAATAGTTTTATAAATCCTACTTTCGCTATAGAAATATTTTAGTCCTATATAAAAATATTTTATCATTTTGTAGAGTATTCAGATATATGAGAAAGTACATTAAACGATTTAGTAAAAACCACGGGGCATGGGACTTGTGCGCGTTTACTTTATCGCTTAAGTATGAACTTGTATGATCGAAATATTTTGAGGAATCTTTTGATCTCCTCCATGATTAGGGACCACTCTATGGTACCTCAAGATGAACTTAGAGCATACTTTTCCATATTAGCATGATGAGCTTGTATGGAATGTAGTCCAATAATTCCCGAATGGGAATATATAGACGATGTTGGACTATTACAATTTGTTGATTTAGATTGTGTTTTACTTGTCGATGAATTGAGACAAGTTTGAATTTATTTTTGGTTTATCGTAACGGAATTGCTACGAATTGATTATTTACATTCGCCGATGAAATGAGGCATTGTGATTATATTGATTTATGATTTCTCCTAATGTGGAACCAACAAGTGATTAGTAAACCATTAGGTGATAACTCATGGTATGGGACGTGGGTTATACCCTTATGGGTTCCTAGTCTCAATGTTGATACACATTCAAGATTGGACTAGTACTATGAGACCATGAGTTTATTGGGGAATCAAGATTTGAAATTATACCCCAAATCATGAATTTACTATTACTCGGGTCTTTGACGTCACCGATTGGGATTGATTAAATTACAGGCTACGTAGTCGTCAAGATTGTCAAGATTTATCTAGATGACATGATCCCGATCATCACGATTGTTGGTACCAAAGTATAGTACTAGTGGAGATTCAAAAGCATGTGCAAAATTATCTTTTGATGCTTCATGATTTATCGGAATTTGATGATTTCTATAGCCATATATATGAATAAGCGATATTATTTTATGGTCCATGATTATTTAGATCGTTTCATGACTTATTGGAGATTTATGAGATTTCATGATTTCATGATTTCATGGATGTTTGTTAATAATTTACTTTACTTAATCACATTTCCCCTTATGCATGACATTAGAATATTAGCTTGACACCTTCCTTGATTATCATTGAACCTTTCATTTATTCTGTTGGGTACAACAAAATGAATGTTTCCCTTTACTTATTATCCTAGAGTTCCTTATCTACTGATGAGTTTAGTTGCCTGACCCGTGTTTTTTTTCCACTCGGGTCAGACCCCTTATGCAAGTTAGCCCGGATTTCTTTTGCCTCCAGTTCAGCTTGATACTTTTGTGGGACACATATATGTATATTTTGGCTAGCTAGTCTTCGTCTTTTGGGACTACTCCTGTATGATTACTTGTATATTTTTGGGATGTATATTTTGACACTTAGCTACCTAGTAGTTACCCTTGTATGATGTATTATATGGATATGTATGGTGACGGTTATGTATGTATATGACTGATCTGGGTTTGATTTTCTGTGACTTTGATTATTCCGCATATTATATTACATTATTTGTGAAATGTTATATGGCCACCGTAGTGTGCAATAGTTATGCACTAGACGTGTCAACCACACATGAGGTAATGAAAAAAAAAATTGACACATACTTGACATGTTTAGTTCATAGCAATTGTATGCTATGTTGGTCGCTCCTATCCAGCCTTATTCTCTGCGTTAGTAGACAGAATTACTCGTTAATTCCCTTTACTAATGTGGGTCTTGGGGTGGGGCATCACACCCTACCTCTATGCTCACAATAACAAAGGTTATTATAAGGAATAACGTATGCTATTGCGAAGAATAAGGCTTGTTAGAAGCGACCATCCATAAGTTATGCCTTAGACGAGTAGTGATTACATCAATAGGAGTTGTGTAAAATACTCCCAAAGATATAAATTCAATCCAAATATAAAAACGAAACTACGGTGACTAAAGAAAAATTCAGAACAACTCATAATAACAACAACACTGATAGTCGCATGCACTAATGTCACTGAACCAAACATCACCGACCTGACCACAATTTTAAAACTGTTGAATGATCAAAAGATTCAAAACTGAAACGAAAACTGTAATCTTAGACCTTGCTTTATATGATAAAGGTAATTACATGCCCTCTAAAGCACAAGCTTCTCTTTTTCCCTTTTTGAGTTACATAATATTTAAAGTGAAGTTTATTTGAAAAAACGAGAACTGGTGCTAAAAATGATTTTAATGACATCAATGGTATGTAGAAAGTTCTTCCTTTATAAACTTCCACTCTTCAAAAGGGAGTAGTAGTTTGTACTTACTGTAATAAAGATTTAATGACAAGATTTATCATCCTCTATGTGATTAGGCAGTTCATGTCCACAAAAATACAAACTTCTCTATTTTATTTTGAATAGCAGAATCTTCTCGAGTGTACAATGAAATTTATTAAAAATAGGGTTATAATGATGTTCCATTAACATAGCAAACGAAACGATGAGCAGCGCATGACCTATATCCGAACCAGACATGGTTTGTAGTATAATAGTAAATACTAACTTGCATAAAACTAAAGTTGACCCAAAATACTAGCATACATGACCAAATTATAGTATGCGTGACCAAATTTTTAAGAACGGGCAATGTAATATGGAATAGAAAAGGAAGTGACTTGAACTCATTTTTAATGCACGCGTGAAAATATAGTTCAGGTAATACACAAGTGCATAGAACAAAGTATGAAGCCTGGACAAAACATTTCACCATATAATCACGCACGCAAGCAAAAGCTGACAGCAAAATTTCCATGCAAATAAAGTCAGAAATAAATTAGAATTGTGAGTTTAGAACTCACTAAAGTTTGCTTTAAAATTTGCTAGCATCCGAGATTCAAAGGAAGGAAGCAAGAATTCTTTTGGAACGCCATTGATACTTCTACCGAGTAACCGGAGGAAATGGAATCCAAAAGAATGATGCAGCGTTTTCTTTCTTTTCTCAAATTTGTGAACAAGTGAAAGCAACACTGTGTTGGCAATATATTTTGTACAATGCATTTATGGTAGACGTGCTTCAGTGAAGAGAAAAGGATAGCTTGCATAAAAATGATGATGGCCAAAGAGAATTCAACTTTGTTTAATAAAATTTGTACCAGCAAGTAAAAGTGTTCATACTTTTGTTTTAAATTGGACTGTTCTTCATATACACGTGAAAGGCAAAAATGTATTACACTTCATTTCCAACGTGCATCTCTGGAAAGTATGCCACTAACTATGAAAATGATTTGCTAATTTTTTTTTTCAAATCATAATTTAAAAATTCTATTTTAAATTTTTATTTCGACGGTAATAAAATCACGGTTGTTACAAAATTCAACAATCAAAACCATTTTGAATAAAATAATATTAAATTTAAAATATCTGTGACTTAACCAATTTCCTTGTGCAAATCCATATTTGTGTGTGTATAGTGTAGTCCAGGGGTTTTACATAATAGTGCAACATCATTAATCATCACAAATTCTAACATATCAATATCAACAAGCGGTGTAATCTATAACGCTTATCTTCCATTCACAGATTCACAGATAAACAATATACATTCATCACAGATAAATAAATTACATTCATCATAGCTTGAATCAAAATAATTCATATCACAAAGCATCACACAATTCAAAGCACTCCATACAATCCAAACATCTAATACAATTCAAACATCCATAAGTAAGATCAATTAATCATCTGATTAATTTAAATCAGGTTAATTACTTATAAATAAATTACTAATCTTGGTTAATTAACATTAATTAATTGCAAACCATTTGAATTAATTATCCTTTAATGATAAATTAATTAACCTTAAATTATTAATTAACCTTTAATTAATTATCTTTAATTAATTACAATAGTTATTGTCCCTAATCACTTATATTAATAAATTACAAATTAATTACTTTGAGTAATTATCTTTTAATCACTTGATTAATAAGCTTTAATCATTAATTAATTACTTTTAATTAAGTAGTCATCTTTAAGTAATTAATTACCTTTAATTACTTTCATTAGTTTTACTTAATTAGTCATCCTTTAATGTAATCACATAAAGTAATTATTTTTGATTAAGTAACAATCTTTTATTAATTAAATCAAGTAATTATACTTAATTAATCTCATCAACTAATCATCTTTTTAATTAATTAATTAACTCTTAACCAATTAATTAATCTTTCATTAATACTTAATTAAGCTTTGATAAGTAATCATCATTAAAAATTCAAATAAATGATCATTTAATCTTAAGATAACCCATTTATCTTAAATAATTACAAAATCATCATTTAAGTCCTATGTAAATATCCTTTGAAATAAATTAACATAATCACAAGATTTAACTTAAACCCTTTAAGTTAATCGATAATGCAAACTACATGAATTTAACTCAAAATACTTAAGTTAATTAAAAGCATCATCTTTATAAATCAAATAATTAAAGTTAAATCCTTTATCTTAATTAATTCCCCAATTTCATTATTTAAATCTTGTTTAATATTTCTGAAATAATTTCATTATTAACTAAAAACCTTTAAGTTAAATTAATGTTTTATATAACAAAAACATTTCATCTTTAATTAATTACAAGACTAAATTTATTTAAAATAAACTTTAAAATAAAGGATATATATATATATATATATTAAAAAAACTTATCCTTAATAAATATAAAGTAATTTGTTCAAAATCTTTACTAATCCCAGAAACTTAATTAAGACATTTATTATATAAAAAAAGATAATGGGTTAAGAAAGTTGTTAAACTTAAAATTTGATTTTTTTTTTGAAATTTAAAGTTGCCTTTCCTAATATTTGGGACCACCCCGAAGAAAACCCGATAATACACCTGAGATACTTCTCCTAGTTCGTTCCTTCGAGCCAACACGAAAACATCCCCGAGCAAATCTTCGAATTCAACACATTCTTCTCCAACCACTCGATCAACCAGGCACAAATGTGCACAGGTGCACGTGCATGTGCACGAAGATTCCGACCAACTTTGGTCGACCATGCCACCTCCCACAAGTCAACGTCGACACCCTCATCTCTGAGAAACACCCAGATTCCATTGATTCACTTGGAAACTGAAATCGAACAACTCGACACCAATGAATCCTAAAATCGATCAACCAAAACGCCACGCATCATCGCCTCCGATGATCTGGAGCTTCGCCACTTTGTTCAGAGAAGCATCCCAATCCGACGCATTGATCCTACCTCATCCGATCACTTCCTGTGCCTTGATGACGATGCACGACCCACAATTTCATTGTTGATCAAAATAGGTTTAAAAACCCTAAATCGCCGCCGTACGGCCACCATGACCATTAATAATTTAAGCGAGTATTTTTTCGATAATCCTCCATCCTCCAGCCACATTTGACAACAAGCATGACCTACAGTTCACTGTCGATCTTCAAAAATTGACAAAAATGTCAATTTCGTTCATCCCACATTTTCTCTTGATTTAGTGAACTAAAAATCTTGAATTTTGTTTTAGAAATCATGGTTTTCCAAGACGAACCCGATGATGTGGATGAATTAATTAATTATGAGATTCGAAATTATCATGTTTATGAATTTTTTTTACTGTATATTCAAATTCCAGATAAACTCAATTTAATTCTTCACAAAAGTATTTTTAAAGCCTAGATCTTGATCAACCAAATAAGTTTCGTTCAGATACTAAAGCCTAAAAAGGATTTGAGGAGGAGCTTTCGATTTTTGAAACCTGTTTTGAATGCTTGAAATCAACCAGAGGCCAACATAGCGTGTATATCAGACATGCACATATAAATTTATATAAATACAAACAAATTTACTATCATACCAGAAATTCTCACAACATACTTGCAAGAAATATTCACCAAAATCAAGTTATCTAACAGATTCAAATTTAAATATATAAGTTCGCTCACCTGTCTGTAGTTACAGAGAAGCAAGCCTGGAACTTGAAACTAGAGTGTTTTTGAAACTGAAAACTTTAAATTTGAGCTGCCACTTGATTTGTTTGAGTTGCTGTGAAGTTTTGAATTAAATTTGCTCTTGAATTGTTCAGTTTTGTTGTTTATTGATTCAGGTTGAACTACTTCCAGATTTTCTTTTGATCCGGTTTCTTAATATTGATTCTATTTTGATTTCTCTGGTTTTGGCATTGATTGCTTCAGATTGATTTTGGTTTGAGTTGTTTTGACTTTTATTTGATTTTCATTTGAGTTTTAAGTTTGAAGATAAGAGAAGAATAGAAAATAACCTAGTTTCTACTCTTAAAACATATTATTATAATTTAAATTAAAAGAATATGTATAGGCCACTTGTTAATTTATGTTTATCTCAAGCTTACACTTGTTAATTGTTTGTATTAATCTTTTACAAATATCAAAGCCATGTATTTTTATGTTAAAACCCTTTATCTTGTGTTTTATTATTTAGTTTTATATTTTCATATATCTATGTAATATATTTTCTATTTGGTTTAAATATATATACAAAACTAAATTTATTTCAATTATAAAGAAAATGCTTTAAAACTTAATTATACACTAACATAATCACATATACATATATATTAGTTTCAAATATAAAGTTTTTAAATCCAATTTGTTTTATAATATTTATTATTGAAATTCCAAATCAAAGTTTAAATTTACAATTTATATATATATATATATATTTAACATATGTATATTAGAAAACAAATTTCTATAAATTTAAAATATAGTGTTTTTCAAATTCAATTTATTTTTTCAAAATATCTATTTTAGAATTTCAATTCCAAAATTCAAATCAAAAATCCATTTATATACATATATTATTTATAGATAAACAGCACATATTTTTATTTATTTTGGAAAAATTCAATTTAATTCACAATTTTTACCCAAAATTTATATTAATTTTCAATTCAAATTTGACTCAAAAACCGGGAATGTTACATAAAGTGTATCTTCAGATACCTTAAAGAAACTCCAAACCGTGGACATGTCTTTGGCGGTAGAGATAGAGATTTCAACTTGGTTGGATTTTGTAATTCCAACTATGTCGGTGATAGAGATCGAAGGAAGTCAACCTCCGGATATGTGTTCACCATTGGTGGGACAACAATCAATTAGAGAGCGAGGTTAAAGACAATTGTGGCTTTGTCTACTGCAGAGGCAGAGCTAATAGCTGCGGTTTAAGCAGCTAAGGAGGCGCTTTATTTGAGTCGATTTTTGTGTGATTTGGACTTTGTATATGAAGGCGTGGGTGTGTACTGTGATAATTGAAATGCAATTCACTTAGTTGAAGATCTGAAATTCAGCTCGAGGACGAAGTGTATTGAGGTGAGAGAGTCGTTCCTTGTCTCGATAAGTGAAGAGAAGCTAATTCGCCTTCAGAAAATTCACACAAAGGAGAATGCAGCAGACATGTTTAACAAGTCGTTGCCTATTGTTAAGTTTGAGCATTGCTCAAACTTGATGTGCTTACTGAAGTGCTTGGTGCCACGGGGGAGGGGGGAGGGGAGTTCAGATGGTTCATGGAGACATTTGTTTTCATGGTGGATATTGATAGGTTCTACACGGACTAGGTACTTCAAATACTTTATTGACGGACGGTGGCCTTACCGGAGTTCGTTGACATAGCATAATGAGCGATGGCAGTGTCGAAGCTCATTGGGTAAGTATCCATTGCTTGAAGCATAAAAGTGTAGATGGAGTTGGAAGGCTTGTATGGAATTCGCTATCAAGGTGGAGACTGTTGAAATTGATACCGAGATCCCCAAAATTGAAAAGCCCTAACCATCGGAGATAAAGAAGAAGGAGTTGTGGAGGAAGAGACGCAGGAACTACCCTTGAGCAGAGACTAAAATCATGTTGCGATAGGGGAAGAAGAAGTGTTCGGTGATGAGTTTGGAAGCTAGGGCTTCGTTCGTTCGGTGAAGTGTTTTGGAGCGGCTGTCACCTTAAATTGTTGAGCGATCGAGGAAGACCTAACGAGATATCTCGTTCGGTGGTGATTTTGTTCGAAGGAAGTACTTCAATATGGAGTGGTAAAGAAGAACAAAATAAAGCATGGAGTGCAGCGGTGAGGAAGACTGAATGAAATATTTCGTTCGGTAATTTGGTAATGCCGAACGAAATATTTCGTTCGGTATTTAGCGATCCTATTAAGAAGATGCAGATGTTGGTCCAAATTTTTCATTCGGCGTTTTGCCGAACCAAATACCAAGTGATGCACGCCGAACTAGGACTGCCGAACCAAATTGTGCCTTACCAGATGCATGCCGAACCAAACCCCAGGGTTACTATATAGCAACTATCTATCCTCATATCTTCACTCTATAAATAGAGTAGCTTCTAGAAAACAATGGCAGTCAAAATTGAGAGCTAATTTCAGCCAATTTCAGAGCTATTCTAGAGAGCTGAAACTCTGTAGAATTTTGTCTGTATTGTAAATTCTTCTTATGTATAGCCTCCAAAAGTGAATCAATTTGTAACTCTTACCTTTCAGTGATTAATAAAATCTCCTCTTCCCAAGTGGACGTACACTGCCTAGCGGTAAATATTGGTATTATTTATTTTTCTACATTGCATAAATTTGTGACTGACTATTCTGGTGTTCATCTTTTGTTTGTTCCATCTCACTACAATCACGATCCAGTTGTTTTCCATTGCGTTGGGTTTTTTTTATTCCCTTAGACCGATCATCTGAATGGATTTTCCCTAACATCCCGGTCGTTCCAATAAATGGGGAATTGGTGTGGGGATGATAATTTTTGATATGTTGTGAAAAAGGAAAACAACATAATATCATTTTCAATCTTACATGCTAAAATCATTTCAAATCGTCTGTTTTTTCATCTCTTTCATTTCTTCCATGCATTTTAAAGTAGAAGGCTGAAAATGCAAAATACAAAACTTATTTTCAAACTAAATGTCACCTTAAAATTTCAAGAAGAATATTTCACGATCGCGTTTTAGGGAGGATATTTGTCATTCAATTCTGGTTTGACTAACTCATAATCCCAACCTCTTGTCACGGCCCACTATCCATCATCGCTGCACCTTGCCATTCTCTTTTCCACACCCTGTCCCAATGGTCAACGCTTCCGGTCCACAACCCTAATTTGTTGAAAACCCTATCTGTCACCAAATATGACAGTCGCATTAGCACTCACCTTACCAAAACTCTAATTGACATCTTTTTCTTATTGTACATCAACATCTACACTCACTTTAAAATATCAAACGTGAATAAAATTGCTAATCTAAACTAGTATAATACACGAATATAATGCTATATTCAATGTGCTGCTAAGGGCTTCACGTTGCTTCCTAGGGGCACCTCGGTCAACTGTTAACCATCGACGCTAGTGTAAAGAAATAATTTGTTCAGCCATTAACGGTTAAATGCGATACCCCTGGTACATACCATGGTGTCCTTAGCACTACACTATATTTATTTGTACATTATAAAAAACTCTGGTTGTCAAGGGTTAGTAACTCAAGTGGCAAATGATATGACGTTTTACATTAAGATTTTAAAGGTGATGAGTTCAAACCACATAGACATCGAAATGAGTGCTACTTGAAAAACGTAACACTCTTATTCTTTAAAGAAAAACGCTAGTTACAAGTAGCATTCAAAGCATCAAAGGTTATATTTATTTTTATTGTTTAAAAAACCTTAGTTATAACCAACGTTTGAAAAACAAATGTTATATTATTTTTAAACTATAAAAATAGTGCTAGCTCTAGCTCATTTTTATTGTCATCGCATCCCTTTACCATCGACGCCTCCATAAACACTCGTGCCGCCTCCACAAACCGCAGTCATCATCACTATGTAATCGTTTCCATCACATTTTGCTAATTTGACTTATGGTGAATTAATGCTAAATATTTTTCTTCAAACCAAAAAAGAAAGAGATTCCACATCTATGATGCCTTACATTTTTATTTTAATGATTTGATCTTGTTATTAATTTGAGTATAACGTAATGTGTTATATTTTATGCTAAGTATGATATACTACTTACATATATTAGAAAGAAGTGCAAAGGAGAATGAAAAATAGATATGAGTGTGTTTTTTTCAAATAAGGTAAACGGTCCAAGGCCTATAAAACAAGAAAGCGGTAGTCTCATTTCATTTTAACCCTATTTTCAAGTTACGTAGACAATGACGACTATAGATCAGGGAAAAAAACCTCTCTTTAGCTTCGATCTGTAAATAATTACCTAATTCAAGGGGGTTTTCAGCACGAGTCTTCTTCTACTTCATCCCAAATCTAAGCTGGTTTCTCTAATAAAGCAGTACGCTTTAGCTTCAATTCCAAATTTTAAGCGGCTAGATGCGAATAACTGCATTCTCCCCTCTTCCATAGAGATGAATGATGGATTTTATTATCGATTTCACTTCTGGAATACTCTCCATTAACAATTTCATTGTTAATGATTTGCCCAAATTTCGCAGATTCGGCTCTACTTCGATTCAAATTTTTTGGGTGATTGGCAGAGTGATGCAGATTAATAATAGAAGGAGGAGAAAGCTGAGGAAAAATTGAGATAGAGAGAAATCTTAGAGGAGAGGAAGAAGAAACATTGAAGAATAAATATAACTTTTCATTTCAGCCTGAGCATTTTTACAAAGTGCCTATATAGACAGATATAAGGAATCTTTTCATGCTAGTTGTCAAAATACTAGTGGCTGCAACTTGTAAATGGTCACTCACGTTCTAACCAACTAGAAGTACAATTAATAGAAAATGCAGCCCATTATTTGTGACAACTTTTAATTTTCATGAGTACTGGTTAATTTGCTTGCTTCCAAGTCACTGTGATTTGCATCAGTCTAGAAAACGTGATGGCACCCTGTGTGCGCACTGTGGACAAGTTATGGATCGGTCTCCAAGGTGGGTTGCCGTTCATTGCCTTGTGACCATATCATTACCGACCCCTTGAAATCGACCTTCTCCTCAAGGTCGAAGATGCTCTTCCTATGTAACATGACACTTGGATCGAAGATAAAAGTTTTTCTTTCATATTTCGAGTTGTTCATTTCAACAAACACAATGGATGCACCAGCCCATTCAAACTTCAGTTTGTTCATTTCGGCAAACATGTTGTGTGCATCATTCTTTTTCTGCTCAATATGTGTTGAATAATTTTGTGTGGCGCATAAAGCCTTAACAAGTGCAACTCTTGCGTGGTACACTTATGATTGGTAATGAACAGTATTTTTCATAGGCACAAAAGTAGGATAAAGTGGAGGTGGAGGTGAATTCATTAGCGATGGAGGAGGCAAGGGCGAGGTATTGATCCTGTAGCAACAACAGGGGTAGGTGGACATGTAGGGGACGTAGGCGAGGGAGGAGCAGCAACTGAAATTGTTGGTGGGCAGCATATGTTCTTGTGCGAACTGAAGTGGAGGAAAGGAGCAGCATCTGTAGAGATAGGATGAGGTGCATCAGGCTTAGACAAGGGAGAAGTTGCTGTTGTAGCGCTCGTGACAGCGACAGACAGCGAAGTTGGAGGTGTGGGAGATAACGGGAGAGGCGGCAGTAATGTGATTTGGAATCCAAGTTTTGTAGCAATCTCGGACACGGAGTGAATGATGTGATTAATGGAGGTTCGAATGTCGACGATGGTGGTTTTGATGTCGATGATGGCTTTTTGTTGAGTTTCAAAGGTGGCTTGAATGGTGTTTATGGCGGTTTGATGTCAGGTGGTGAGTTGTTGGATGGCGGTTTCGACCATTGTTTAATTTTGTGAAATGACGAAGGAGATGAGATATAGACGAAGGAGGTGAGAACAAGAGTGAAAGCACCAAATGATGCAGATTAATAATAGAAGGAGGAGAAAGCTGAGGAAAACTTGAGATAGAGAGAAATCTTAGAGGAGAGGAAGAAGAAACAGTGAAGAAGAAATATGACTTTTTCATTTCAGCCTGAGCATTTTTACATATACGAAGTGCCTATATAGACAGATATAAGGAATCTTTTCATGCTAGTTGTCAAAATACTAGTGGCTGCAACTTGTAAATGGTCACTCAGGTTCTAACCAATTGGCAGTACAATTAATAGAAAATGCAGCCCATTATTTGTAACAACTTTTACTTTTCATGAGTACTGCTTAATTTGCTTGCTTCCCAAGTCACTGTGATTTGCATCAGTCCAGAAAACGTGATGGCACCCTGCGTGTGCGCTGTGGACAAGTTATGCATCGGTCTCCAAGGTGGGTTGCTGTTTCATTGCCTTGTGACCATATCACAGAGCGGTAGAGCTTTTCCAAATTAGGTATATGAATCTCTTCTCATTCTCTTGAATCTTTACTATGTTTCCATGTTCTAACTCCCTTTGCTTATGTACATGAATATATTCTAGTCTGGGAGGACTTCAGCCGCCTGCAATTCGCACTCTCACTGAATCTTGGGTTGGAAGTGGAAATCTGCTTCGAGAAACATCGGCATTATGTTTCCTGCTTTGTAAGAAAGCTTCTATCCTTACTTTACAGTAGTTTGATTGCTGATTCTCTGCAATTAAGTATATTTTTATATGTAAATGAGTACTGGTTTCAATGCGAATAGTCAGAATTTTTGTTTATGAGATATTTTTCTTTTATCCACTTGGCCTATAAAGATTTTCCTTTTAAGAATTTCCAAAATAACTTGGGGTTGCAAGCTTCTTTTAAATCTTTTATATTTCTCAACCCTAATCCACCTGATTTCCTTGATTTGCATACTATTTCTCATGCAACTTTATGATATATTCTTCTCCAAATAAAGTTTGCATTTATTTTTTCTATTTTGTAAATTGCTTTCAGTGGGATGTTGTTCGACTGAATCCAGCACATTATTATTGTTATGATGATTGTATTTAGCTCCAGTTTACCAGCTAATGACAACAACTTGCTAGCCATCCTTAGGGTCGGCTCAGGCGCTAGGCCGAGCAAGCGGTCGTTTAAGGGAACATCCCTCAACGGAGGCAACAATTGAAAAAAAAATAGTGATGAATAATAAATTTTATATAAATATGCATTGATGTCTAAATTTTTGTAAAGAATTGTTGACTTGGTTGTGCACATGGTTATTCATTGTAAGGTTGGGAATTCAATTCCCAACGGCAATATTTTTAACGCTTCTCTATTTTCTGCAGTTTATTCATGTGTTGCCCAGGACAACCAATGATTTAGAGCCGGCCCTGACCATCCTTCAAGTCTATTCTGAATTATATTAAATAATTTTATGCAGTCTTTGTCATTTATTTGATTTATACTTAGAAGGAATCCTAAAAACTTTACTGGCAAAGATCCTTCTTTGAATTTTAAAATACTCAAGATTTCTTTTTTTCCTCACATGCTTTGTTGAAATATATTTTTCTTTTACGTTCATTAACTTGCAAGCCAACGAATTCTTTCAATTTTTCAATTAGCCTGACAATAGCTTCTGCACTTTGTAAGTCTGCATTTAAAATAATAACAAGTCATTAGCATAAGCAAATGGGAAATACTTGGTTTATTTTTATTTATAGGTTAAATATTCCCATTTATCTGTTCAACTTCTATTAATATTGAAAAAAAATTCCATAACAATGGTAAATAAATAGGGGGAAATTGGATCTCCTTATCTAATACCTCTATTGCTATGTAAATAACATTTGGGAGTACCATTAATAATAAATGAATAAGTAACATTGTTTATACATCCATTTACCAAAGCACAAACATTTTCATGAGTTCTCATTTGTTTCAACATATGTATTACAAATTCCCTATTGATTTTATCAAAAGCTTTGTGTAAATCAATTTTTATACACATGAGATTTCTGTTTTTATTATTGAAATTCCTAATCAGCTCATGTGCAAATATTTTCTACTATTAGTCTACCATATATAAATGCACTTTGATTCTCAAAAATTAGAATATTTCTCAAAGACTTTCATTCTATTATATAATGTATGTTTGAAATAATTTTATACACAAAGTTGCAACAGACCATTGATCTATAATCCTCTAAACCATTGGGATCTTAACTTTTGGATCTAAGGTTATAATAGTATGATTTAAGTTTTTTATGATTCTCCCAGTTCTGAATAATTCACTAATTGCATCAAACAGGGTTTATTAAATTTTCCGCAATGCGCTTTATAAAATTTAAACCCATAGCCATCAGAGTTGGGAATTTTATCAACATTTGCGTTAGAAATAATAATTTTGATTTCTTTTAATCTAATAAGGGCAAGTAAAATATCTTGACATTATCATGAAGCAAAAACTTGGTATAATTTCTGGAAAATACTTATATAAGAGCCAGTATTGTATAATTGTGTAAAATACTTTACTGTCTCTCTTTCAATCTATGAGGCTTCATTTATTAAATTCCCTTTGCATCAAGTAATTTTCCTATATCATTTTTATATTTTCAATTGGACATTTTAGCATAAAATATTTTTCTAGCTTTATCCCCAGTAGTTAACCAATCAACTTTTACCTTCTGCCTTAAATTGACAGAGTACACATGAAGTGATCTAATCAGCTCATTTTGAGCCTGAAAAAATTGTTGAATTTAGTAATGTCTAAGCAATCATTGTTCAATTCATTTTTCAATATTTCACATTTCTCTCTAATTTTCTTTATATCATTTTTGTTTCTAGATTTTTTCTAGTTTTTCAAATCTTTCTTGGTTATATGAAGCATTTTATTGAATTTATATTGGGTAGTGCCCTGAATTTTTGTAGGCAGACGTCTATTGACCACTTCTCTATAGTTTTCCTCATACATCCACACCTATTCACATATCTAGAAGTGGGTTTTTTCTTATATGAAGAATTTTGAGAAAGATATAATTGAACAGGTGTGTGATCACTTTAAGCCTGAGGTAAAGTGTAGCATTTAGAGTCTAGAAAAATGTTTGCAAAATTCTGGTTAATTAAAATTCTATCCAATTTGCAATGAATGTTTCTAAATTTCCCAGACTTCCAGGTGAATTTATTTCTAAAATAGGTCATTCAAATAAACCAGATTTTAAAATAAAATTATTTATCTTTTCTAACTTTTTGAAAGAAATTGAAATACCTTCACTCTTTCAAAAGAGTGCAAAATTGTGTTAAGATCTCCAATAACCACACAAGGATTTCCTATATTTTTATTTAATTGTTCAAGATGATTCCATAAAATCAACCTTTCCTTTTCACAGTTAGATGCATAAATAAAAGTAATTTTTGAAAAAAAGCCTCCCTTATTTGTGCATTTACAGTGTATGTAGTGAAAATTAGAAGAAGATTTATTTATTTCCCAAATATTAGGGTCTCAAAGAATCATAATTATACCATTTCCTCTCTTATGATTGTTATTCAAAATGTTACAGTTCTTCAAACTTCTAGTCTGATAATCATCAGTTTCACTAGAATCAGATTTATGTTCTGACAAACTTAAGATGCTTGGTTTAATCGATGCAGATAAGTCCAGTTTTCTTTCAGTGGAATTAAGCCCCTTTACATTTCATGCAATTATAGACATATTAAAACAATAAGATCTAAAAATAAAGGATACACAGATGGTATAGTCTTAAGTTAAGTGAAGCATTGTATCTGCTATCCTTATCTATCACTGTAAACTTTTTGCCACTTCTCTTGCATGATTTCTTGTCTTGTACTTTCAATTGGTCTTTCTATTTTTTGTTTCTAACAATGTATTTTTTCCGGAAAACACTATCTTCTACATCCTCTAGGATAGTTGTGGATAAAATGTCTTTTATTCCTTTTAATCTATTCTTTTTCCTTTTACATTTACTTGTAGCTTTAGAGGCGGTTGTTATCTGATTAATTGCATTTTCAATTGTTTGGATTGAAACAGTTTTTCATTATTGAGGAGTTAAATTTCTAGATAGCAATGAGATGCCTCGCCCGATTTTAATCCTTGCTATAGATCCCTATATAATTTGACCTCTATTTGTATTGGTTTGATTGTCAAATGATTTGTTTTTATTGCTCTTTTATGTAGTATACACAGTGGGAGCTGAATTGATCAAATTCTGATCAACCATCCCACTGTTCTTTTCTACTTGTGACATGAAGTCTTGTACCCTCTTGCCTAGTGGAGCAACTCTTCTATGAGAATTTGCATTATCTGAAACTATGGGTGTAATGGTCTCTGGTTCTTTTTGTTGATTCTTGTTTTCCAATATTGCTGCATTAACTTCTTTGTTTTTCCCCCTATTGTGGAAGAGTCTACATTCTCAAAAGTTTATGATGCATTGTTTTCAAAACTTGCATTCTTGTCTATATGCATACCATTATTACTCTCAATTTTTTTTCAAATGTTGTATTTGCTTCAGAGTATTTCTTTTCTTTCCAAACTTTTTCGGTATCACAATTTTTCTCAAAGATTTTTGATGCTTTGATTTTAGAATTTGCATTCTTGTCTATTTGCTTACCATCATTACTCCCAGTTTTTTTTAAATGTTTAATTTTCTTCGGACCATTTATATTCTTTCCAAACTTTTCTAGTAACATGGTTTTCTACATTATGTCTGAAACATGCATAAGTTTTACATCGTAGGGGATCTATTCATATTCTATTTTCTGCACCAAGTTATTCCCATCATGCATTGATATGCATGCTTCTTTTAGAAGCTCAGCATCCGCTTCAATCTCAACCAATATTCTTGCATAGCATAGCCTAGTTTCATTTGCAGTGGGTTCATCAAGTTTCAATGTGATGCCAAATACACTAGAAATTGCATTAAAAGTGTCTTTATCCCATAGAGATTTGAATTTGGAAAATGAGTCCAAATTGGCATTGTCGAAAGTAAGTCTTTATCAAAATTCAGTTTCTTGTTCCATTTTTTCAATATGATTAGTTTTCCATTAAGAAGTAAGGACCCCCATTTATTGGTTTGTCACAATCCATTACATTCGATAATTTTATAATAAAGAAACCATTATTTCTTATATGGATTTTAAACTTGTCTGATCGGTTCCATGATCTTATTACAAAAGCCCTGAAATGATGATAAGCGGGCATGTTGCCAAAGACATAGGCAACAATTGAGAATCCACATTTGAATTATGTTCATCTACCAACCTCCTCCTTTACAATAACGACCTTCTTGTTGTTAATAGAGAGTGGTTCAACATAATTCAAATCGAAATCTGAATTCAGACCTCTTTTCATGTTCATAATAGGCCAGGAAGAAGCCTTGCTCTGATTATTCTTATCTTGATACTTACGTATCTGAGCCTACTTGCATGTTCTTTGTGCATTTCTTGGATGAGAAGCTAGTTATAAACCTAATTTCTTATGGCATGCTTGTTTACAGACGGTTGGAAGTTTGGCTTTGGTTTCGCTAGGGTGGCTGAGGGATGATTAGATTGGTGAGCGTTTTTACGGCGGATTTTCACCATTTGAAAACCCTCATCATCTATTTTTGGGGTTTTTTCTTTAGGCTTTATTGTGTAGGAGGATTGAGATTTGATAGAGGAGGAGAATAGGAGGGTGGAGATGATCCCCTGATCTGGTCTTTGCACTCATTTATGAAGATGGGATTGTTCACTATTTTCATGGGTGTCATTTTTCATTTTCTTAGTCAATACAAAGTTGTACATGTTAAATTTCTAAATTAGCTCATGATGCACATTTTACACCATTTTTTTAATGTTTTTGGTTGATGCAACAATTGGTATACTAACTTGAAAAAACGATATGAGTGTGCTATGTTAAAGAAATTAGAAAAATAAAGCAACAATTTAGCAAATTATTACTTTTAATGTTATAAAAAGAATGCCAATACTATGATAATATATTTCATTATCAAAACTTTACAACCTCTTAACTTGAATATGTGTTTTGTAAGGAAAAATAGTACATATTATCTACATGTAGTAACTTATAAGTAAAGTCTCAACGGATGCTCAAAAAATCCAAAATCTGTCCGCATCTGTATTCGAAAATCAGATAAATCTCCGATTTTCGAAAAAACAGTTTCGGATACGAAGCCATCCACATCCGGTAATTAACTCTTTTTGCTAAGATTTTAGTTTATTTCACGTGTATTTTAATATATCGAGAGATATATGTATTTATATATTTGTATGTTAATAGTGGATATTTTATGCATTTAACGGTTCAAAACTATTTATTATCATCATATCCATTGATTTGACATACATCTATGATATGTTCGATTGAAAAAGTATCTTAAATCAAAACTTTCCATTTATATTTATTTTTTTGTCGATCATTCGCTATTCGATATTTGTCCATATTCGTAGATATGGATGCAGATATGACACTATCCGCATTCGAAAATATCCGTTGACAAGCCTTGTCAATAGTTAATTTTCGTTGATATTGGATCAAAATGGGTGATGAAAATGGGTGATGACAATGGGTACAAAATCCATTTATGCTTATAATTAACTAGCCAGTACAAAATACAGGTTCATCGCACAAGAAAAAGTTCGGTAAGGGATGACAAAAGAAAGGCGGTAATTGGAATTATGAGTTCCAATGCATGGAATTTAATGCTTCACATGCCATCGAATGCATTCACTTCATTTATCATTCATTAATTTACTCTCTTCTTCTAGTTTGTAAATTGTCGGATACGAATTCAGATAGTATCTGTATGCTTATCAGCGGATGCGGACATATATTAGATATTTATTAGATATTCTTTGACCAATTCACAACCAATAAATCTAAACAAATAAATACAAAATTTTGATTTATTATACATATATTTTATTACTAAAAATATATTAAATAAATTAATTTTAAATTGCAAATATTAATTTTTATATACATATTAATTTTTTAACTAAGACAGAACGATAAAGACAATCATTTTATGTAGTATAAAATACACAAAAAGATAACTACACGCTTAATAAAAACGGAACGAATAATTATTGGATACGGATATAGTCATATCCACATCTGTTTCCTTTTTGCGAATATCGGTTAATTTTTCATATTTCGGATACGGACTCTGGCAGATTTATGATCTTCAGATATTCATTTCCAGTCCTATCTCTTTGTACGAAACAATTTTTTGAAAACAAAATAATGGCGGCTCTAGCTAAACGAACTTGCGAATTTATGCTTGTAGGGTGGCTTTTTCCCAAATCTGATCATTTTTCCACCGGGTCTTCCTTATTCCATCCTCGCAGTTGACTCAAGTCTCTGTCTTTCGTTTTTTAAGCTATAGAAGTACTCCAAACTCTCGTTAACATGGCTTTGAGTGTGGCTTTGGCGGTCTCTACTTTGTTGCTGGTGGTTTGTATGGTGTTGGAGAGGGTACAGTGGGCTAGTTCTTTCGAAATGTGTGTACGCATTTATTTTGGGTCTTTTGGTCACGGATATATCGCATAAGTCTAAAATTTGAACTTAACATACTTCTCAGGTTGCATGCATCTGAAATGAATTTAAATTTCCTAAGTCTCTCAGATGCTAGTAGACTTTTAGCTTGAAATAATCTTAAGTTTCTTTCCATGCATATATTGTTGGAATAATTCAGCATTATGGGGCCACATATTTTGATATTTGAATGTATGAGCTATCTTGGGATTAAGTTTAATTATTTGATCTATTTGTAATAAATACAACAAGACTTAAGGGGTATATTCGTCATGTAAATTTATAATTTGTGGATACCAGAGTGGCAATTTTAGTTTGTTGAAGGGCCGAACTGAAAAATGTCACGCACTATATATATGGGGTTATGATCCCAAAATTATACAAGTCTTATCATATTCTCTCCACCCTCTTCTAAAGAGAATTTTCAGATCTAAGCTTGTGTCAATTTGGATGATCTAAAACCTAATTGATCTTCTTTTTGCAAACATCAATGGATTCACGTACGACTTCTGCTGAACTATTTAATTTCATATATTTGTTTCTCGATAGAATCAATATGGGTTGTATGTATTCAGATCTAGTATTTATTTATTTTTTACAAAAAGTGGTATCAGAGCCAACTATCATTGATTTTATTGAGAAATTCTTTGGTTTTAAGAACATATGAAATTAGGGTTCTTGGATTTACAATTTTCGGTTGATTCACCTGATCCACTTATTTCGTTCTGATTTGTGAATGCTTCAATTATGGTGATTCAAAACATGTTAATAAACAGTATTATATATGGATCCATAGATTTAATGAAATATTGGATTTTGTTTATTTGACCAACAGTTTCCTGAAATGATAGCAATTTGGATTTAATTGAACCGTATCATTGGATTTATGATCTAAGAATTCATCTACATCTTTTATAATAACTGTACCATGACATGTTTGTGGTTTTGTTTTCTCCTGCAAAAGCGTAAATTATTATTTTATTTGGTTGGTTTTTTAGCATAAAATAGCAATAGGCATTGTTGAAATATTGGCCAAGCTTTTACTATTCATTACTTTTGTACACTATGAATCAGCACATTAATTGATGCTGTGAGATTTGACATAATTTTTTTTTTGTAATTTATTGTTACTACTTAATATGTTTCACCTTCTATTTTGAATGGTAGCAGTTAAATAAAGTACGCAATAATTCGATACTAATTATTGTTGCAAGTATTATTCATTCATGTATTATTACAGTTTCCTTGATGTCAAATTTGACATTGATATTTATGGCAAATTTATAAATGAAGGAGTTAAAATAAATTCGTATACTATTTGGCGTCTTTTGCAAATTGATTGTGAATATCCTACATTACAAGTGAACTAATTGAAATAATATGTCATCAAAGTGACCTCTCTTATTTTAGTTGCTCATGAAAAATGTTTGATATTTGTGTGTATTTATTTATGCGAATATTAGTCGGGCCAAAGGAAGGTTAATATCTGGCCAAATTAGATATACATGTGTGATGATAAATATGTAACAATTATAACTTTTACAAGAAAATAATTAATCGGCCCAAAGGAAGATTATTATTTGACTTTAATTTATTGTTAATATTTGATAATTACAACAAGAATACCACCACTACTACAAAAATACCCTTTAATAGCGTTTAAAAAACGCTATAAAAGGCTTTTACAGCGTTTTTATAAACGCTGTACATCAACATGCTGTAATAAATTAGTGACCTGTTATTGCAACAGAAGAAACGCTATAAAAAACATGTATTTTTATAGCGTGTTTTGCATGCTATAAAAAATCTTATTAATGGCGTTCTTAATATGCTATAAAAGGCTTTTACAGCGTTTTTATAAACGCTGTAAATCAACATATTGTAATAAATCAATGACCTATTATAGCAACAGAAGAAATGCTATAAAAAACATGTTTTTTATAGCATTTTGAACATGAAATAAAAAGTCTTATTAATGGTGTTCTTAACAGCGTTTTAAAAATTATTTTTGCAATATGTATATATCCATTATCACATTACAATCGATAAATTTACATAAACACAATGTATCATTTCACATAATCATATATATCACATTAAACGAAAAATAACTAACTGTTCAACATTCACATAGAATGATGCATAACATATCGTGATATTTAATGAACATTACATTAGAAGTATCAATAGCAAAACAAAAGCAAGTAATACATACGTTAAAACCAAAAAGTAGTTCTAGCAGCAAAAATAATTTTGATCCATAACTCGTTGCAACCTTTTTTGCATCACAGTCATCTACCTACCTGTAAAGCAAAAGTAATGTTTGATAATCAATTCATCAAAAAAGTGTACACAAAGTTAAATCGGATTCATAATGCAAACACTAAATATTCATCACACTAAAAAGGTAAAGTTTTTCTATCATCTTGAATAAACATCCAAAAATTGTGAGAGGTCAAATAGATAACTAGAAGATATATACAGAACTGAAAACATCTAAAATATGAGAATTTATTACCAAAACCAGCAAGTTTATCTTACTTGTATTTTCTGTAATTCAGATTTTTGAATAGAATCTTTCACGGCTCTTAGTGGTCATCGTCTCATCTTTATTCTGCTACAGTGAAAGTAGGGCAAGTGAGTTTCCAATATGCATATTAGTATCATATACATATAAAACTGCAACTGAAGACAAATCATTGTTCAACTTGCCTTGGTGCCGTCCATCGCCGATGCCTTAATCAAATCAATACCATCATCGAATATGTACCTAAGATTACAAATAGCAAGCATAGAATAAGCTAAGGTTACATATGAAAATCAATGGCATGTTATTTTGATATATTTTTTTTGGTTTATACTCTCTCCTTCCTACAAAATCAAATGAAAAACAACTTATGACTTTATAAAATATACATAAAATAACTGCAAGGTAAATATAGCTTCTCGATCAACAAGAATCAACTCTACCACACACCCTGTTTCGATTAGAATTTACGCAACAATCAGCGGCAGTGGAATTAATATCAACACCGAATAATCTGACAACATGAGGAAGCTGCTGTACAATCCTATGCTTGCAATTAATGTACAAACGCTTCTCCTCGATTCCACCTTCTTCTCCATCCATAAAGCTGTGGCTGTGGAAAGAGACAACATCTCCTGCTTTCAAACCCTTCTCCTTAACAAACTTGCTCCATCCTTTGGTAAAAACATAACTCTGGCTACTGTGCCAGTATGAGTACCTGAACCTCCACACTTTTCCACTTCCATCCTCGAAATTCATCAATATTCCATTACCACCCTTCAGTTGAAAATGATTTTCAGCATGCTGCTTAGGTATGACCATCCTGTTCAACTTGCCCACATCGCTGGGTGTCACAGTTTTCTCAAACAGATGCTTCCGCTTAACCAGGCTAACAAAGTTGTTTGGAAGTTTGACATCAGGACTTCTTTTGTTTTTCAAATTACATAAAGATTTCCTTCTTCTATGCAGGAGCTCGTCGGCGTAGGTGTGTTTGCGCAGCATGTCAACGATATCGGACTTGGAGTGGAGATCCAGAAACTGTTATTTTGATTGCTAAAATATGATAGATGATATACATGGTGTCTGATGATGATACAGCTTAAGGGTGCAGTCTACTGGATGAAGAGGCAATAATTAATATGTTTAAAAGTGTACTAATACATGTACAATGTCATTAAACAAACTTTCATGGCATTGAGTTAAGAAATGAAGCTTTTACTTACTGAAAATCATCAGCATAGCTCATAAATTCTATTGCATGCCCGCTCATAAATTTTGACGTTCGATTGTTTTACAACACAGCTCAACGCCATGTATGTTTTCCTGTACGTTAGACAGATGTAATAATTGCAACCAACGATTAAACGCTGTTACTCGTTGCAATTTATAAGCCATTTTCTTGTAGTGTTTTGGAATGCTTCTTTACGATTCATTTAGTTATACTTCAATAGTTTAATTCCAGCGAAACTTTTCTAGTTCGAGTTACTATGCTTAGGTTTTTATTTTTATTATGCTTACTTTTAATGTTGATTGTGATGTTGACGGGTTATAGTACTGTTTTCAGAGGATGAAATAATTTTATCTAAATTACTTTAAGATCTGGACACATGAATTGTGGATTAGACAAAGTGCACGTGTTCATTTTTTTTATTTAGTAGCTAAATTTAGAGCTTCCCAAGTTTGTGAACTTACATAAGATAAGTTCTATAAGAAGAAGGCAAAAAAGATTAAAAAACTACAAACCTGTATCCATTTAATCTAATATTGCTGAAGCATTACTGAGTTTTGAAACCACATAGTTTTCCTTTTGTTCTTCATACTTCTTCATTGTCCTGAATCCGCTGTCACTGTAGTGTAAAGGTGCAACCAAGAGAGTCAATTATCACAAGTTTGACAAAAAGAAGCAAATGATACATAACTAAGGGAATAGATAAATTTAGTAGTAGATGTATAAAAATTAAGCTTACTAATCATCAATAACATGGAATCAAGCACCTTCGGCCATAAGTAACCTGTCCACATAAACGCATGAGAGCCAAAATAGATCCCCAAACGAAGGAAAGAGGTACCTGAAACCTCTTCATCTGCTGAACATAACCATGAGAACGATGAAAATCCGATCAACATTGAACAACCTGAAGTTAACTAGACATAAGAATCAGATACTAAGAATGTTTATACTGAAGACCAGCTCCAACCAGATAACAAATTCACTAATAATTTGAATTTCCTTAACCCAGACTTACAAAAAACATGAGTTATCTACATGTTGACAAAGGAAAAAAACTACTACACAAATTGCTCCTTCTAAAAGAATATTAAGGAGCAATTCAACCATTGAATGAGTCTGCTCACATGGAATGTTAGTGGTATGAACACATCACGTAGAGTGGATGATGTGTTCAAACTCCTAACACAGTTTAAACCAACAGTTGTTGGTTCAGTAGAACATAAATTGAATTCCTTTGATCTTCATTTATTTAGTAATAAATCGTCAAATAATTGGAACCTTATTACTAGTAACTCTGCTCAATGCTTAGGAAGGATTTTGGTCATATGGGATACTACTGTATGGAGTTTGTCTACTATATCTTCTTCGACCCAGCATATCACTATGGCAGCTACAAATCAGGTGGTTTCATGATGATATGTACCGTAGTTTACAGTAGTAATAGTGACATAGAAGAGAGACTCTTGGCATCATAGTAGTCAAGAGGCGCCAAATATAAATTATGCATGGATGTTAATAGGGGACTATAATATGTATACATGCAGTGTATTTATATGGACTCACGCAGGAAAACACCCAGCAGTACACACGCGCCATATATATTCTTATACATGCATACATACACACACATACTCACATAACATAAATTAAATTATTGTATGTTAATTAAACTTCAATTACTAGACTAAGTAAAACATTGATGCCTTTAACAAGTCTTTTTTCATCATCTTCTTCCTAAATGACATCGGATTATAGCATAACTCTAATATGTATACATTCTTTTCTCAGGACATGTACCCCTATTATATATTATATATACGTATTCCATACATATATTTCACTTCATCATTGATATTTATTTTATTTTCTTAATAAATTAACAACTGCTATTCAAAGAAACAGGTGCATAAGTGTCTAATGCTTTCCGGCCGCGTATGTGCCTGATAGCCAAGATCGAACATCAACAAAAGGCCCATTCAATCTGATATTACAGCGTGAAAACAACACGAGGACACACATCTTCATTCATCCAAATACATACTGATTTCAATATCCAAACATGCCTACACCTCTAAATGATAAAACGGAGAATATTGTCTAATACCTAAACTGAATATCAATCTATTGCACAACATGTTTTCAAAAAGTTTGATGAAATTCAGAGTTAATTTAGATAAAGATGTGAGTATTTCACTTACCTGGAAATGATTAACACAAGTTAGTTGCTTTAACTCCGCCTTCTTGCAATCCCACTTGCTATAAATTTTTCAATGCATAGAGCAATATATTAAAGTAGAATTTATTATTGCTAAGTAGAATAGATACATACCAGGAAGCTCTCTTTTAAGTTTTATAATATTTAGTAATTCATTTGAATTTTTTGAAAGTTTTAAAATGAGAAAGTGGTGAGGTTTTATGTTGAAGAGGAAGATTCGCCCCTCTTTTCAAAACATCAAAATATGGTGGAGTTACATGTTCATAACAAAATTTCTAATTTGAATAATACTCTGACCAAAATATATGGATCATTGATTCAGTTATAGTTGTAGGACGAAGACCAGGTTTTCCAATAGGAGTAACTCTAGGACCGCACGAGTATCGCTTTATTATCATCATTGCCTAGTATCAAAAATAGGAAATTATAAACTGGTTTCATTCATTTTAGTGTATTGGATAAGGTATACTTAATGTTAGGAATAATAAGAAGTAATTTATGAACTTGCACATCCAAACATTTTAGCGAAAAATATATATGTAACAGATATGAAGAAAAGAAAAGGTGGTTACTTTGCATATATACAGTTAGAGTTGACAGTAATAGAAGTGGGAAAGTTTGCTAAAGAATTTATCCCTTGTTGTCTTTTGATATATTTACTATAATTAATTAATGTTTCACTTGTATTCAAGTAGTGAAAAAAAAACTGTGCTTATGATGCATACGAAACTGCATAATGAAGAAATAAAATAACTATACATCCATGCTTCACTGATTATATAGGCCTGCCTTTTTATTTGAAAAAGTAGTAGTGGGTTTCATCAATTCATTTGTAAATAGCAAATGCCTATCAACCGTAATTGTAAAAGTAGCATAGAGGTGGAAAAAAAAATTTGGTTAATAATTCAATGGTTATGTTTATAGTAGGCCTAAAATAAATAATCTTTGATCAAATATCAAAGATAATTGAGACACAACATAGTAAATATAACTAAACTCCTGAATGGTATCGTCAAAATGATTATATTATAGAAAAGTTTTGTAACAACTAAATGATCAACTAAACAAGGCTATAATGTAGGTAATGTACAACAATACATAGTTTAGTCTTCATGGCATAATGGTAGTAAACATTAAACAATAAGATATACAAACTCAATTATAAATCATGCACACATCACTACACCCTATTCGCACTAATATAAAAACATACAACATTAAAGTAAAAATGTAAGGAAATGTAGACACACAAAAAGAACACACACAAATGGCCATATCACCCATGCTCACAGTAATACACAAGTTAACACAGGCATATGTGCACCTATATGCGAATGCATGCTCTTGGATATAACAGCAACCATAAACACTAATGCCCTATATGTTACTGCATGCAACACCAGGCATGTATATGTGTGTGTGTGTGTGTGTGTGTATGTATGCTGACTCGCACACACGAAACACACGTAACGTAGTCCAACATGTATATTTAGGCATGCACTACAAAAATATACTACACAAAGATTAATGCTCAAATGGAATAACACAGGGTGAAGTATACTAACAGACTATGAAATAGAGATGATAAAATAGAAAGTGCTGCAACCCAGGTATATTCACAACTAAATGTGTCCATTCATGTGCAAGACCCAACATTTTATGAACAAAACAGGGCACATTTATGATTATAAATAAATATATATACTCACACAGCCACAACCCTTACTCCATGCACGCAGTGAATACGCAGCAAAGGCAGCAACATAGGGTACATTATAACATACAAGCTCATACATGGCTGCATGCACACATCTTTGCAAACATACAATACCCGGCACTCACAAAAACTCATATGTAGCTTGCATGAAATACACAACAGAACACACTTGACTATAAACACGCACTACACATTAACATTTATAAAAGAACATTTACATTTTCCTCCAAAGTCTGAACAAGCCATACAAACTAACACATATAATTATTCTTTAACAAATCTAAGCAGCTCAACATATGGCAGTCATATATTTATATAGTAAAGCATGGACATAAGAGAAGCATTATACTATGAAAAATATACATAACATATGGGCTAAATAGGTGAAATTAGCTACAGCTAATAAAAGAATATATGTTAGAGATGGTAAGCAAAAGAAAGCTCAAAGTCAAAATGGCAGCCAGTGTCAAACTGTTCACAACACCTCTAAAAAAATCCACTACTGGAATCCAAACAACTATGGAGAACTGAAAAAATTGACCTTAAACCCAAAATTACAATCCCATCAACTTTTCCAAATTGATTAGATAATTTATACGAGATGTCATTTTAACCGTACGTTTAGTAGATAGTTTCAGTAATACATTGTGAGTTCAAAATGTTTCTCCAACACACAGTTAAACCAATAATTACTAGTTACTTAGCCAAAGTTGCAAACAATAATATAGCCAATCAGCTGCTTTAATGTTGACCAACTAAAATGTCGTGTATATCCTAGGATGATAAAAACCTTTATATGCACTGTTAAAGTATGAAACAAAATATAGAGTTAACCTAAATAAGCATATATGACACATACCTTATTTAATCTATTGTTTCAAAATGCAACCTTAGTTCTTGTTTCCTATAAGCCTCATGCAAATCTGGAACCGCATTGATGCATATTAAGCCAAAAAAGCATGATTGAAATTATAATATTCATTAAATTAAGGGATGAAACTAACAGATTCAACAAAATCATCGGCAATCTTTATAGATTGTCCTCAGTTTCAGGAAACATAGTTTCTAATAGGTAAATAACTAGACCAATTAAGAGTCATCTTCTGATTCTACAAGTTCACAAGTTACCCTACGTACTAGAAAAAACCACATAAAATTTCCAAATCAAATCTTCTTTTCTTTATAATCCTACTACTAATAAAGGAAGCACCTTCTAGAAATTAATTAACATCTGAAATCCATAAAATAATATCAAAATATTAATAGTGGAGTTAAACAAATTCCAATCGATTAGAGTGGTAAATATATACTAAACCAATCAGTCTAGCAAAGATAAAATAGTGCAAAACTTATTGAATTGGTTAAATCACGCACAACGACAAAATAACATACCTGAGTTAGGGTTATCGGAGTAAAGCCAATAAAGAGAGGGGAGATAGAGTTTCCAAGTCGAGTTTGGTTGTGATGATTTAGAGTTCGAATTGGGGAAGAAAGGAGGAAGATAGGGTTTTCTGAGAGAAGTCGAAAAAAGGGGCTTTGGTGAATAATAAAAACGAGAGGGAACGAAAAGTTTTACCGCTCCAGTTTTTCGTTCTGATACCTGGCATAATAATATAGCATGTATCAGTGTATTTTTACAGAACTAATAATAGAAAGACAGCGAGATGGCTTCCTATGCTGTCCTATGTTGCTATCAAAAGCATATTTTCTTGTAGTGCACTTACAGTTAATATTACTGTTCAAAGACTCGATATTAATGTTGTGCTAGGTATCTTGAGCGACTTAACAATTATTTTAAATTTATTACAGTTGTTTTATAATGTAAGCATATTTGATTAATTTAAAATTACAGCTAATTTGACTACGGTGTCTGCCAATCTGAACAACATTCCTATTCTGACTGGAATAAACTTTAAGGATTGGAAAGGGAACATATTGCTTGTTCTTGGCTGCATGGATCTTGACCTTGCACTTAGGATAGATGAACCCGCCCCTCTTACGGATGAAAGTTCTTCTGATATTATAAAGAACTTTGAGAGGTGGGATCGTTCAAACCGCATGAGTCTAATGATCATAAAGCGTGGCATTCCGGAGGCATTTAGGGGTGCGGTATCTGAAAAGATAACCAATGCTAAAGATTTCCTTACTGAGGTTGAAAAACGTTTTGCTAAAAACGATAAGGCGAAAACAATCACGCTTTTGCAACGCTTGATTTCCATGAAGTATCAAAGCAAAGGAAACATAAGGGAGTACATTATGGAAATGTCTAACACTGCTTCAAAACTTAAGGCACTTAAGCTTGAGCTTTCAGATGATTTGCTCGTGCATTTGGTATTAATCTCTCTTCCTTCACAATACAACCAGTTCAAGATCAGTTATAACTGTCAAAAGGAGAAATGGACTCTTAATGAGCTCATTTCGTATTGTGTACAAGAAGAAGAGAGATTGAAGCATGATAAGGCTGAAAGTGCTCATTTAGCATACACCTCTAAGGGAAAAGACAAAAAGAGAAAGAAGGATAAAGAAACTGCTAAGGGTCCGACTGAAAAGAAACAACAAAAGGAGACTGATGGTTGTTACTTTTGCAAAAAGGATGGACATTTGAAGAAAGATTGTGCCAAATACCACGCATGGCGTGTTAAGAAAGGTACATCTTTTGCTTTGGTCTATTCTGAAGTAAATTTAGCCACAGTACCTGGAAACACTTGGTGGTTAGATTCCGGTGCTTCTACTCACATAAGTGTTTCTATGCAGGGTTGCCTGAGCTACCGAAATCCAACTGATGCTGAAAGATACATCTATGTGGGTGATGGAAAATCGGTAGAAGTGGAGGCTATTGGGCATTTTAAGTTGTTATTAAGAACTCAGTTTTATTTCGATTTATTTGATACTTATGTTATACCGTCATTTAGACGGAATTTGGTTTCTGTTTCTAAGTTGGACAAATTTGGTTATTCTTGTTCATTTGGGAATGGTACTTTTAGTTTATCAATGAATTCAACTCTTATTGGAACTGGTTCTCATAATGTTTATGATAACTTATATATGCTTGATGTTAATACCTCTTATAATGAAGCCTTGCATGTAGAGTCACGTGGTACTACAAGAAAATCTAATAAGGAAACTTCAGCTACATTGTGGCACAAGCGCTTAGGTCATATATCTAAAAATAGAATTCAAAGGCTTGTGTCAGATGGCATTTTGGAATCCGTTGATTTTTCAGACCTTGATGTCTGTGTAGAGTGTATCAAGGGAAAACAGACCAAACATAAGAAAATAGGTGCCAATAGAGCAACTGACGTCTTAGAATTAATACATACAGACATTTGTGGGCCATTCCCTAAGGCATCATGGAATGATCAACAATATTTTATAACATTCATAGACGACTACTCAAGATATGGCCACCTATATCTTATTCATGATAAATTAGAATCCTTAGACATGTTCAAGAAATTTAAGGTAGAAGTTGAGAACCAACTCAACAAAAGGATTAAAACTGTCAGATCTGATCGTGGTGGTGAATATTATGGTAAATCTTGCGGATCAGGTGAACAATGTCTAGGACCATTTGCCAAATTCCTAGAGGAATGTGGAATAGTCCCACAATACACTATGCCGGGTTCACCTAGCATGAATGGTGTTGCTGAGAGACGAAACCGGACTCTTAGAGACATGGTAAGGAGTATGATCAGTCATTCTACCTTATCAAAATCACTCTGGGGAGAGACATTAAAGACAGCAGTTTATATCCTTAATAGAGTACCCACTAAAGCAGCTACTAAAACACCTTATGAGCTCTGGACAAGCAAACAGCCTACTCTAAAGCATTTTCACATTTGGGGATGTCCAATTGAGGCAAGGCCATATAGGCCAAATGAAAGAAAATTGGACTCCAAAACGGTGAGTAGCTACTTTATTGGTTATTCTGAGCGATCTAGGGGCTATAAATTTTCCCATACCGAGGAAAATATTTGAGACGGGAAATGCAACATTTTTTGAGGATGTTGAGTTGAGAGGGAGAAATGAAGTAAGGAACATTGTTTTTGAGGAGGAATCATCGTCTATGATTCCTACTACAGTTACTTCTTCGGACAATGTGCAGATTATTGTTCCTGTCATTGATCAAGAAGTGAATCCAGAACCCCAACAAAACAATGTTGAAGAAAATCCTCTTCAAGTTGAAGTTAATGTTCCACAAGAACAAATTCAACAACCTCAAAATGAATTGCCATTAAGAAGATCCACTAGGTAAAGAAGAAATGCTATTCCAGATGATTATGTTGTATTTCTTCAAGAGTTAGAGGATAATAATGGATTGATGGAAGATGATCCTATCAACTTTCACCAAGCCATGCAAGATATTAATTCTCAAAAGTGGATTGAAGCTATGAATGAAGAGTGTAAATCAATGCAAGACAATAAAGTTTGGGATCTTGTCCCTTTACCTGAAGGTAAGAAGCCCATTGGTTGTAAATGGATATTTAAAACCAAGAGGGATGCAAAAGGTAAAGTGAAAAGATATAAGGCTCGTCTTGTAGCAAAAGGTTTTACTCAAAAGGAAGGCACTGATTTCAAAGAGACTTTCTCTCCGGTTTCATCGAAAGACTCTTTTAGAATAATTTTGTCACTTGTTGCACATTTTGACCTTGAGTTGCATCAAATGGATGTTAAGACTGCATTTCTCAATGGAGACATTGAGGAAACAATTTATATGGTGCAACCGGAAAACTTTGTGGTCGAAGATCCAAAGAATATGGTTTGGAAACTAAAGAAATCCATTTATGGACTCAAACAAGATTCTCGTCAATGGTACCGCAAATTTCATAATGTAATTACCTCTTTTGGTTTTGAGGCAAACATTATTGATAACTGTGTGTATCACAAGTTTAATGTGAGTAAATTTATATTTTTAATTTTATATGTTGATGATATATTGCTTGCCAGCAATGATTTAAATATGTTGCACGAAACTAAGAGATTTCTTTCAAATAATTTTGAAATGAAAGATCTTGGTGATGCCTCTTTTGTATTAGGGATCCAAATACATCGTGATCGTTCACAAGGCATTCTTGGATTGTCACAAAAGAACTATATAGAAAAGGTGCTTAAGAGATTTGGCATGCAAGATTGTAAACCAGGTGATACCCCTGTCGCTAAAGGAGATAAGTTTTGTCTCAAACAATGCCCTAATAACATCCTTGAAGTTAATGAAATACAGAAGATCCCTTATGCATCTGCTATAGGGAGTCTAATGTATGCTCAAGTATGTACGCGTCCGGATATTGCGTACATTGTAGGAGTGTTAGGCAGGTATCTTAGTAACCCTGGAATGGATCATTGGAAAGCAGCAAAAGGGTTATGAGGTATCTTCAAAGAACAAAGGACTATATGCTTACATATAGAAGATCAGATCAGTTGGAGATCATTGGGTATTCTGATTCTGACTTTGCTGGATGTCCGGATAGCAGAAAATCCACTTCAGGATGCATATTTATGTTGAGTGGAGGGGCTATATCATGGAAGAGCATTAAGCAAACACTTATAGCTTCTTCCACTATGGAAGCAGATTTTATGGCTTGCTATGAGGCATCTAATCATGGAAAATGGCTGCGAAATTTTGTCACTGGGCTGCGCATTATAGATAATATTGAAAGACCACTAAAGTTGTTTTGTGACAATAGATTAGCAGTATTATATTCTAATAACAATAGAAGCTCAAATAACAATAGAAGCATACATAATGTCACACGCAAAGCAATATTTCAAATTCAACCAAATTCGAAACCAATCAAATCAAACCAAACAAAACTAACTCAATTATTATATACAATCAAACCTTTAAAACTAGACATTTCTTGGGACTTCAACCCATCCATCAGTGCAAAAGATTGGATCCGCTTTAATAGCCTCCCAATCTTCATCATCTTTGTTGATAGCGCATTCTAGAATAGCGATTGGTTCCTCTTTATTCGCAGCTGAAATCATCCATCGAATTG
The DNA here is from genome assembly GCA_030765085.1 of Allium cepa. Classification (NCBI taxonomy): domain Eukaryota; kingdom Viridiplantae; phylum Streptophyta; class Magnoliopsida; order Asparagales; family Amaryllidaceae; genus Allium; species Allium cepa. Next base: position 629,555,736 of record CM060928.1, on the reverse strand, counting down.
CATCATTTCTTTCTCCTTGATCCTCTCCATTTGACTTAATTCTAAGTGTCTTTGGTTCTGTAAGATAAAAGAGAGAATGTTTTTGAAGGATACAAGTGTTTGTTTGAGGTTTTCGGTTAAATTTTAAATATAAGAAGCCATTATTTATGATTTTGAGTTTATAAAAAAAAGGAAGAGGAAAGAGAACGAATAGCGATGATTTTTTGGTTTAAATGTGTATTTATAAGCGGAAAAATTTGTTGGAATTGAATAGACGCTTGTTATCTGTTCATTTTTCAATATGATTTTTTTTTAAAATGAGCCATTATATGTCGACATACATACTCATGGTATGTCAACATCTATGTACAAAGTTGTAAAGTTGCTTTGTTTTGGTATTTTGATATATTTAGCTTATACTATTATACTAGTTATGGTTTTATGGAGATGGTAATAAGTGTATAACGGTAAGGAAACAAGGATTTCATTACTACTTAGACAAGGATTACATAGTTCACATAGAAAAGAAAGACACATAACACTAGATCAAACCCAAACTTCAACAATCGAGTACAATCATAGTTAAACACAACTAAAACAAACTAGAAAGATGTGAATGAAGAGGATGATAAAGAGGTTCTAAGCTTGCATTTCCCCTTTCTAAAGAACTTATCCGTTTTGTTGGAAATGGTCTTTAACTTCTCACTCATGAAACGTTTGAGAATCCTTTGATTTTCAACAATCTTCTTTTAATTATTGAGAATGTCTTGATTGGTTGGTCGAGGTGGAAAGTCAATGCTTTCTATAGAGGTTTCCTCCTCCTCCTCTTCTTCTTCTTCGATATCCATTTCTTCCCCCTCTTCCTCTTTCACCTCTTCCCGTATTTCTTCCTTCTCTTCATGTGCTAACCTTTCTTCTTTCTCCATAAGTGTTTCATATAGCTTGAAAATTGGTGGAATTTTCATAAGAGCTATATTTGCTTGATTAAACACTTTACGAGAAATAATTTCCTCTCCTTTAAAATCAATGCCAAAGTAGTTAAAATATTTGGGTAAGGTAAATACCATGAAATAGTTCGTTTTTATGGGTGGAAGATTTTGAGATAAAATTCATCCAAAATAGCTTGAGCCTAATTTATATCATATTGACCATAAATGGCAAAGAATGCTTTACAAAATTTTAAAATAGGATTATTGAAATTTCCCAAATGAGGAGTGATAGTGTGCTGCAAAAGAAGATTAAGAATTCTAGCTTTTAGATGAAAATTTCGATTTTTAAACCCAAAATTATCATCTCCTTCGAAAATGTTACGAAAAACTTCACAATTATGCTCGTCAATTTTGAAATCAGAAAGTTCCATTCTGTTGGATTTACATCCAAGATTAGTACCCACAAGTTCACAATTCAAAATAATTAAAGTTCCTTTAGCACTTCTCCATACTTCTCCTTCTCCACCTTCATAAATTTCCCTTTCAAATTTGCATAAACCATTTTGATCAAGTGTGGATAGCAAACAAACTCGTTTTGAGAAGCATCGATTAAACCGAGAATTCCATTTTAAGAACAAAGAGTATCAATTTCATAAGTAGAAAAATCATTAAAATTTGCAAACTTTGCTGTAGAAACATGACCATAAGTTAAATAGCTAATATAGGCTTTCATAGCTTCTTGATCTTGAAAGGGAAAGTTTTCAAAGGTTTTAGAAAGTCTCATTAATGTTAGAGTGCTTGAGGATGACATTGATGAATGATTTGAGGAGATAAGAAGTTAATAAGAGTTTGAATTTTTAAATAAAAGGTGAACTTAATGGTTAGAGATAGAGGTAATAAGTAGAGAATCAAATGACATGTTCTCTGGTCAAGAGACACCTTTTCAGAACATTGGGGTAGGTGAAAAGGTGGAGGGAAAATTCAAATTTTGGATTTGAGTTTGAAATTCAAATTGTAGACATGTATGTCGACATATACTATAGGTATATATCGACATTTCTATTGAATTTTTCAAAATTGAATTGTTTTTAACTATATCCTACTTTATTATATAAAACAATATATAACTATATTATTATTATTTACATAAAAAATATATAAAGTAGTTAATAATAATTTTAAAATAATATATTTTAATATACAAAATATAATAATATAAAAATATAAAAATCACACATTATTCAACCAATATTATTATTAATCTATAGGATATTCCTAACAATCAAACAATCAAAAATTCAAATGATATAAAGCTTTTAATATATTAAATGTATACCTTTTTCTGATCCTATTTTACCAATTATATTTGAATTCTATATTCTCTAAAGCACATGTTGGCTATTTCCATATTTGATTCATTTTCACTTGATGATGTGTCTGAGTCATCCAGTGTTGTAGTATAGGCACTTCTCCATTTTCTAGATGAATCAGTGTTTGATGTGGTTTTCAGTTTCTTAGGATGCGGGCAGTTTCATTTTAAGTGACCAGGTACATCGTAGTTATAATATTTGATGCCATTTCCACTTTCACTTTTGTTTCTAGATTTTTGTTGTCATTTCTTTTAAAATTATTCATCTTCCTATATTTCAGGATTTTTTTGAAGTTCCTTGTCATGAAAGCAATTTCTTCATCGTTATCACCATCCGAATCCAGGTTATCCATCATTGCATTGAATGCTATGGATTTCTTCTCTATTGCTTTGCTTTCTCTTGTTCCCTACATTTGTGCCTCAAATGACATTAAATTGCCAATTCACTCTTCAATCTTTAGTGTGCTAATATCATTAGCCTCTTCAATTGCAAGAGTCTTTTGGTCCTATTCAGGAGTAAGTGAATTGAGGATTTTTCCAACTTGATCCTTTTTAGAGAAATTTTTACCCAATGTAGTAGGTGAGTGTACAATATCTTTAAATGTACTATACATATCAGATATGGACTCATATTAAATAGTTGAACCTAGTTTGTTTACATGGAAATCTTAGGTTGTTTGACTTTACTTGTGCCTTCATATGTTACTTGCAAAATTCTCTAAATTTCAAATGCAGGTTTGCATATAGATACTCTATTAAATTCATTTCTGTCTAATGAACAAAATAGTATATTCATGGCTTTAGAGTTACTTTATGCAACTAGCAATTATTCAACAGTCCATTATGCAAAATTTGTCTCAGGTTCAGTGTACTCAGCTTTGTTTGATATTCCAAGTATCTAATCCATTTGATTGTAAATAAATTTTCATTCTATATAAGTAGTATGTGCAGTTACTACCATTTAAAAGTGGTGGTTTGGCAGGAGATTGTTTTTCGACAAATGAATTACTAAGAAGTATATTAACAGTGTTACTAAAGTGTTATTATTGGTGTTAGTAGCCATTTAAAATTTTCAAAAAATAGATTATGAAAAATTTGAAAATCAACACTCTGCTACAAATGAAAGATTGCGGAATAGGGATCTTAAAGCTAAATTAACAATAGGGGGATGAATAGTATTTTCAAATTTATGTGAATCTTTATGAAATCTTTTGAAATTATGCTTAGAATAGTAAGATCAACAAACATAGAAACAACCACATAATCAAAACACAAATAAACAGTAAATGCAGTAAGAGTAAGAGAAAATGACACACAAGGATTTTATAATAGTTCGGAGTTACCCTACATCATGTCTCATACAATTCCATGTACAGATTTCTTTTCAACTAGTAAATGCAAATACAATCTCGATTTCAAGGCTATGAGATACACTCTCTGAAACCTCGGCCTTTGGGTAGAGCTACTTAATTTTTGGGTACAAGCACGCCCACTAGACTTATGGACTACTAAGTGTACCCAATTGATTTCATGGGTAACATCACATCCACAAGCGTATCAGTTTGATTTTATAGAGATTTACAAACTCATTCAAACTTGATTACAAATGATCCTACAATCCTTGAATAGCACTTAGATCTTGATTTGGATGAGAGAGATGATAGAAATCGAAGAGCAAATGATATAGAATCAAACTAAGCACAATGGACTTTGATTCTGGTTGAAATTTGATAGAGTATAGTTATAATTTGTTTTAGAAAATGAGAAAGAAGGAGAAGAGAAGAACATTGAAAAGTGATTAAAAAAAATTGTTAGAAACACAAGTATATATAGAGGAATAACTGTCATGTCTATTTGTAAAGAGATACGGCGAATAGACACTTCTTTTGAAAATTGAACTTTGAAATTCATGGCTAATATGTCGATATATAGGGTTAGAGTATGTTGACATACTCTTTGTAATTTTGAAAAACAAGTTAAAATAGCATTTTGAAAATGTATTGTTTTGTGAAAGAATTTTAAATTTTGTAAGTATGTTTAAATATAATATATATACACATTATAATCATAATAAAACTGAAGTGAAACTATATGATAAGAAAATATTAAAAACTAATATGCTAGGTATAAGAAATTGAAAACTATTTAAAAGTTGTTTAATAATATTTAAAAACTTATTTAAAAATAGAGAGAGATGAGAGAGAGATCAAATGCTATCAAAATTTTAACAAATATTCTAGACTCTATAACTTACTTGGAATATCTTGGAATCTTAAACTCTTGAATACTCATAAGTCTTCATTCTTGAGTTTTTATATCAAAATCTTTAACTCTTCAATCTTTACTTGATACTGTACAGTCTTCTTATATCAACACCAGTTTAGTATGATGCACTATATACTATATATATCTTGATAAAACATTAGTATTTATATTTTATATGATTTCCTAAATCCGTTGTCATAAAAACCAAATCCTTAGGAACTAATAGAGTTTATCTAAAACTATCGAATGTTAGTTCGAAGAGACCATAATCAAATAAGTATGAATTATCCAAAAACCACTTCGATCTAACGCAAACATCGAATTGAAGACATCTTGAGGATGATGGAATCGAAGATGGAGCTCTTTGAAGTGGAAGGGCTATTTGTTACTAATCCCGAGGGTGATTCCAAAATGGATGTAGTAGATGTAGTGCCTTCGGTTTGTTCATGTCATGAACAACTTGTATGGGTGAATTCTAGCATTGTGTTGGTTCCTGGAAGGCTGTATTAACATTCCAAGTGGGATTTTCTTAGAGATGAAAAAAGTAACCATGATCTCATCACAACCTAGTAATGACTAAAATAGGGTATATTCTTCAGCGCTATGTGGTTCACTGCCATTAGAAGCAGTCAATCCTTGTTCTAGAATCGATATTTATGGATTTGGTTTGGGCATGGAAGTGGGGCCATGGTTGTGCACATTGTTTTAGAGCCTTTTCCCCCAAGGAATGTTGTAATCCGACCCATTATGTTAAAGGGGCATCTAGCTTTGAATCGTAGAGGGTATATGTGAGGCCCTTGGTACATGTTTCTAGAGGTGTACTGTGGCAGATAGTACCCTAGTATCCTTGTCATTGATGGAAATTCAATCTCTAATACGTATCGTATGGATTTATTTGTTCCCATCTATGCTGGAATGTGAGATGCAAGCATTTCGGCTATATACATAATTTACTTCAAACCCCTATACATTATTATAATTATTATAATATCACAAGATTTTCTATAAAGTGTTTTGGTTATCATAAGGTAAAAGGCCGATCGTGTTTATGTGTGACATCGCCTTACGAGATACCTTTTATTTTGAAAGGTTTGATAAGATACAAGAATCTATTTGATTGTGTTTCTCACATTGGTTTTACTAGACTAATTTAGACGTTATTTTTCTTATAATGCTTAGGTCAGCCTAGGCATATTTTTCCAATTTAGCTGGATACTTTGGACCTTCAAGAGACTAGCTAGATCCTCCAAGGCATATTCACATATTTAATCTTCTGTAGTTTTGCTTTGATTGTATTTATCAGAAATTGTAAGGACGGGTTGTTATAACCATTTAGGATCCAATGATAGGAAAATTGTACTCTGATTGCTGTACATACATAAAAATATTTCTTTTTGTAAAGTTCATTAATATTTTATAGATTACTTGTCATGTGGTTTGATTTTGTTCTATCCTTTTCTTTTCATTCACCCCAGCGATTTATCTTTTCGAAACTTGGATGTTCAATATATGAATTACAATGGATGTATTAGTGTCGACTTTTGAGGATCAAAAAGGCATGTTATTATAGTTTTCTTCCATTAGAAGCTTGTCAACGGTAGCTTTTCCCTTTAAGGCCACATCTCTTTCAATCTTGAGTTGATCTATCTCATTGTTGCAATCCTTAATCAGTTTATCATGGTCTTACCTTTCTGCCTTGAACAAAAGAATCTTTGGATAGTTAATAAGGCTAACTTTAGAAAGGGCTTGCATGAGACACTACCACTCGAACTCAACTTCCAAGTCCTTACGGACCGCCTAGAGATTCCAGAGGGAAGTAGCTTTATCGATAGGCTTTATATTATTTTCAAATTTTACTCTATGCAGGAATAGATGCGGGTAAGCAGTTTGGAGTTAGGGCAGACCCAATGGAAGTGTGAAATTTTTGTGCCGACTAGAACAAGCAGGAGTAGCTGCAATAGTTATGACCTAAGAGGATGGAATTTCCTAAATCATGGCAGTCCGATCCTTGGTGTGGGTAGGAGTAATGGATAACGGTATCCTATGACGATCATGAGAATCCATGTGGAGCTTGTGCATATTGCTGAGGGCATCACCTTCATTATTCCTTTATCTCTTCTCTCCCCTCTCATGCTCTCTCTCTCTAAGTGGAGGGCCTCATCATATTTTCTCTTCCTCCTTTCCTCATCGGTTTTGCAATGAGAGCGATGGGTTGGATCCAAAGTTTTATCCCTGTAGGAGCCAGATTGTTGATGCAGTTAATGGTGCAGTCCACGATCTGTGGAACCTGAAATGAAAAGAAAAATGAAGTTAACATTTGAATTCTATGACCTAATTCGATGCAAAAATATGTGTCCATGATCCTAAAGTGGACTATGTAGGGTCGTTGATCCCCCTACATATTCTACAAACCATATCGGTAGGGTTTCAGAGTTGGGGTCTTGCCGCCTTCACTTGTAAAGGCACTAGAAGATATGTCGATATGCAAGCCTATCTCGCCTATCTTTTCACTAATCGAAAAATCCCCGAATTCATTCAAGTGAACGGAGATGTCTCTTAGAAAATCGAAACGCTGCGTATATCCAACAGAGGTTTCAGTAGTTTGATTTCCAATTAATTAAGGAATTTCAGTGATTAGTTGTGCTTGAGAAGAAATGTGAAGCTCAGGACTCAACTCCTCGGTGTTAGCATTTTCAAGGAAGGTAGGATAGGAAGATCAGGACTCATTATGGGGGATTCACCAAATGAATCCGCCCTCTCTTTGCTAGCATAGTAATCGCTATTATTATTATTATCATCTGACTCATACTCCTCTTCAAAAACGACTATCTCTTTTCCTAATATCCTCACAAATCCCACATCCAACTCAGAGATTGTGGGAATTCTAGCACCATTCCCTCGTCATCAGGGACATCATCTCTCATGGGCTTGTCAGCTTCTATCTTGACAGCCTCTTCCCCATCACCCCTTGTAGCCTCATCAACCTCTGCATTAAATGTCCTCTCTTCATGTTTATCGCATGATTCGCTGTCTTCCTCTTCCCTTTGAGGACTCTCGTCGAAGCTATGAGTGGATGCTTTGGAATGGGTGCATGATCTTGAACCGTTCTATGTTGAAGATTTTTTGTCTGCCACTCGTCTCGGCAGGAGTAGTCTAACCTCTTGTAGGTTCTCATTTGCTATAGGGAACTTGACGATACATTGATTCGCTCTATTAGCCTTTAAGTCTTTGAGAAATCTCTCATGCTTTGGCTTCTTAACCTACATAGGAATACTTGTAAGGGACATACATTTAGTCAAGAGCTTAAAATTCCAATACGAAAGAGATCGATAGAAAGAAGCTTACTTCCTCTCAACTAGAAGCGATTGAATCATACTGGGCAATGTATGAAGAAATATTCATTTTTGAAGTAGGAGTACTTGTTGTGGAGGTTCGCAATGACCTTGCATCTTTTCCAAGCCTCGATAATCATGATAGATGAGCACTCTTATCTCCTCTTGAACTTGAGAAGATATGTGAGCTCATTGAATCATCGAGGGCAGCCAAATCTTCACATGAAAAGGAAATTTAATAAACTCAACAAGGCATATCCATTTGGGTGAACTTGAAACGACACGAGCCCAATTTCTCCTAGAAAAATCTTCAAGAAAGGATTAAAAGGTGGGACAACACTGTTAAGACACATGTAGTGACTGTAGGTAATGAATCCATTTAAGGGACGATGAGCGAATTCATTTCCTGCTGGCAGACATACGTGCTCTCCGGGAATGTCGCGTTGCACATAAATGCACTTAAGTATTTACACGATGAAAACAGAAGGCCCCCATTTTGGTGGATCATTTATAATCAACCTTGGAGGCAATGGATGGAGTATGGACCGGTCGACACTGTCCAACCCTTGGACTCGAAGGTCGTAGATTGGTTGTTTCTGACCAGAAAGGATGGTGAAACTAGAGTAGTAGTGGATGCGTCTTTAGAAGGTGTAGATGGTCCTTCATTAGGTTTGAGGCAAGATGATGGACAAGCCATTTTAAATAGGAGAACTTGGCATTCAACATCGTCAGGTAAATTTAACTTAGTATAAAAGAACCCACGTGACCAATACCCGAAATCCAAAAGAAATCAACTTGTGTTGATCGATTAGATTCTAATTGTTGACCGAGGCAGACGTAGTGTTTTGTTCACATGAAGTGATTCCAGCGTCCCAAGCACTATGAACGAACCATTATGTGTAGATAGCTTGCTCGTGTTCGAAAAACGAATCATGTTATACTTTGGAATTAATTTTTTTACAACTTACCTATTATCGATGGAAATCGGTAACAAATCCATTATCCAAAGTGATGCATAAAGTATATATTTTTAGGATCATCGAAAGTGTAGAAATAGAAAGGGAGGGATGATGAAATCATCCAATACGCTAGAACTCAAGGTTAATAATCGTATTGGATCCATTTGATGATTGAACTTAGTCAATTTCATGAAGGAAACAATCGAAATGGAGGAGTCAAGCTTTTCTTCAAAATCACCAATGTTTGACCAAAGCAAACCCCATCTCATCCCAAATCACATGTCCAAAAATTCGACCGCTCTTAGTCAAATTGAAACCAGCCAAGTCCAAATCCTCTCATTTGAAAGTGTTCTATGGATCATGTAAAATGGATATACGATAATGCAGAGTGTAGTGATGATAGCTATATAGTAAATTATCTGGAATATAAAAGAAGTATGATAAAAATAACACCAGGAATTTTTATACTAGTCGAAGCTCCGTCCTACGTCCGGTCTCAGACTCCTTCTGGAATTTCACTAAAACAATAACTCTCACATAATCCAGAGGAGCAGGTTGTTATATAACCCTTGAGCAGCCGAACAAGGACCTGAGCAGCAGAACATGATTTTGCCATAGTAGTCGAAGAGGACTTCACACGCCTGAGCAGCAGAACATGACTTCAACAAATAAAAAAGACTATTTTGACTATATGTGTTCCAATAACACGGATTTGTCACTTGTAGTACACCCTTCCTATAATCTTCTCTTCGAGTATAAATATATATATTTGAAGTTTATGAAGAATAGAAAGGTATAATATTGCTTTAAGGCAGAATATTTGAAAGTATGGTTGCAAGTAGATTCAAGAGTGTTAGATTAGAACGATAAGAAAATTCGGTGATTTGGAATCAAGTTAGAGTATGTATTTATAGATGTTAGAAAGCAATGACTGTTGATGAAGAGTTCCAGTTGAAGTGTTGCATCCAAATCATTTTGTAGAGGTACCTAACTCTTCACAAATAGTCGTGTCTTTTCAAAAAGTAGCTGTTGTAGAAATTCAGTCAACTGAACCTCTGGGTCAGTTGACTGAATAATCAAATGAATTTTTTTAAATATATATTTGTGCACCTGTGCATGTTGCACAGAAATTTCTGGATCAGTCGACTGAGCCTCTGGGTCAGTCGACTGACCCGGTAATATATGTGCAATTTACACAGCTTACACATGTATATAATATATATATATATAATGATTCTAATTTTGAATTTTTTTATAATATATGTATTTTATATGCTTATATATGTATAAATCATTTGGAAATAAGAAGATTAAATATATAAGCTAATATATACGTAAACGAGAAGAGATTTTAATAAAATTGACCTAAGACTCAAAAATAAGAATAATATAATTGATGCGTCGATTTTGATGTCTTGTCTCCATGTAGTATATATTCTCTTTTTGTCGTAGCAGTCGTCAAATCTGTATGTCGTATGATAGCTTTATGTCACGAATCAAAACCAAGTCTCAACATTCTCCCCTTTTTGATTGACGACAACCTGTAAATAGATATGATTTCGAGTGTATATATATAACATAAATACTTACTCCCCCTGAATCTTCGACGCTCTATATCCTACATTCTTAATGTTAGTAATAATATTTTGCATTCTTAATGTTAGTAATAATATTTCTCCCCCTTTGTCATCGACAAAAAGGAATAAAGGATATAAAAGTATGAAGCATTTATATATATATTACGAGGGAACCGATCATTCATACATTAAAATACCATAAACAAGAGTCTTGAAATAATACGAAAAAGAGTCGCTATTTAATACAAGCCATAATGTTGTGAAATAAAGACTATTGTTTTCATAATATAAAATAACAACTTACTCCATCCTATGTTTACCTCTATCATCATACGATCTATGACCACCACTATTGCCACCATATCCACCGTTGTCGCTACTACTTGCTTGATCAACGGAAGAGGAATACCAAGTGAAAACATGTTGCTTACCCGGATCACCTAGTGTAGCCGTGGAAGTGCCGGATGAACATGAGATCGCTTGCCATAACTTTGTAAAAAATCCTTTTAACCATATCAAGGTTTTTGTCAACTTTAGTGATATGAGATTGAAGAATTTGTTGGTTATGTCATATCATAGAAATAGACTCATGTGGAGGAAGGCCCGAATTAAGAATCAAGATTTTATCTTGTTGACGACTAGTTGATCTTTGGCGAGTTGGATGGATGCTTCGCCTTGTTGTTGTTGTGGTTGATCTTGAGATAATTTTTGTTGAGTCCATTCTTCAAAATTAATGATAGGAGGAGGTCGAGCAACCAGTAGTTTCATTAATGCTATAGTATGAGAGTTTAAGTACCCGACAGTAGAAACTGGTGAGTCGGGTTCCGAAATCTCACATGCTTTTAGCAATCGCATAATATATTCACCATAGTAGAAGACATTCATTCGACCATTGTTGAAGCTTAAGAATTCATCACAAATTAATCATAGCCAATTGACTTTAATATTTCCGAAGATAGCGTACAAGGCTTTAAAGTTATGTACATAAACAAGTTCATAACTCCCGGTTCGCGGAGTTACGGTTTTTATTAACGCGCGGTGTATAATTCTTGCTTTTGGTCTTAAGGACATGGACTTGAGTTGGTGCATATCGTCTTCCAAAAATAAATGACTTATATGGTCTTGAACGACCATATCATAATCAACATTGCTAAATTCTATACCATCATTTCAGATCTTAAAATGTGAGCCATTCGATCTAAGGAGAAAAAGTTGGGTTTTCCACAAACTAGACTCCATACACAATCTTCTTGGTTTTGAACATTTTGGTGACCCAGGTAAAGATTAGCATAGAATATTTTGACCATAATTTGATTAATTTTATGATTATTTTCGTCAATATTGAATAAAGATTCCAAATTGCTCCAACGAGCTAATTCTTGTACATGGTACGGAGAAAAATCAGCAAACTTTACAAACGAACCTTCATAGATGCGAGAATCTTGCATTCTCCTCCATCTTCTAATTGCGGTATCATCGAATAACCATTGTTGCTTTTGCTCATTGGAAGGAGGTTGAGAGGATGAAGATGCTTGTCCTATTCTCATTGAAGCCATTAATTTGATTGCTTGGAGGTCAAAAAATTGAGTTTTTGTAGAGCTAGGGTTTTGGAAAATTTGAAAATCTAAAATGAGAGTGGCGAGAGAAGGGGAAAGTGAAGGTTAAAAGGTGAAAATTGTGTGGGTAGGAGCAGTAATTTTGATCAGATTCACGAATCAGTCGACTGAATCAGTGGATCAGTCGAACTGAAGCTGAAATTCAAAATTTTTGAACTTTTGGTTCAGTCAACTGAATGCCTGATTCAGTTGACTGAATCTGGGTTATATATATTTCGTCTTCTAGCCCAGTCAACTGAGCCTCTGAGACAATCAATTGACCCTGCTATAAAAAAATTACTTCGGCGTCAGTCGACTGGCACCCTGGTTCAATCGACTGACCTGGTGAATATTCCCAATCAATTTTTGTTGCGTAAATTTTTATATATTTCCATACTTAGGAGCATTATAAATTTTTGACTACTAGAACTTATTATAAGTGTTGATAGTACGAGAGAGAAGAAATGAATTATTCCAAAAAAAAATGTACATACTTCAGTTAAATTATTCGAAAAAATAACAAATAATAACAACTACTTTTATTTTGAAGGGCTAGGAGTTTTGTAGCCCTGTTGTTGTTTGCGACGAACATTTTATGCTTCATTTCGATCCCATGAGTTTGGTGAGACTGGTAGTTATGATGGGGATGAAGTAGATGGTCGTCGAATAGTCGAAACGGCGTGTTCGTCTAGTGGATGTGATGAAGCACCTCAAAATTTCATAACAATGTGCCCGATAATTCCTAGACGTCTCGAGTTGATTTTTCGCTCGTGGTATATTTCACGTTGAAACATCAGCTATTCTTGTTGATAGTGATGCAAATCATATTTTTTTAGTGTTTAGAGAGACGTCAATCATCATATTCTTTCCTTTCTTTTCTCCAGAGTATATCTGGTATGATCATGATAGGTAGAAGATGGTGTAGTATGATGGACGGGATTTTTTAGTGAATCGGTAGAGGCTAGAATTTCAATGGAGTCAGTTGATGAAGAGTTGATACATTGATAGTTAGTTCATATTTCTGTTTAATTTGTATGAATAACATATAATAGATATATCTAGTTATAGACTAATGTTGAGAAAAAGAAAGATGAAGTGAATGGTTATCTTGAATTTAGCTATAAAATGGTTGTTAGTTAGGAAAGTTTGTTACTACTCCGTTGGTTTTCTATTTTTGTGATTTATCTTGGAAATGTAACATGCATAAAGTATATTTATAAAGGTAAGTGTTATACATAATTTAGTGTATTGTTGTCATGATATAATAGAGTTCGCGACCTAAACTGTAATGAAAATAATCAATAGCTCAGGTGGTTAAGAGATTTAGACTATTCACAATAGGTCATAGGTGCGAGTCTCGGTGTGGTCGCAAATAAATTTTTGTTAAAAAAAATATTTTTGATTTTTCTTTTCAAAATTTTATATTTTATAATTTATATATCTTTAATTGACATTATACCAAGTTCTTGACGTAGTTTTATAAAAGTGTTTTCTAACAAAGGTTTAGCAAAATATCAGCTAATTGATTTTAAAATGGAACGTAGTCTAAATTTATCATATCTTTTTCTATATTGTCGCGAAGAAAGTGATGTCTAATATTTATATATTTAGTTCTAGAGTGATTTACTGGATTTTTAGATAGATTTATTGCACTGGAATTATCACAGTAAATTGTTGATTTTGATAAATTGACTCCAAATCTTTACGTGTCTGTTGCATATAGATTACTTGTGAGCAAGCTAGTGCTGCAGAAATGTATTATGCTTCACAAATTGATAGTGAAACACAATTCTGTTTTTTGCTAAACCATGATAATAATGATTTACCAATGAAGTGGCATGTACCGCTTGTAATTTTTCTATCCGTTCATAATCCTTCGAAATCAGCATCGTTATATGGCACTAACTCGAATGAGCAATCTTTTGGATAGAAAAGTCCGAAATATGTAGTATTACTAAGATAATGTAATATTTGTTTTACGGCTCGTAAATGTGATTCTTTTGGATCAGCTTGAAATCGTGCACATAGACATACACTCATCATTATATCAGGTCTACTCGCTATTAGGTAAAGTAGTGATCCTATCATACTACGATATAGTTTTTAGTCTACACTCTTGCCATTTTCATCTTTATCAAGATGTGTTGTTGTGCTCATAGGTGTTGGTTTGGCAGAAGTGTTTTCCTTTCCAAAACTCTTGATAAGATTATTATAGTATTTTTCTTGATTTATAAATATTCAATTTGAAACTTGTTTTATTTGAAGACCTAGAAAATAAGATAATTCTCCCATATGGGACATTTCAAATTCTCTAGTCATTATTTCAGAAAATTCTTTACATAATTTATTACTAGTTGAACCAAATATTATGTCGTGTACATATATTTGAACTATTAAAATATCATTTTTAGAATGTTTTATAAATAAAGTCTGATCTACTTTTCCTATTTCGAATCTTGATTCAATTAAATAGCTATTAAGGCGTTCATACCAAGCACGTGGTGCTTGTTTTAAACCATAGAAAGCTTTCTTAAGTTTATAGACATAATCTAGATATTTTTCATAAATAAATAAAGGAGGTTGTTCAAAAAAAAATTCTTTAATATAACTGTCTAAAAATGCACTTTTAACATCAATTTGATAGAGTTTAAAGTTATTAAAACATGTGTACGCTAATAAGATTCATATTGCTTCTAGTCTAGCGACTGGAGCAAACGTTTCTTCGTAGTGTTTCCTTCTTCTAGGTTATACCCTTGTGCTACTAGTCTTGCTTTGTTTCTAGTTATATTTCCTAGTTTATCTGCTTTATTTCTGTAAACCTATTTAGTTCTTATAACAGTTTGATCAGTTGGTCTGGGTACTAGTTCCTAAACCTCATTTCGTTCAAACTGATTTAGTTCTTCTTGCATAGCAATAATCCAATTTTCATCGGACGATGCTTCCTTAGTATTTTTAGGTTCTATAGCAGAGAGAAAAGCTACATTACCCATTAAATTTAGTTGATTTCTAGTTCGAACATTTGAATTTACTTCTTTAGTTATATTTTCTGTAAGTTGATTTCATAAGATTCTTCGAGGAGATCTTATTGTATTAGTAATATTTCCATTTTCTAAATTATTAACATTTTTTTCATCTTCTATAGAATTATAAACAATAGCCTCATCTTCTCTTGAATTGTTTATTATTATTATATTCATTTTATTATTAAATAAATCATTGTTATTATTTGTTTTTGAAATAAG
Organism: Allium cepa; assembly: GCA_030765085.1. NCBI lineage: Eukaryota > Viridiplantae > Streptophyta > Magnoliopsida > Asparagales > Amaryllidaceae > Allium > Allium cepa. Next base: position 629,540,489 of record CM060928.1, on the reverse strand, counting down.
TTTAGAGTTCTCGTCAAAAGTACATGGAGTGCCTCTTCGATAGTATTAGTTCGTTTATTAAAATTCGATAAACTTTGCTTCGATTCGAATATCCAAGAAATATACCTTCGTCACATTTTGAATCGAATTTGCCAAGCCGATCATTGGTATTTAATACAAAACATTTGAATCCAAACAATTTAAAATACGATATGCTTGGTTTTCTACCGTTAAAGAGTTCGTAAGGTGTATTCTTATTGAGAGGTCTAGTAGAAACACGATCCAATACATAATAGATAATTGCAACAGCTTCTACCCAATAATGTTTTGGTAATATGCTTTCGTTTAGTAAGGTTCTTGAACATTCTTGTAGAGTTCGATTTTTTCATTCTACAACACCCTTTTGTTGTGGAGTTCTAGGAAATGAAAAGTTATGAAATATTCCTTTCTTTTTACAATAGTTCTCAAACTATTCATTTCCAAATTCACCTCCGTGGTCACTTCTAATATTTTTAGTTTTAACACCTTTTAAATTTTGAATTCGTTTAACAAATATTTTGTAATTTTCAAAAGTATCACTTTTATTTTTCATAAAGATAGTCCATGTATATCTAGAAAAATCATCAACTATTATAAATAAGTATTTATTGTGATTTATGGATTGAATTTGGGTAGGTCCAAATAAATCCATATGAAGTAATTCAAGCGATTGTAATGTCGAAATGACTTTCTTAGATTTAAATAAGGAATTACTTAATTTACCTAATTGACACGAGTCACATATATTATTAACTTTAAAACTCATCTTTGGTAATCCTTTTACGAGATTATTTTTATAAATTTTATTTGTATTTTTGAAATTGATATGACAGAATCATTTATGCCATATCTAGGGATCATTTTCTTTGTCTATTAAACACATGTCTAAGTTATGATTAACTTTCATATTCAGAACGTAAATGTTTTTATCTCTATTTCCTTCGAAAATAAGATTTTGATTTTGATCAAAGATACTACATTTATTTTCAGAGAAGGATATTTTAAAACCTTTATCGCATAATTGACTTATACTTAACAGATTATATTTTAGATTCTTAACTAATAAAATATTTGTAATAAGAGGTAAATTAGATGTAACGTAATTGCTCACATTGCCTTTGCCGATGATATAACCCTTAGAATTATCTCCACAAGTGATATAACCTTCGTCTGGGTATGTAATGTTTGTCAGCATATCTTTATCTCCTATCATGTGTTTTGAGCAACCACTTCGAGTGTCCATTTTTCTCTTTTCTTGAGTTGGACCTGCAAAAAATATGAGATAACATTAGTACCTACCTTTTTAATAGGGTCCTAAGAGTTAGGTCTTAGGAAACCAAACCCAAGTGGGTTAAGCATCCCTTTTATAAACATAATTTTTATTATTATGAACATTTTTTGTGAATGAACTAATATACTTATTCCTTATTAAATTATTATTAGTTTTAGGAACCTACATATTTATAGTTTTAGAAACTAGTCTTTTTGAAGAAATGAGTATATTATTAGTCTTATCATTGTTTGAATTATTAGATTGTGAATTCTTGACTTTCTTCTTATAACCTAAACCATTTTTATTGTTAATAGGTTGTGAACTTTCAATAATTATAATAAATTTTCTCTTTCTTTATTAAATTTTGAAACGTTTTTGGTGATTCCTTCTAGTTTGGTCTTTAGACTTGAATTTTCTAGTTCTATCATTTTAATGTTAGTTTTTAAATCATGATTTTCAGAAACAAGAACATCATTCTTTTCTTTTTGAATCTCAATTTCTTCACTTAATAAAAAAAGTTGAGAATTAACATTTGAAAGCGATTCTTGAGTTTTCTTAGGTTCATCTTCCAATGTTTTTCTTCTTGTCTTTAAGCATATCTCTTTCGAATTTTCCCTTGGTCTGATTTTCAATAGCCTCTTTATATTTTCTTTTGAGACTTTTTAAAGTATCTAACAATTCCGAGTTTATTTCTATCATATCATCAAAAATTAAATCACTAACCTCATTATCTTTGGCCATAAAGTATATGTTGACTTGTTCATTATCATTGTCAATTTCACTTTCAAGAGAAGAAGAAGACTCTGAATCATCTCGTGTAACCGAGAAAGCTTTCCTTCTGAATTTGTCCTTCCTTTTGTTGTGATATTCTTTCTTTTGATCCACACAATCCTTCTGTATATGCCCCTTTTGTGACAGTTAAAGCACTTTAGAATTGATGGACGGTTGTTTATTACTGTTTGAACTTCTCTTTCCATTATTTCTTTTTCCTTTTCTATACTTCAAGAATTTCTTGAAATTTTTGACAATAAAGACTAGGTCGTATTTGTCTGAATCTGATTCTTCTTGTTCTACATGGAATGCTACATTCTTTTTATCTTGAGCTTGAAGTCGTTTAGCCTGCAAATTCACTTCATAGGACATTAGATTTCCTATTAACTCTTTCGGAGTTATTTTGGAAATATCGTTCGCTTCTTCAATAGCGATAACCCATTCTTCCATTAAAGAGTTAAGGATTTTGGATATAATATCAAAGTCAGAATATTTTTCTCCTAATCCTACTAATGAATGGTAGATATCCTGAAATATCGGATACATATCATTTATAGATTCATTTTCTTTCATCCTAAAGTTTTGAAGCTGACTTTTAAGCATGGATATTTTGCTTTGTTTGACCTTGTTTGTTCCTTCGTGTGTAACTTTGAGTGTATGCCATATTTCTTGTACAGTATTACATATGCTAACATGGTTAAATTCATTTTTATTTAAGGCATAGAAGAACTTATTCATGGCTTTTGCATTAGCTGTGGCATCTAGTTTCTGTGCATTTGACCAAGTAGAATACTCTTCAGTAGGAATAATATATTCAGTCTGAGTTATATTCCATGAATCAAAATCATTTGCTTGCATATATATTCTCATTCATGTGGCCCAATAGTTATAATTCATGCCACTAAATAGTGGTGGATGTGCAGTGGATTTTCCTTCAATGAAGCTAGTGTTAATGCAAGTGCTAGTGTTAGTTTCCATATTATTAGATTATCAGATAACTATGTTACGGTTATATGATGACCTTGCTCTGATACCAAATGAAAGTGTGCTATGGATCGTGTAATATGGATATACGATAATGCCGAGTGTAATGATGACAGCTATACAGTAAATAGTGCGAAATATAAAAGCAGTATAATAAAAATAACACCAAGAATTTTTATACTGGTTCGGAGCTCTGTCCTACTTCCAGTCCCAGTCTCCTTCTGGAATTTCACTAAAACAATAACCCTCACTTAACCCAGAGGAATAGGTCTATACAACCCTTGAGCAGCCGAACAAGGGCCTGAGCAGCAGAACAGATTTTGCCTTAGCAGTCGAAGAGGACTTCACATGCTTGAGCAGTAGAACATGACTTCAACAAATACAAAAGATTATTTTAACTTTATGTGTTCCATAACACGGATTTGTCACTTGTAGTACACCCTTCTTATAATCTTCTCCTCAAGTATAAATATATATATTTGAAGACTATGAAGAATAGAAAGGAATAATATTGCTTTAATGCAGAATATTTAAAAGTATAGTTGCAAGTAGATTCAAGAGTGCTAGATTAGAAAGATAAGAAAATTCGATGATTTGGAATTAAGTTAGAGTATGTATTTATAGATGTTAGAAAGTAGTGACTGTTGGTGAAGAGTTCTGGTTGAAGCGTTGCATCCAAATCTTTTCATAGAGGTCTGTAACTCTTTACAAATACTCGTGTCTTTTAAAAAAGTAGCTGTTACAGAAATTCAGCCAACTGAACCTCTGGGTTAGTCGACTGAATATTCAAATGAATTTTTTAAAATATATATTTGTATATTTGTGCACCTGTGCATGTTGCACAGAAATTTCTAGGTCAGTCGACTAAGCCTCTAGGACAGTCGACTGACCTGGTAATATCTATGCAATTTGCACAGTTTACATAGGTATAATATATATATATATATAATGATTCTAATATATATATATATATATATGTATATAATATAATGATTCTAATTTTAAAAACTTTTATAATATATATTTTATATGCTTATATATGTATAAATCATTTGGAAATAAGAAGATTAAATTTATAAGCTAATATATACGTAAACGAGGAGAGATTTTAACAAAATTGACCTAAGACTCAAAAATAAGAATAATATAATTGATGCATCAATGTTGATGTCTTGTCCCCATGTAGTATATATTCTCTTTTTGACGTAGCAGTCGCCAAATCTGTATGTCGTAGTAATATCTTTATGACATGAATAAAAACAAAGTATCAACATCCCCCACCATCTTCACCTTGAAATCCGCTATCACCACCTTCAATTCAACTTGCAATCTAGGTTTTTTCTTGTATTCGAAACTGAGAATCACTAGCGATGAATCTGGAGCTTGGGGCGATGCTTGAGGTTGGCAAGTTGCACGGAGAGACGGCGGTGATTGGTGCCATGTGAGAGTAGGTTAGAGGCGACGGCGGTGAGTTGGCACTCTGAGATCCCAGACAGGAATTGGATAGATCGATAGTAATATTAAGGCATGGAAAAAGAGTTAAGGCATGAACTCTTATAGAGGAAAATTTCCCTATTTTTCTATAGTGTTCATGTCGGTATCGACGTGAAGAATTTAGTACCGACATGTCATTTTTCAACCGATATTGTTCAAACTTGCTACTATGGATCTATTTAACAACGTAGAGATTCTTGCGGATTTCAGTATGCAAATTATTTAGCCAATGTTGAAAAGAGGAATATATGTTCAAGCTAATGCAGACAATTAATGAAATCGGTCAATTGAAGCAAAATAAAACAATGTCTCGAGACGGTACCCAAGTAATCAAATGGAATTCGCAAGATAGAAATATGAAAATTGTCTCGCTCTAGAGAACACTTTTTTTTCAATGAAAGCATACTCTGGGAGGCAAATATTAACTGGGTTTAACTAAACAGAAATCAATAGGAGTTGGAACGTCAAGATGAAGGCGAAACGACATGAAATCTTAGAAGCACACTTAGATAAGGGATAGAAACATATTAAAGAAAGTTCAACCAAAATGGATCAAACGATAGAGGTTGGTATCAACCTTTCGTGTTGGTGGAGACTTCTATAAGTGTCGAGTTATCTACCCAAACTCTGCATAAGTCATTCATAGCCAATTCTATAAGCGGTTAAGTGATTTCCAAGAGTTTTGGATAGTTGATTACAAGAGTTGAAGAGTTAGTAGTCAGAACAATAGAACAATTCAAGTAATGGAGGAACTATCATTAACGTCAATTGACTATCCATAAAAACATCATTTGACACTTCAACAGCAGGTGGGAATGGGAATGCAAAAAAGTTCAAGGCAATTGGAATTTATCACACATGTTGGCAGCGATATAAAAGGTCGGTACCGATATGTCAGATCAACTCGGTAGCATTAGCAAATTTACATACGCCTTCAAGCCTTCATCTGGACTCTGCGCCAACTCTTCTCTTGGCCTAATATGACTGCTACCCCGATAAATACAAACCATAGAGCAACCAAAATGGGGTCTGGTTTCCGCCATCACTACGTGGAAGCTCTTTCTCTTCTTCGTCTCCTCCCTCTATATAATAGTCACTAAGGCAGCTACTTTAGGCAATTCTAGGACTTAGAATTGGTCTAACCCATGTACTTGCGACTTATTCTTTTTTACAACCTTTTTAATCTCAATCAAATCAACAAGCAATTAAGCTATAAAGTGGACATAGTTCAATGATTGCCAAACCAATATAAAATCTTATGTCTCCTTTTATTATTGTTGTTTATTTTCCTTTATTGTCACTATTACCTACTAGATCTAGGTCTCATAGATTTCCTTCAACCTATTCTTAGGTGCTAATTAATTTTTGTAGTTAACAGAATGCGAGGTGCTAGCCGTTCTTGAGTTTGTAGGAGAGCCTAACGAGAAAAAACAATGTTAGTGATCCCTAGTGGGATCGATGAGTTGATAATATCGAGGTTCAAAGTTCCGTTTTCCATTTTCATTTTGGTTTTCTAAAAGTTCCGAAATTTCGGTTTCGTTTCGGTAATTTCGAAAATTCCGTTCAAATTTCGGTCTGCGAATTCTGGTACTTCTTTCAAAATATACTGATTAACGTTGAAAATTTTAGTGTAAAAGAATTGTAATACACTAATATATTCTCTTTGATACAACTTATTTTACATTGAATAATTTATCATAACTATTTTGTCTCTAAGACTTCCCTATACTAGTTTATTATGCAGCCCAAAACTTCGAAACTTGGCTCAACAAAGCAACATAACACAACCCAAATTTCATTTTCTTTTTCTTCGTACTCATATTACTGCTTTACAAACTTTTCGTAGTTTTGAAACTATGGCTTCAACTTAAAAATAAAAACAAAAATTCATTAACGCTTCCAAAGCCTTGCCGACGTGAATAAGCTTCTCCACAAATGAAAATTCAAAATAGCAAAAAAAGTTAATTTGATTTTGGTGTTGTAATTTTACTATTTTTGTGTTGTCTGAGGCTGCTATGGTTGGATAGCTCAAAATCTATTCTATTTTACGTTGATGCATCATTTTCTTTTCTTTTTTGATAATACAATTCAGAACGAAATATTAATGGATATCTGGACCGGTCAACGTCAGAATCGGACCAAAATGGATGGGTTTTCGAGTGCCGATCGAAACTTAGAACCTTGGATAATATACACAAATGCCTATGATACTAGATTAGGTGCGGTATTGATGCAGATATGGAAGGTTGGTATATATGCAAGTTGAAAGCTAAACCGTGCAAAATGAAGCATCCAACTTGGGATGTGGAATTGATGGTGATAGCATTAACTTTGGAGATTCAGAGCACTATATATAAGGAGAGATGTTCAAGCTATTCACTAACCATAAATCTTTGAAGTGCCTCTTTTCTCAGAGGACCTTTGTCAGTAATAATGGTTGGAATTTTTGGCCTTCTATGGCTCTGATGTTTCCTATATGCTATGTAAGGAAAATACAGTCGTTGATGCTCTGAGCAGAAGAAATGCTAGTTTGGGAGTCATGTTTCTAGAGTGGTAGCAAATTTTGAGTATATAGCTCTATATGAATTTAGAACCCGATGCGTGATAGAGCCAGATGTATTTGCTACTTTGACCATCATATCTACCTTGATTAATTAAATCGATTCCATCTAGAGACGTGACCCCAAACAAGCGGAGATTATGACTAAGGTTTAGAATGGGGTAGAGTCTGAAGAGATGAGGCGACATGGACTTGACCATGAAGATTAGCTCCATAAGGACAGGAGATTATTTGTACTTGATCTCGACGGGTTAAGGGATGATATGCTATATGCATGCCATCATTCAAGATTTACGATACATCTTGGTGGCAATAAAATATATCGCGATAAAAGGTAGATATTTTATTAGGAAGGGATAAAGAAGGGTGTAGGTGCATTCATCTCGAACTGTGTGAACCATTAGCTAATAAAGGCCAACAAAAAAAAGCCGAGTAGTTTGTTGCAACCTATGGAGGTTCCAAAGTGGAAATGGGTACATGTATCGAGGCTTGCCAAGAACTAAAGGAAGGTACAATATCATCTAGGTCATCATTGATAGGTCGACAAAGAGTACTATGTTTATACGAATAAAATCCAAAAAAATGACATCCAAATTGGCCGAGTTGTCTACGAAGTGGATAGTGCGATTCTACGGTGTGCCAAAGAGTATTATAAGTGATCAAGGCCTATTGTTTGTGAGTGGTTTTAGGAGAGCTTACAAATGGCATTGGAGATGGAGTTGCATTTGAGTACATCTTATCATCCTCAGATTGGTGGGCATACCGAGAGTGCAAATTGTATCTTGGACGATCACTTAAGGGCTTATATTTTGACATTGGCGACCGGTGAGACCATTTGAGGTGTTAGATGCCCTATCGTGTAGTATTCCTTCTTGTTGAAAGGAAAACGGCTGAGAACTTAGGACTTGGGCCATATTTGATTTGTGAATCTTTAGGGAAGGTCGATATTGTTCGATAATATGGTATTTGTTAGGATCTCTTCATTGAGCCATGTAGTTCAATTCTATACTAAAGGGAAGTTGACATCGAGATTCCGAAGTTATTTCCTAATACTCGAGAGGATTGGGAACTTAGCGTATAAAGTCGATTTACGTCAAAAGATGGTGGGTGAGAATAATATGTTCCACGCTTCTCATTTGTAGAAGTTTTTGCATTACTAAGGCATAACTATTACACCGGATTGACTAGACGATACTGAAATAAACTTAAAGCTTCAGGACCTCGTAGCTTATTTGTATAGTTGTCTGTGGTACGAAATAGCTTAGGATAAAGATGATGAATTTGGTGAGGGTCCAATGGAGTTAAAGTGAGAGCGGTTGCATATGGAAGACCGAGGAGAGTATGAGGGCCGCTTATCCAAAGCTTCTCACTTAGTGAGATTTCCATAGTATCGTTAGCTTTCATTATAATATCATAATGAGTAGCTTAGAACTCTAAATGCTTGAGTAGGCCTATATTCCCATTCGTTTGAGTGTACATGTATATCTATATGTTATGTGAATGATTGATGCTTGACGTGATTGCTTATGGTTGTTAGGCATGCGAGGTAAACTTTTTGATTATATTTTGTGAATTCTAGGGGTGAAATCCCTAAAGGGGGAAGATTACAATGACCTTGGTTGTTATTTGATGTATTTCTCGATATTTTCATTAATTATATGTATTTTATTGATATACATGCACCAAGAGGCATTGAAGAATATGGACATGTTGGAAGTGTTAAGAAAAATTGTATAAGTCACATAGTCAAAGAATTTTCGAGATCTGACATTCCAGCAGCTTGTACGACTTTAAAATGCTCAAAATTAACCTCTTGGGGGGCATATCTTCGATTTTACGAAATTATACCATCGAAACGAAAAAGTATGATGAGTTGCATTATAGAAGAATAGTCCCAATCTGATATTACTAGAATTCATTGGAATTATAGAAACAAAGAAAACAAGGTATTTTCAAATCACTAACCCTACCCACTTCCCTATAAATACCAAACACTTACTGTAGCCACATGTTCATTCTTTTCTTCACGTTATCTTCTTCCTCTTCATAAAACCAATCTTCCACTTTCTTTCTCCTTTTCTTTCATGAGCAAATATTCACCGTTTTGGTCGAAATAAAAATTAGGGTCTCTCTGTTTTTTTGAGGGCTGCACAATCAAGGTCTCGATTGGTCCAACTCCACCTATGGTGGTCGAAAAATGTGGATCTAGCAAATAGAGTGATTTGGGGGTGAACCGATTTGGATTTGACAGGTACGGTTGTGTTTATAGTGGTGAGAGGATTAAAATAGAGCTGGAATGGTTGTATTTTACACTACGATGAAGGAGATATCAAAGATGAATAGAAAGATTACCATTGACAAATTTTTAGCGGTTTAACCAAAAAGGAATTCATTGATATGAGTTAGTTCATCTCGGCAAGGGAAATATTGGAATGTACACGAACAGAGCTGAATATGGGTGGAGTGGGGTGAAATAAGGGAGAAAAAACAAGAAATAATGGGTTCTGTTGCATTTTATCAATTGGAAGTTGCTCATCGTGGTTAGGGGGCAGAGGCATTGGCGGTGGCGGTGCTAGGACACGCAGGGTGTGGGCGGCCTCTGGCTGGATGGTATTTTGTGCAATGGTGCAATGTGCATGTAACATCCCCTATCTTGAGGCCTAAAGCTAAGTGCTACGGATGCTGCAATCATCTATAGTATTAACTTCCGGCGAATAAATACGGTAATGCTAATGGTATTCACAATATCAGAAGCACATGAACATGAAACAAAATCACATTATTCAAAACCAACATTTCTAATTACATTTCATGAAACATGTTTTATATCCATATTACATAATCCTAACGTTTCCCAGGTTCAGATCAAGTATAATTATTACATAAATACGGCAAGGGGGACATATGAAGATGCCCCATTGGTTGGTCAGAGTACCAAATAGTCATAACTAATTTAATACAACACATCAGAATAAAATAAACAAAACAACTTCTAAATAGCTATCCATCAGCCTCCTGCTCGTCTCTGAAAGTTTTATTCGTCAACCTACTAAAACATGTAAATCCTCAATCCTCGGCCCACTCAAATCAATTTTGAGCACCTGAGAGTTTAAGAGGAAAACATAAACTTCGAGTCAGACATAAGCCTGGTGTGAATAATACTATACATCTCTGTTATTTGATATTAAGTGAGGCCACGCCGCTTAGTGGAACGGATTTCCCCTTATAAATATCATTTTAAAACATATCATTTGCAAATCTTAATACTGCAACCAAAATTGGTTAAAATAATAAAACAATATCATTTATGCATACAAATCAGGTAACAAATAGACTATCTTTCCTAACAATATATATTTGTTTGGCTAACTACTAACCTTTGGCTGACTCGGGCCTACCAGAAAAAAATCTAACTTTTGTTAGATACTCCTCTTCTAGACAGTCTGTCCCTAACTTAGTTCTCCCAGGGTCAACTAATCCTAATGATTTTGCAGGCTCACCGATAACCTATCTCTCCTATATAGATTCTTTATGTGTGTAGCATCATTTTAGTCTTACCTATAACAAAGCCCTACATACCAGAATTTTGGACTTTTATTAGCTAAGGCCTACTGGCTAAAGTATAGGGCGCGACCCCATACCAGTCCCATCTGGTATTCTAATATCTGAGTCATTTTACTTAGGGTCGTCTACCCATAAAATTTTCCTTGAAAACATTTTCTTTCAAATTGATTTAAACCTTTAAATCATACTTTAAACGAAGAAATTATACTCTATGATTTACCCAAATCACTTTGCCATGTTATATATACTTTACACGAAACGTTGTTGATTAAAACATTTAAACCTTTGAAACTAGCTCTTTCGAAACCAATGAAAGTACCACTTTCGAAACCAAGTAACTACTTTGCTTTATAACCTTAGGCCGAAAGGCCAATACATACCTATTGAAACCATTCTTAATAAACCTTTCGAAAATATTGAAAAACCTTTCTTTCGAAAGCTTTAGAATCTTAGACAACCTCTCATCAAAACACTATAAACATTGCCTTTCGAGAACATTAGAACCTTACATCTAAAATCTTTCGAAACCATTGGGGACCACCCCTTCAAAACCTTTATCTTAAACCTTTTGAAAGCACTAAATCTTTTTCATAAAATCATACCTTTCGAAAGCATTTGGGTTCAAGCAAAACATGTGTAATAACCTTTTGAAAACATTGAAACTATTCCTTTCAAAATCTTTTGGGTTTAACTTTCAATAGAACAAAAGTGTCATAAAACAACTAAGTCAAAAGCATCCTTCCGAAAGCTATTTTCCAAAAAAGAAGTGATGATGTCGAAACTAACCCTTCGAAAGCATTGTAGAAGTGGCTAAGCTTTAAAAAAAGTAATCCTTTCAAAACCATTTTCTTCAAAAGATGAAAAGCGGTAGCAAGGGGTTTTGACCCCATTGAAAGCATTTACTTAAAACAAAAGGCGCAACCTCTTTTGAAACCATTCCTTTAAAAAAAATTGACCCCGTAAAAAGCTAACCAAGTTGAAAGCATTCCTTTCGAAAGAAAAGCTGGCGCATTTTCATTTAAAAACAAAGTAAGGCTTCAACCCCTTTGAAACCAATTAATTCGAATCAATACCTTTCGTCTATGTCCAATTCACTAAAACACCAAGCCTTTTGATACCATGTGCTTTAGTTACGATAGAGATGGAGGCGGAAGTAAGGTGTCACAGGCAAGGTGCCGAAAGTGGCGAAACATGTAGAAAGCATATATAAACTGATTTTTAACCTTTTGAAACAATTTCTTTCACTATCCTACCTTTTTTGTCAAAACATGATTGGTTGCTAATTTCTTTTCTAAAAGTACTACTGAAATTTCTGAAATAAACAAGTTAAATTATTCACAAAATACCCTTTTCCTTTTATAAATATATAAAACAATTAAGTCACATGCCTTAAATAATTTTATATACTTACTAAAACACTTAGAAAAAATATTTAAAAATTTCCATTAATCATTCTTAATGTGTTTTCTAATATACATTAATTTTTGACCCAAAACATACATATATTAGCCGTAATTAAGTTAATACCCAAATAATCATTTTCTTCACTAGAAAATTAATATTAAATCCATATTAATTCAGAAAATCATAAAAACTGAAACCCATCTCTAAAAATATCATTTCTGACCTTATTCTAAAATCGCAAGGCATTCGGATGTCATTTAATAGGGTTTTCATGGTAGAACATATCAAAAAATTCATATGAATCAGCATAAATCATCAACAAGCATACATATCCAATTTAACAATAAAAAACATGGAAAACCTTGAAAAATAGTTCGAATTTAATCTAAAACCGAAAATAATCAAAAACATGAGATGTAGCTATTATTCACCTTAGATTTGTGATTAAGGAGTTGAGATTTGAGAATGGTTTTAAATTGATTAAGCTTCCTTCCTTTGAATGCTTTATCTTCTTTTTGTTCTTCCTTAATGGTGACTGACCTTTTATGTTTAATTTTTGCAAATGAACATGTCGAACGAATGGTCTAAGGGTTTAGTGTATAAGAATATACTTATTCCTATTCTACCCCTATCTATTTTCCTTACCTGTTTTATTTCAATCCCCCTTTAGTTCCTTTGTTATATGGCACGGCTACTTTTCTATTAACACAAACCTCAGTCCCCTATTCATCACATTATTTAATTTAATTTTACTAACTAAACATTTTAAATAATGTTAATCAAAATTAGGGTCATTACAGACTCCCCTCCTTAAAGAATTTTGTCTTTGAAATTTCGATAAGGTACTCAACACATCAATCAAAAAGGTAAAATATGCCATCAAACAAATCAGGATAAGCATCTCTAATCTTGCTCTAAATCTCCTAACTACAGTCTCTCTCATCGTCTCTCCACTGGACTTTAACTAATCTGACTATCTTGTTCCTTAGCCTCTTCTCATCTCTCATGACTATACGAACTAGCTTTCTAACTATAGTCTAATTTGGCTCTACTACTAAGTCCTCTAACACATTCAGTGCTATAATAGTTTTTAGATCTTGAATACACTTCCTTAGATGAAAAATATGAAAAAAATCATGGACTCCTGCCAAAATGTTTGGTAACTCTACTCTATATGCAAGGTTTTCGATACTTTCTATGAAAAGAAATGGTCCTACAAATATCGTTGCCAATTTCCCTAGTTTCCCGAATCGAATTACACTTTTCATTGATGATAACTTGATGAAACATGATCTCCAACAGTGAACTCTAAGTCTTTCCATCTTCTATCTGCATAACTCTTCTGCCTAGACTAAGCTTCCGTCATTCTAACTCGAATTAACTCAATCTTCTCTATAGCTTTTCTAACTAAATCTGGACCAAGAACCAACCTATCTCTGGTCTCTAACCAAAATACTGAAGACTTGCATGGCCTTCCATACAATACTTCAGACTATGCCATCCCTATAATAGCCTGATAACCGTTGTTATACAAAAACACGACTAAGTGTTGATGGTCTTCCCATGATCCACCAAAATCTAACACACAAGCTCTTAACAAATCTTCCAAGTCTTTATTAATTCTTTCCGTTTTCCCATTAGTTTGTGGATGGTAAGCGGTATTCATCTTGAGATTGGTTTTTAAAATTTCCTGTAGACTTCTCTAGAACTCACTAGTGAATAACGAATCTCTATCACTTACTATACTACCAGGAATCTCATACAGTCTAACTACATTCTTCATAAATAACTTAGCCAAAACAAGTGCCGTCCTAGTTGAATTATCTGGAATGAATAAGCACTCTTGGTTAACCTATTCACTATGACTGATATACTTTCATTTCCTCTATTAGATCTTGGCAACCCGTCTATAAATCCATAGAAATAGAATCCCTTTCATACTGGAATATCTAATGGCTGAAGTAACCCACTTGGCTTCTAATGTTCGGCCTTTACCTGTTGACAGTTCAAACACTAATTTACCCATAAGCCTACATCCCTCTTCATTCCTTCCTAGAAGAAGCTCCTCTTCATGTTCTGATACCTTTTAGTTCCTCCCAGATGAATAGTGAACTTCAAACAATGGCATTCCCCCAAAACTTCCTTCCTAATGTCTCCCATATTTGAAATACACAATCTTCCTTTCTTTCTCAACTACCCATTCTGGTCAAGATTAAAATCCTTCAGGTCATCGCCCTTGGTTCCATCCTTTAACTTCTTGATCCGTTCAACTAATACTAGATCCTCCATCTGTTTAGAAGCAATCTTTTTTATCATTATCAGTCAAACTTCTAAACATGGTAATACTGCAGTTTCTCCACTAGATCCAGCTTCAGATCTCCACTGTACTCTACAAGTTGTCAACACTTCCAAATCTCTCCACTCAGCAATCATTACCAACATTGCATTCTTATGTTTTCTGCTAAGTGCATCTGCAACCTTGTTGCCTTTTCCTGGTGTGTGCTCAATTCCAAAGTCATAAGCAGCTATGAATTCCAACCATCTCTGCTGTCTCATATTCAGATCCTTCTGAGAGAATAAATACTTCAATTACTTATGATCCGTATATAACTCAAATCTTTCCCACAAAAGGTAATGCCTCCACACCTTTAGCACAAAAATCATTGCAGCCAATTCCAAACCATGCGTGGGTATCTCACCTCATGTGGTTTAACCTGTTGAGAAGCATAGACAATCAATCTACCTCTTTGCATTAACATATCTCTTAACCCATTTCCACAAGCATCTGTATATACTACTAAATCTTGATTCCCTTCAGGACCAACTAACATAGGTGCATTTGTCAATAATTTTTTCAAGATTTGGAATGCTTCCTCACACTTATCGGCCCAAATAAACTTCATATCCTTTCGTGTTAGCTTGGTCATCGGTGCTGTTTTCTACGAAAAATCCTTTATGAACCTCCGATGGTACCCATCTAATCCAAGAAAACTCTTTATCTTAGTCACTGTCTCAGGTCTTTTACAATTATTCATTGCTTCAATCTTAGTCGGGTTTACTGACAACCCTTTCTATGAGACTACATGACCAAGAAACTTTACTTCCTTCTTCTAGAAATGACACTTAGAAAACTTCGCCTTCTGTTGATGTTGTCTCAACATCTCAAAGATGAATCTAAGATGAACTTCATACTCTCTTTCATCTTTAGAGTATATCAAAATATCATCTATAAATACCAATAGGAATCTATCAAAGTGCTCTCGGAAAATTCGGTTCATCAAATCCACGAAGAATGCTGGCGCATTAGCCAGTCCGAACAGCATCACTAACCATTAGTACGATCCATATCTAGTTCTAAATGCTGCCAATGAAATACTATCCTCTGCTACTCCAAGCTGATGGAATCTTGTCACTAATCCAATAAAGAAAATACGTAGGCTCCACACAGCTGATCAAATAAATCTCAATTCTAGGCAATGTATATCGATTTTTATCGTCTTCTCATTCAACTGATGATAATTAATACATATCCTTAACGATCCATTTGGCTTCTTAGCAAACACTACGGCTGCTCCCTAAGGCAAACTACTTGGCCTAATAAAACTCTTGTCTTCCAAATCCACCAACTGCAACTTCAACTCCCTCATCTTGGTAGGTGACATCTTGCTTGGTGGTCTACTCATTGGTTCTACTCCAGGTACTAAATCTATCTGAAACTCAATGGCTCGTTTCAGTGGCAATCCTATTACAGGTTCAAAAACATCTACGAATTATCTAACAAATAAAACGTGATTCAACTCGTCTTCTACCTCCACAACACCCAACAAAGCATTCACCTCATAGCTAAGGCTTTCTACGGTATATACAATCTGATTACTATAGTCAGGGTGCCTAATCCATATTTTCCTATCATGGCAAAATATCCTAGCATCGTACTTACTTAACCAATCCATACCCAAAATAATTCCAAACCCTACAAAATCAAACACATGCAAACTAAAAACAAAGGTATGACCTAACAACTCAAACTCTAACTGGTCACACTTCATCCCAATTGTCGCATGCCGTCCTATCGACTTTCCAACCCTTAAGAAAGTAACTAGGTATAAGGGTTCTAAGTTAAGATAATCTACCATAAAACGAGATACAAAAGAATACGATGCACCAATATCAAATAGAATGCTAACTGACATACCATGAATCAGAATCGTACCTCCCAATATAGCTTTTCCTTTTTTCCTCCGCTATTGGCCTCGTAGTAGCTGGCTCCAATGTATATATTTTACCCTTTCCATTCTTAGCAGGCTCCTTGCATTGGTTCTTGTTCTTCCTTATCACCTTTTTTCCCCCTCTAGCACGACATTCATTAGCAAAATGCCCTTTCTTATCACACTTATAGCAGATAACCTTCGCATTCCCCTTCTTCAGCTCTACCCTTCTGAGCTCCCTTCATATGGAAGAACTTTCTTTTCTGAATTTGCCCCACCTGGAATTACTTTACCTCATTTCTCTATAAAAAATTAGGCATCTCTTCGTGTTTCAATTCCATCTCAACAATAAGATCACAAGGATCCCTAATGTGTGATAACATATCCCTAACAAACTCAGGCTTCAACCCCTTGATTAACTTCTCATTCCTCTTAATCACAATATTTATTATAGCATAACCATATCTCGCTAGCTCCTCAAACCTTGTTGCATACTCTAGCACAATCATGTATCCCTACTCCAACTCAGCAAACATCCTGAGCAGCGTGGGCTTCGTAATCTTCAACATAAATCTCTACTCAAATCTCCTTTTAAACTCAGCCCATGTCATCATCTGTTCATTTACTCCAATCATAGCACTGTTCCACCAATACAACGCTGCTCCTTGAAGCTATCTAGAAGGGATCCTTCTCTTATGCTCATCATTAAGCCTTAGATCTGTGAAAATCCTCTCACAACGAAGCAGGAAATTCTCTACTTCGATTGCATCCTCGGTACTAATAAATGGCTTTCCTCCCAATCAAGCATAATCCCTATTTAAAACAGCATAATTATTGACTATTGGAGCTCCGTAAACTCCTCCACCAGCATTTCCTCCAACTACTCCAATACAACACCCACTTGCATCAGGTTGATAAAGAACCGATACATTGCTCCTATGTCAACTTGCGGGACTCCAGCACCCACATTTCCAATTTGTGCCTGACGTTGGTTCCTTCTCGTATTTAATTAGGCTTTTCCATTTGTAATGGTGATTCCCCTTCCAAGGTTAACTCTTCCACGTATGGCATCTTTATCTGTATTCAAGCCTTCGTAATATATAGAAGAATAGCCTAAAAGAGATGGGAGAATAGAGATATAGCATATACTTATGTATAGCAAATATAAGTACATTACTATAGCGTTATCCCATACCCCGATCTTATCTCTAATTCCTTAGGATTATGTTTTCAAAAATTATTTTAGTTTAAAGTTTTTCATAAACCTATGCACTGATACCAATTTGTAAGATCCCCAATCTTGAGCCCTAAATCTAAGTGTTATAGATGTCGCAACCATTGATAGTATTAACTTCCGACGATAAAATACGGTAATGCTAATGGTATCGATAATATCAGAAGTATATGAATATGAAACAAAATCACATTATTCAAAAACAAAATTTCTGATTACATTTCATAAAACATGTTTCATATCTAGATTACATAATCTCAACGTTTCTCGGGTTCAGATAAAATATAATTATTACATAAATATGCCAAGGGCAATATATAAAGATGCCCCCTTGGTTGATTAGAGTACTAGGTAGTCATAACCGACTTAATACCATATAGTAGAATAAAGTAAACAAAACAAGTCCTAAATAACTATCCATCAGCCTCATGCTCATCTTCGGAAGCTTTATTCGTCAACCTACTAAAACCTGTAAATCCTTAGCCCTCAGCCTATTCTAATAAATTTTGAGAACCTAAGAGTTTAAGGGGAAAACATAAACTTCGAATCAGACATAAAGCCTGGTGTGAATAATAATATACATCTTGGTTATTTGATACTAACTGAGACCGCGCCGCTTAACGAAATGGGTTTCTCCTCACTATTATCCTTTTAAACATATCTTTTACAAATCTTAATCCTACAACCAAAATTGGTAAAAGCAATAAAGAAATATCATGCATGCATACAAATAAGGTAACAAATGGACTATCTGTCCGAACATTATAGTTTTTTTGCTAACTACTAACCTTTGGCTGACTTGGGCTTACCAGATAAAATAAAAAATATCTAACTTCTATTAGATACTCCTCTTCTGGACGGTTTGTCCCTAACTTAGTCCTCCCAGGGTCAACTAATCCTAATGGTTTTGCGGACTCACCAA
Organism: Allium cepa; assembly: GCA_030765085.1. Taxonomy (NCBI): domain Eukaryota; kingdom Viridiplantae; phylum Streptophyta; class Magnoliopsida; order Asparagales; family Amaryllidaceae; genus Allium; species Allium cepa. The sequence goes on along the minus strand of CM060928.1, from coordinate 629,522,057 downwards.
TAACCTATCTCACCTCTATAGATTCATTTTTGTTTTTAACATCATTTTAGTCTGACAGTGACAAAGCCCTATACACTGGAATTTTGGACTTATATTAGCTAGGGGTTACTAGCTAAAGTATAGGATGCAACCCCATACCAGTCTTATCTCGTATTCTAATATCTGAATCATTTTACCTAGGGTCATCCACCCATAAATTTTCCTTGAAAACATTTTCTCTAAAATTGATTTAAACCTTTAAATCGTACTTTAAACAAGGAAAATATACTCTATGATTTACCTAAATCATTTTTCCATGTTATATATACTTTAAAAAAAATTGTTGATGTAAACATTTAAACCTTTAAATGTACCCTTTCGAAACCGTTGAAAGTACCCCTTTCAAATCAAATAACTACTTTGCTTTATAACCTTATGCCGAAAGGCCAACATATACCTTTCGAAACCATTCTTAATAAACCTTTCAAAAACAATGAAAAACCTTTCTTTCGAAAGCTTTAAAATCTTATAATCCTCTTATCAAAACATTATGAACATTGCCTTTCGAAAATATTAGAACCTTCCATTTAAAACGTTTCGAAACCATTAAGGAACCACCCCTTCGAAACCTTTATCTTATACCTTTCGAAAGAACTAAATCCTTTTCATAAAATCAAACCTTTTGAAAGCATTTGAGTTCAAGTAAAACATGTGGAATAACTTTTCAAAAACGTTGAAACTATACCTTTCAGAACCTTTTGGGTTTAACTTTCAACAGAACAAAAGGGTCATAAAACAACTAAGTCGAAAGCACTCTTCCGAAAGCTATTTCTTAAGTAAAGAAGTGATGATGTCGAAACCAACCCTTCGAAAGCATTGGAGAAGTGGCTAAGCTTTAAAAACAAAGTAACCCTTTCAAAACCATTTTCTTTGAAAGGTGGAAAGCGATAGCAAGGGGTTTTTACCCCTTCGAAAGCATTTACTTAAAACAAAAGGCGCAACCTCTTTCGAAACCATTCCTTCAAAATAATTTAACCCAATCGATAGCTAACTAAGTCGAAAGAATTCCTTTCGAAAGCAAATCAGGCACATTTGCATTTACAAATAAAGTAAGGCTTGACCCCTTCGAAAACCATTGCTTCCACCCAGTACCTTTCGCCCATTTCCAATTCACTATGCACTAAGTCTTTGATACCATGTGCTTTCATTTCGATAGAGATGGAGGCGAAAGTAAGGTGTCGAAGGCTGGGTGCCGAAAGTGGCGAAACATGTAAAAAGCATGTATAAACTGATTTTTAATGTTTGTCAAAACATGATTGGTTCCTAATTTATTTTCTAAAAATACTACCAAAATTTCTAAAATTAACAAATTAAACTATTTACAAAATGCCCCTTCACCTTTTATAATATATAAAACATTTAAGTCTCATACCTTAACTAATTTTATATACTTATAAAAACACTTAGGAAAAATCTATAAAAATTCCCAGATATCATTTTAATTATGTTTTCTAACATATTTTAATTTCTAACCCAAAACGTTCATATATTAGCCGTAATTAATTTTAAACCCAAATAACCGTTTTCTTCACTAGAAATTAATATTAAATCCATATTAATTTAGAAAATTATGAAAATTGAAATCCATCTCTATAATATCATTTCTGACCTTATTCAAAAATATCAAGGCATTTGGATGTCATTTAATGGTGTTTTCACATTAGAACATATCAAAAAATTAATATGAATTAGCATAAATCATCAAGAAGCATATATATCCAATTTAACAATAAAAAACATGGCAAAAACTTGTAAAATAATTTGGATTTAATCTAAAACCAAAAACAATCAAAAACATGAATTGTAGTCATTATTCACCTTAGCTTTATGATTAAGGAGTTGTGATTTGAGAATGGTTTTAAATTGATTAAGCTTCCTTCCTTTGATTGCATTATCTTCTTCTTATTCTTCCTTAATGGTGACCGGCCTCTTACATTTAATTTTTGCAAACAAGTGTGTTGAATGAATTGCTTAATGGTTTAGGGTATAAGAATACACATATTCCTATTTTACCTCTTATCTATTTGCCTTACCTATTTTATTTTAGTCCCCCTTTAGTTCATTTTTTGTACGGCATGGCTACCTTTCTTTTAAAACAAATATTAATCCCCTAATCATCATATTATTTAATTTACTTTAACTAATTAAACATCATAAATAATATTAATCAAAATTTGGGTCGTTATAGTGCGTTCGTTGGTGGATGGAGTCGAGTGTGTATAATAATGGTACGGGTGGATGTGAGCTACAGGAGATAAGTTACATGAAATAAGGTAATTATGAAACATATTAATTAAGTAAGGATTAATTAGGTTATCTAATCAATTAATATAAATCGATATCTCAAAATTTCCATAACTTTTGCATACAATGTCCAATTTGGATGTGGTTTTAACATTGCACTCGTATTGGAATCCCCTATGAATTGGCATTGAATTGGATAACTTTTATTGAGGTAAGTGATTTTGTCTCTTGCCATACTATAATTGCTAGTGTAGTATAAAATTGTGTTTTTAAAATGATTTCAAACATTGAAATGCTTTTTGTGACGAATCTTAATTTAGTAATGATTTTATAATAAATTACAAAGATTATACATAAATTTTAACTCGTTTTTGTGTGTTTCATCACATTGTTAGTCATTGTTTCATCGAGATAGATTTAGATGTGCCTATGAGAGATTTCAAGATGTGCCTAGGAGTTGTACCAGCTAGTTCATGGCATATCAAGGGATACTATGAGAAGTCTTCGACACTTAGTGGTGATGCATGGTAGACATCTGTAGGTATTCCAAACTTCGATGTATCGATGATGTGGATCATTTTGATTGAGAACTTCAAGTGAGAAGTGTGTATTGACTCAGTGATGGTCTAAGGAGACACGTTTGACGATGTGAAATTGTAAAGTGGAACGTATTGTATTCTACTATCGAGTCGTGTGTAGAAGAGATCATTAATAACTCTAGATTAGATGTGTGTTTCATAGGGCAAGGGTATGTAAGGATGCTCATGTGTACCCAGGACCTTGGTGATGGTCTAGCCAACTTATGTGAGGGTGGTATATTTGTGGAGATATGTGATCGAGTACCGAATTCGATGGCGACGTAGTGTGTCGTTGACCTTAATAATGGTCGTAAGAATCATCCTATGTCGAAAAGCATCTTATTAGTGATGTGAGATCTTAATGATGATCACTGTGATTAATATATTGCTATATGTGCTATGATTTTTGTGCTTGCTTTGATTGATGTATGACTGAGATGGATGTCTTGTGACGTAGGTATTACTATATAAATACCATGACACCTGTACTAGTGATGTACACCAATATAATGATAGTATAGCTTATATCATGTTATGTGCTGACTTGTTGGATGTAGGAATAAGGCAGGTAGGGATTTCTCGTACCTTTATTCCTTAACCTATATTGGCTTTTATAGTATCTTAAGATTATTTACCACGCACATTAGACTATTATCTGACTTGAGATTTTACATTTTTATTCGTACTAACTCGGGTACTCTTAAATTAGTAGTCTAGATAGCAGGTCTGACATTAGCACATGGAGTTGTTAAGAGGACAAGCAAGAGGTTGGCATTATTACATATGTTATTTTTGAGTTTTATTGTTTATTCTGATGTGCAACATTATAGAGCTTTATCAGTGCTACATTTTATTTAGAGTAAGATAACTAAGTTTATCATTCGTTATGCAAACTGTATTACTATTTTGTATGATTGTGTTGAACATATGCTCTGATCTTTAATGGCTCATATAGTTATATTTTAGTCTCTCTTATTTATAATAGTATTGATTATTATTTTTTCCTTGTGCTGCGAGATATATAATAGGTTATGTAATTGTTTTGGATACTTTACACCTTGACTATCGCTTTATATTGGCTAGATACCATTGAAGTGTTTTACGCAGGTGTATTGGGTACTAGAGGTGTAGGACAGTCAGCAAGATTGTGTAGTTGACCTAAGTTGATACAAGATCCATTAGAGATATGGTATAAGTTATTGCTTTATAATGGATAGAGCGGTATACAAAAGATCATACTTGTTACATGTCGATTTTCAAAACTATATAGTGGTATGTATATAAGTCACATTGCATGCATGAGCACCACGTTATGTTGTTTTCCTTCTAGAGAGACTGATCATTTTTATTACATATTGTAAGAATGAGCCAACAGATAAGAAATGCTGCAAGGACCTCTGTGGCTAGTCTAGAGAAAGCAGCAAGCTTGGGGTGGCTAACCCCGATATGCAAATAATGTTCACTGAGATGGTAAGGAACATGTTGTGAAATGAAAAAGGCATTTGTACTACTATTGCTATTGGTGGCGATGATGCTCCAGTGCTTGTGCTCGGAGCTAGCTTTGCTAAAGTGAATAAAGGCTATTCTAGCCTTGGTGGTAAACCATTCCTTGAAACGGAATCAGCTTTGAAAGTGCAAGACTGGCTAGAAACCTACATGCGCATCTTTGAGGATTTAATTCTTAAAGATGCCATGAAAAGGAAGTGGGCATCCAGGCAACTTCAGAGTAAGGCATTAAACTAGTGAGATGTTATAAAGATTGCTACATCTAAGGATCACTTCACATGGGAGCATTTTAGAGCCTGATTTGGGGCAAAATAAATAACGACAACTCAAAATTTGATATTGTTTAAGAAATTTGCCAACTTCAAGAAGGGAGACTTGTATGTTTTAGAATATATGGCTAAGTTCGAAGTGTCGTTGAAGTACGGCTTAGTTCAATCGATACTCCACTAAAAAAGAATGAGAAGTTTATTATGGGCTTAGATGATTATCCCAGGAATGACTAGTGGGCTGTATTCGTAAATCCTTTGAGAAATTTGTTGAGGAAGCTTTGAGACATAGGTGTTTCTATCCTATGTCAAAAGCTATTGTTGTTGCCAAGGAAGAGCCAAAGCCACAAGTGAGCAGAAAGGCAAGAGTAAATGGAACAACAACAAGAAGAAGAGGCTAGTGATGTTGTCTCTCACTGTACTATGATTGCTAATGTAGCATAAAAACGTGTTTTAAAAATGGTTTTATCTATCAAAACGTGTTTTATTATAAATCTAAATTTAATAAAAACCTTAAAATAAATTATAAAGATTAAATATGAATTTTGACTCATTGTTGGATTTTTTCGTCATATCATTAGTCATTGTTGCATAGAGATAGATTTGTATGTAAAACGTTTGATTTTTAGATTTTATTAGTTAATATTGTTGTTAGGATGTGTGTATGATATGTTATGCTTGTAATACGTTATTTGATAGCTTATTTGATTTGTTTGAGTGTTTTAAGTGGTCGATATTCAATTAGGGAAAACCGATCAGTGGTGTTAACTCCGTTTAGGCAACGAGTCAAGGTCTGGGCCGACTCACGACTTAAGGTTCTTAACGGTTCTGAAGGCTACCGACTCAAGAAGCTACCGACTCAGGAAGCAACCGACTCAACAGGCTACCGACTCAAGAAGCTACCGACTCAGGAAGCTACCGACTCAACAAGCTAACAAGTTAAAACTTAAGGCGACTTAGAGGAGTGGAGCGACTCAAGGGATTAACGGTGTATGGGATAGACCGACTCAAGTTCTCTAACGACTCAACGACCTAAGGTGTCAAATGACCTAACCGACCTACGACCTATGGTAAGTCGTTCACGACTTAGCTTGAGTCGTCCACGACATAAAGCTACTAGGTAGAAATCCAACACCGCCTCATCTTGGACCATGACCTATTAACTCGTAGACGAGTTAGGACTTGTGCTATATACAGAGGACCAGAGACGCTCTGATACGAAGCCTGGGCTCAATTAGTTGAGTCGCCTACGACATACGACTCATCCTGAGTCGGTCACGACTTACGACTCATCTTGAGTCGGTCACGACTCATGACTTAGCAATTTCAGCCTAGAAATTTGCCTATAAATACATGACCACATGGAGCTTCGAAGGGACTTTGGGACGGACTTCCTGGACGCCATTACTCTGCCACTGTCTCGACTTCAAGCAACGTTCAAGCAACACTTCTATCACTCCAATCACCAAAGACATTTCAACAAATCTCAAGAGGAAATCTAACTCATTCGCCATGCATTCGAAGGATTCTCCTACATCAGAGTTTGAGCTATTTGTCTAAGTGTGTTGTAATTGAAGATTGTTGTAAAGAATTGTAACCAAATCAGCAATAAAGAGCTTAAAAGTGGACGTAGGCTAGATCTTAAGCCGAACCACTATAAATATTGTGTCTTTTATAGCTTCTCTGTGATTTCTCTGCTTATATTTTGTTCCCATACCAACGGGTGGTGCTTTCACAATTACCTTCTTCTACACACCGGGGTGTTAGCGTTCAATTTTAGCGTTAACATTTTTGGTGCTTTCACTGAGAATTGAACTCAGGCGAGTTATCATTATTGCTTCACAGAGGTTTGTAGAGAGAATTTCCTTGAAAACCAGAAGTCTATCCGAGATTATGGCTCCTGGAAGGAAGAGTAGATCTGTCAGATTTGGGAATATTCAAGAGGGAACCTCCGCTTCCCCTATATCGAATCAAGCCACTCCAGCTGTCGGAGTTACAAAGGCAGAGCTGGATGCTGCAATTTTAGGGCTGAACCAACAGATCAATGCCCAAAATGCACAATTCGAGGCTCAAAATGCCCAGAATGCCCTAATTCTAAATAGGTTGAATGATTTGCTTGGGGCAAACCGTCAACCAGCAGGTAATGAGAGGAATTTTGCTGGCAACCTTCATGGTGCTGAAGAAAGAAATGCTCCTGAAAGGGCTGCTAGCCCCTTTGAACAAACACTTCCAGAGGTTGGTGGATCTAGAACTCGACATGATGAGGAGTATCTTTCTGGAATGGTCCGACAAATTATGAAAGAGAGTATGCAGAGGGTCGAAGACGAGAAAGAATGGGGTTTCGCCCCAAGTAAGACTCCGTTTACTGAGAAAATCTTAAAGGCTGAATTCCCAAGGAAGTTTGTCCCTCCAACCATTCCAGCTTATAAGGGGACAAGTGATCCGAATGAATTCCTATACAAATATGATTGGCACATGACAGGTGCCAGAGCCTCTGATGAAATAAAGTGCCGATATTTCCCTGTGTATCTCGAAAGCGTAGCTCTGCTTTGGTTCACCAAGCTGCCCGTCCGATCTATCGATCAGTTTTCTGACTTGACCCGGAAGTTCAAGGAGCAGTTCAGACTATATGCCTCAAAAGCCAAAGATATCATGTCACTATCAAGTTTGGAGCAGAGTCCAGGAGAGACTATCAGATCTTTCTTAAACCGCTTTAATATAGCGTTAGCTGAGGTGGACAATGCAGAACCGCGAATGATATTGACTTATCTGATGAAGGGTATTAACAAGTCGAGCGAATTTGGGAAATGGCTAAACATGAAGGAACCAAATTCCCTTGAAAAATTCTATAAAAAAGCAGATGAATTCATACGCTTAGAAAGCCGTCCCATACCGGTAAAGGCAGTGTTGGAAAAAGCTGAAGATAACACTGTTGCTCCACGCAAGAATGAATCTGTAGGGCAAAAAAGGGAAATAACAATGGGAAGAAGCAGAGTAATCTGAAGAAGCCCCGATCCTTCAAGCCATCAGAGTATACTCCTTTATCAGATACGCCGGAGCGTATCTACCTTGCCATTAAAGATTCTGTTGACTTCCCTAAACCTCCTCCTCTAAGGACCGGGAAAACAGCTATACAGAGTGGGAAGTTCTGCCGCTTCCATAATCAACCCGGTCACGAGACCGACGAATGCCGCCAGTTTAAAAATCTGATTGAAGAGTTGCTAAGGGAAAACAAACTGCAGCAATTTGTGAAAAAGAATAACAACAATCCTGCTTCATCTAGTCAGGGGCAACAGGCTCCTACTCAACAGCCTAGGACGATTGAGAAGGCTGCAGGGCATGAATCTGGAAGGCCCATTATTAATGTCATTACAGGAGGACCTCACCCAGCAGGCAGAAGCTGGGGTGAGATGGAAAGGTATACCAGAGCTTTAAAGTATGTGCCGACTGAGGAAGATGTATTTGTTTTGGAAGGTGCTACGTCTTTGAAGCAACAAAGAACTTTCGATGATGATATGTGTTCAGAGCCAGGGATTCCGTAGGTATTGAAGCTCCTACTTTGGATCCTCTAGTCATCTCGGCTGGTATCGGACCAGCTATTGTCAGAAGAGTTCTCATTGATTGTGGCGCATCCTGCAATATTCTCTTTAAGAAAACATTCGACCAAATGAAGATCCCTATGGCTGATGTGCAAGCCTCATCGCAGAAAATTGCTGGTTTCACTGGGGAGCCAAAGCAACCGGTAGGGACCATTGATTTGTTTGTGGAACTTGGAGAAGGAGAGAGAAAAGTAGTCTGCAAGCAAACTTTTGTGATTGTCGACGAATTTTCTGCTTACAATGCTTTCCTTGGTCGCCCAACTCTGGCAGCGTTCAAAGCTGTTCTTGCCCCGTGGTGCCTCGCTATTAAATTCCCTACAGACAATGGAGTAGGAGTTATAAAGGGTGATCAAAATGCTGGGCGAGAGTGCTATCTGACAGAGCTACGAGAAACCAGAAAAAGAGAAATGGGAAAGAATGCGGCAGCCCCAGTCCGCATCAAAGAACCAGCCTTGTAGCAATTACAGGGCGGACCCTGCACTGGCGAGCACAGTGGAGCAAGGAAAGAGGTGGACCCTAGAAAAGTCAGTGCAGGGGAAAATAGAGTGGTACCGGTGGAAACGACAATACCAATACCTGTAGACCCAAAGAACCCAAACAAAGTGTTGAATGTGGGTTCACAACTTAATGCGTCAATTCAGAATATCTTAATATCTTTTTTAAAGGCAAATTTGGATGTTTTTGCTTGGACTCACGCCGATATGTGCGGAATATCCCCAGAAGTTGCAGTGCATGCTCTAAATATTGATCCAAAATTTACACCTGTGAAGCAGAAAAGGAGAACTCAAGGTCCGGAAAGGTCAGCGGCGTTAAAAGAAGAAGTTGATCGGCTCATGGAGAATAATTTTATCAAAGAATCTACATATCCAAATTGGGTTTCAAATCCAGTGCTGGTTAAGAAAGCCAACGGAAAATGGAGAGTATGCATCGATTTTTCAGATCTAAACAAGGCCTGCCCCAAAGACTGCTTCCCATTACCCAGAATCGATCAACTGGTAGACGGAACAGCGGGACACGAATTGTTATCGTTTATGGATGCTTACTCCGGATATAACCAGATCATGATGCATGAGCCAGATCAGGAGGACACGAGCTTTATCACCGACACTGGTCTTTACTGCTACAGAGTTATGCCCTTCGGGTTGAAGAATGCAGGGGCAACATACCAAAGACTCGTTAATGCTATGTTCAAACCGCAACTGGGCAAAACCATGGAAGTTACGTCGATGACATGTTGGTAAAGTCTAAGAAAGCACTGGATCACATAGAACACTTAGCAGACATGTTCGCTGTCCTCCGAAAATACGGAATGAAGCTCAATCCTTTAAAATGTTCATTTGGAGTGGAATCCGGCAAGTTTTTAGGTTTCATCGTGAGCGCTAGGGGCATTGAGGCCAGTCCAGCTCAAATTACTGCATTGAAAGAAGTCAAAGCTCCTAGAACAAAGAAGGAATTGCAAAGTCTCAATGGAAAAGTTGCCGCCTTGAGTCGGTTCATTTCCAAAGCCACAGATAAATGCATCCCATTCTTTGATGCCCTAAAGAAAGGAAGGAAAAACTTCGATTGGACTCCCGAATGCCAAAAAGCCTTTGATGAATTGATTCGCCATATGGAGACGCCTCCAATACTTTCTAGGCCTGGCGATGGCGAGGATCTTCTTATATACTTGGCAGTATCATCTCATGCTTTAAGTGCAGCGCTGATACGGGAAGACAAAAGGATTCAACATCCAGTTTACTATATCGGCAAAAGACTCACTGGGGCAGAGATGAATTACTCTAAGTTGGAAAAACTCGCCTATTGCTTACTAATTGCGTCTAGGAAGTTGAGGCAATATTTTCAAGCTCATCTTATCAGAGTCCTCACTGATCAACCTTTAAAGCAAGTCCTGTTTCGTCCTGAAACTTCGGGTCGTCTTCTAAAGTGGAATATTGAACTCAGTCAGTATGACATCACTTATCATCCCCGGAAAGCAATCAATGGACAAGCTTTAGCGGATTTCATTGCAAAATTTACAGATAAGGGTAACAGTGAGGAAGAAACGGTCGACAATTCCCCAATCCAGTGGAAGTTATATGTCGATGGTGCGAGAAACGACTACTGTTCTGGAGCCGGAGTTGTACTTGAGACTCCTGAAGGTCGATCATTATGCTATGCACTAAGATTGGAATTTCCTTCAACAAACAATGAAGCAGAATACAAAGCCCTTATCGCTGGCTTAAGGATTGCTAAAGAATTAAACATCCGAGCGTTACAGATATTCAGTGATTCTCAGCTTATTGTATGCCAAGTCAAAAAGGAATTCCAAGCAAAAGGGGGGAATCTGCCCGCCTACTTGTCAAAGGCTTGGGAACTCCTGGATGATTTCGACCATTACATGATAAGTCACATTCCTCGAGAAGAAAACATGAAAGCAGATTCTCTCGCAAAGTATTCGAGCACAGGCGAAGCTCAATTTCTGGGGCTAACTCCAGTAGAGGTCCTGTCGACTCCTAGCATTGATGAGATGGACATTGATTGGATCATGAGCATGTCTCAAGAACAAGAATCATGGATGACTCCGATAATAGAATATCTGCTCAATGGATCCTTACCAAGGAACTCAAAAGAACGACAAAAGCTACTGAGAAAAGCCTCTCGATACGTAGTCCAGGATGGCCAGTTATACAGACGGGGATTCTCAATGCCATTACTTTGATGTGTATCCAGGGAAGAGTCTAAAGCAATCCTAGCAGAGGTACACGGAGGAGAATGTGGTGATCATTCAGGTGGCTAAACATTAGCAAAGAAAATTCTCCGGTACGGATATTTTTGGCCAGAAATTAATCGAGATGCAGCAAAGTATTCCCGAGAATGTGACAGATGTCAAAGATTCGCCAAAATTCCTAGAGCTCCTTCCACTGAACTCACACAGATGGTCAGTCCATGGCCGTTTGCAATATGGGGGATAGACCTTGTAGGACCGTTACCAACTGCCAAATCTGGGATTAAATATGTCATTGTTGCTGTAGATTATTTTACTAAGTGGGCAGAAGCTGAACCACTGGTTACTATCACCTCAAAGAAGATGATAAGTTTTGTGACTAAAAACATCATTTGCAGATACGGTGTGCCTCAAAAAATAATTACAGACAATGGAACTCAGTTTGAAAGTGAAGAATTCCAAGATTTTTGCAAGCGATTCAAAATCTGGAAAAGCTTCTCAGCGGTAGCTCATCCGCAGGCAAACGGGCAAGTGGAAGCCGTGAACAAAATTATTAAGTCAACCATCAAGAAGCAACTTGAAAGAGCAAAAGGTGGTTGGGTCGATAAGCTACCACTGGCACATGGGCATACAGAACCACTCACAAAACTGCGACTGGGAACACCCCGTTTTCATTGGCATACGGGTCAGAGGCAATGATTCCGGTAGAAATAGAAGTCCCTTCACACAGAAGAATCCATTTCAATCAAGCAGAAAACGAAAAGCTACAGCTTGAAGCGCTAGATCTCCTTGATGAAAAAAGAGATGAGGCTAATCTCAGAATTGCAGCTCATCAGCAAAGAATAGCCAGACATTTCAATTCCAAAGTTCGCCAATGCAGCTTTGAGATTGGAGACCTAGTCCTGAAGAGAATTATGACAGCGACAGGTGTGTTTGGGCCAAATTGGGAAGGACCATATGTCATAGGTCAAAAGCTTCTTGACGGCACATTCAAACTCACCACTGTTGAAGGAGATCAAATTCCAAGGGCATGGAACAGCAATCATTTGCGTCCATACTTTACTTGAAAATTTTGTTGAAATATTGTAAAAAGAATTATGAATGTATGATTCTTGTAATTGAAGACAATTGTAAAACTGATGCAAGTAAATAATGAAAGAATATAAAGTGGGTGTAGGCCCAATTTCCTGGCCGAACCACTATAAATCTTGTGTTCCTTACTATTATTACATGTTTGCTTTATTTTCGATATAAAAAGTACATAGAATGTATTGCTGAAATGTCGATTTGAATTTTTGCAGACAATGGAAGTGAAACTTGCACATAAAAAGACCAAGTGATTCTCTCCAAATTTCAAGTCACAAGAGCCCCGAATTCAAATCCTAGATAGGAAGTACTTCAATTGAACGGCCTATGATTTTGACAGAAACGGGTCTTTGCTAATAAATTGAGATCGTTTGAATAAACAAACATCCAATTAAGAAGCTAGTGCTCGTTCTCACGAAATTGCCTGACAATGAAGCACACTTCCTTGGATTAAACAAGTTACTTGTAAAAAAAAAAAAGGGGGGGGGGGGCAGAGGATCATTGAAAAGACATAAGCAAGTGAACAGAGGAACAACCAAAGCCATCATCGGCAGCACAAGTCCTCTTCAGAGGCACAACTCTTCGGAGGATAAAGACCTCTAATGGGTCATACGCCACCAAAAAGGAAGTTCTCTACTCAACAAAAAAGATTGGAGGAGTCATGACCCTCCAACCATGAGAGAGTAACTTCCATGCGATGAAAACCCTCTCTGAGGCACATTTCACCAGGAGTTGAAGTGTTATGACCGCTCTTCGGAATTTCACTTCACCAGAGTTGAAATGCAAACAAAATAAAAGCCCTCTTCGGAGGCCCATTTCACCAGGAGTTGAAGTGTTATGACCGCTCTTCGGGATTTCACTTCACCAAAGTTGAAATGCAAACAAAATAAAAGCCCTCTTCGGAGGCCCATTTCACCAGGAGTTGAAGTGTTATGACCGCTCTTCGGGATTTCACTTCACCAAAGTTGAAATGCAAACAAAATAAAAGCCCTCTTCGGAGGCCCATTTCACCAGGAGTTGAAGTGTTATGACCGCTCTTCGGGATTTCACTTCACCAAAGTTGAAATGCAAACAAAATAAAAGCCCTCTTCGGAGGCACATTTCGCCAGGAGTTGAAGTGTTATGACCGCTCTTCGGGATTTCACTTCACCAAAGTTGAAATGCAAACAAAATAAAAGCCCTCTTCGGAGGCACATTTCGGCAGGAGTTGAAGTGTTATGACCGCTCTTCGGGATTTCACTTCACCAAAGTTGAAATGCAAACAAAATAAAAGCCCTCTTCGGAGGCACATTTCGCCAGGAGTTGAAGTGTAACAACCGCTCTTCGGAATTTCACTTCACCAAAGTTGAAATGCAAAACAAGATAAAGACCTTCCTGGAAGCCCATGTTTCACCGAGATTGAAATAAAACTTCCAAGTGTTGAAACGTGAAAAGGCTTTCCTCGAAGGCACAACTCTTTGGAGGTACACGTTTCACCAAGATTGAAATAAAACTTCCAAGTGTTGAAACGTGAGAAATCCCTCCTCAGAGGTACAACCCCCTCCCGGGGACACAATTAAAAAGAAAGACCTCTTCAAAAGCCCACGTTTCACCGAGATTGAAATAAAACTTCCAAGTGTTGAAACGTGAAAAGGCTTTCTTCAAAGGCACAACTCTTTGGAGGAACACGTTTCACCAAGATTGAAATAAAACTTCCAAGTGTTGAAACGTGAAAAAATCTCTCCTCAGAGGCACAAATTTTTATTTAAAAAAAAAAAACCCTCATCAAGAGTGTACTTTAACTTTCAAAGGAAGAGCGATTTACCTATTCTAAAAAGAAGAAGGGGGGAAGAAAGTTAAAGTACATTCAGAGGTCCGCTTTACCACATAGAAGAATTCACTTGGCAAAATGTATACATACGCAAAAGGAAAAAGCGTAGAAACTTATATGAAGGAAGTTGCACTCTACGAAAATTCTCTTCGAAGAATGAAGTAATTATTCTTTAGAAAACGAGAGTGCAAGTCCCCTCAAAGTATACGATATTGCAGTAAGCTCATGGTATAGGGGCAACATGATATAGTTACATACAAAGTGGTATAGCTACGTCGGTAAAGTACGCTCAAACAACATACCACAAGCTCACCGCAATATCATATAAATAAACTTGTGCAAAAATGAATAATAAATGCATTCTTAAATTCAAACAAAAGTCTGTACAGATAAAGGATCATTTTATTCAATTGCAAATATTGTAGATACAGGTTTCAAAATAAAAAAGCAGGGGCCGGTGCCTGCACAACATCCGACCATTACACAAAAAAGGAATCAAAAAGCCCAACTCTTCATTTCTTCTTGCCGCCTTTAGACCCTTTACCCGGCCGAATGGTTAGCTTTTCAGGTCTTTCAGGTCGGTCTGAAGGCATAAGGGAAGAAGGGGAGGGAGGTGCAACTGGTGCAATTTCCGGTTCCTCTTCAGTGGTGATAATTTTCTTCCCCCTCCTCTTCGATGTCCCATGCTTCTTTCTTCTCTTCGAAGAAGACTCACTCCCTGGAGTAACGAGAGCGGACAAAACTACGTCGTCAGAAGGAGTCCGCTCCGGAGAGATCTCGCCTCCTTCAAGTCCCTCATCTTTTTGCTCCTGCGAAGCAATAGGGTCATCCAAGCCATGAAGAGCCTCAATTTTCTCCTCTTGTGACCCGGGTTGTGAAGCGGAAGGAGGAGTCACCTGAAGAGATGGAGGAGGAATAACCAGAGAAGGCGAAGTCTGCACAGCACTTGTTGTTTCAACTGCAGAAGAAGAGAAATTGAAAATGTTAGTATCTTCCCAAAAGAAGGGAGATATGGGTTCATCGAGATTCAAGAAGTAATCGAGAAGCTCATCAAATTTTTGAGGAATAAGCAGGCAATCCACCTGAATCGGACCAATGTCGAAATTACCTGAAGATGTTGGCTTCGTCAGTTCAATCTCATAATTCTGAGCCCCAATGTCCTCCAAAGCCTCTTCATCAGTAGGGGTAATTACCCCGGTTCTTGTAGGAGGCGGCGAATGAGCACTAGAGCCTGTAATGTCCACTTCGGGAGAAACTAGAGGGCGTTCATAGGTAGTAGGCGGTACTTCTTTTTCAGAACGCTCCTCCTCCGCCATCCCGGCCCGCGCTCTGGCAAGCTGCTCTTTTCCCTTGGCAAGAGCGGCGCGGGCTTCATCGTCAAGATAATGCTCTTCAAGGGCTGACTCAGCATATCCAGCACCTTTACCACCGAGCATATCAAGTGCTGCCTCCCAAACTTCAGCCAGTGTGATTTCATACTTGGGGCCTAGAAAGGCAAGGCTGCCACGTCCCAAAATGCTGTGCAGATAAAAATCGAATAATGTGGAGCTAATGTCAGCTTTGGTTGCTTGATGAGCCTCTTCGGCCGCAAGTTTACCAGCAACAGCCTCGTCGCGCTCCTTTTCAGCCACAGCAAGTCGAGTTTTTAATAACTCTATCTCCAAGCTTTGAGAGCCGGTCTGTTCTCGCAGTTGTACAGTTTCAGCACGATATTCTTCTATGACCTTTTCCTTTGTGTGCAAGCTTATCTTCGACTGCTCTTTGACTGGCATGCGCATCTCGTACTTGTTGCTGAAGCATGCTCTCCTTTTGAGAATGGAAAGTAGATGAAGTAGCTAATTCTTCCTTAAGTTTTTCTACTTCCGCTTCCAGCTTTTCATTGTAGGAAGCAATACTTCTCATTTCGGCGTCATGCTGTTCGAGAGTCTTCTGCCACTCAGCCTTATCGTTCTCCATTGTTAGCATGGCCTCGAGATTGGCTCGGTTAACCCTCTGAAGTTCGTCGACAAGTTTTTGCCAGTTCGACATTCTTTCAATATCGGTCCTGACAGTATCAAGATTTCGCAGCATAGCCGGTTTGTCGAGAGGAACCAAGTCGAGATCAAATCGAACCCCTCTCAGGCACCACTGAGGAAATCGACCTTGAAGAGTGGGAGGACCTTGCCCAACTTGGTATGCGGGCCGGTTGATGATTGCTTGAATGTCGGAGCGAACGGGAGCAGGAGATTGAGCAGGGACATGTTCAGAAGCTGAAGGAGTTGTTTCTTCAGTAAGTCTAGCCCACTTGCTAGAAGAATCGTCTATGTGACTCTTTCCTCTCTCATCATGAGCTTTTCTCTTTTGGGTATCATCATCTCTGTGGGGAAGATCATGTCTTTCTTGTTCCCTTCGGCGACGTTCTTCGTATGCTCGTCTCTCGTCGGCTTTCCTGATGGCCCTCTCTTCATCCGATTCTCTGTAAGAAGGGAGGTAACGCCTGTAATCATACTGGCTACGCCTCCCGTAGCGCTGGAAATCATCATAGTACGAGCCGCTGCTCCCCATAGGAGAATCTGGAATAAAGATAATAAGCTTTATAAATCTTTAAAGTACAAGAAGATAAACGCGTAGAAGTGATGAAAAATCCTAAGTGTTGTGTAACGTGTAAACTACGCGCATCAAGTTACAGACCACTCTGTGAAATAGATGTAGTGATAACTTGAGTAGGAGGAGTTGACATTTGTTGTAGAGAAGATGTCGCCTCAATTACAGAAGAAACAGTTTTGGAAACATCATCTTTGAAAAGTTCTTGAGAAGTCACAATTAAATCGCTCAACCCCTCGAAAACATCATCACCATCATGTTTTTTGGGACTGGCTTTTTCAACCCCTTCGTCGGCAGATTTTTCGGAGGATCGTGGAGTTTCTTCCTCTTCGATAACTGGGGCAAGTGCAGACTTATCAGACGGCCCCGCAACGTCCTTCGGAACTGAACATCTCACTAGTGGAGTTTCTATAGAGGTTCCTCCCTGAATGTGCTCTTTAATAGGGACCGGGGCATCAGGAGTTTCCGTCGGAGAATCAGGAATGTCAGTTGGGACTTCACGAGACTGAGTGAAGCGAGAAGGATGAAGAAGCCCATATTGATGTAAAAATCCATCATTTAACAAGAACTTTATACTCCTCTCTTCTGCCGCCACGGCGTTCAATCTCTCAAAAATTTGTTTATAGCATGGATCTCTAGAGGGAGGAGGAAGTGCTAAAACAGGGAAAAGAAACAAAGTTAGCATTCAGCAACTCAAATTTTGAAAAATCCAAGATTGGAGAAATAAAAACAGGAAAATCTTACTTCCTACTTTCCAGATGGCATAAAACCCTGGAGGGCAACGAACAAAGAAATACTGATTTAGAAATCCATGAACGCTATCAGAAAGATCGGTGATGAGTTTTCGGTTTCGAGCACTCCTTATGATTACGATAGAGGGATGATCTTTAATCTTTGTGAATGAGCAAAGGTAGCAGATCTCCTCAAAACTCGGTAATCTGTCCAGAACTTTACTAAAAAGCACACATAACCCCATCAGAATGGCATGGCCATTGGGGTGCAATTGGAATGGAGAGATAGATAATCGAAGCAGGAACTGCCGAAGGAAGTCATTAAAAGGTGGTATGGCACCACTCATGCACATTTGGCGGTTGACAGCAATAAAGCCAGAAGGAGGCCTATCTGCAGTATCATTTGGCCCCGGCAGTAAGGCATCAGCTTCGGCAATGCCAAACTGAGTGAGCAATTGAGTAAGCACCCGCTGATTCAGAGTGGTGGGAGTTCTCTCGGGAGGATTATTCAACAAGTTGGCTACTGGGAAGACATCTTCAGCCTGGTCCATCGGTTCTTCTTGTTGAGATGTCATTCTACACAAGCAACTGGGTGTTCAAATGCGAAGGTGCACGTTTCCTAAAAGTGTGAAGTGTTGTGCAGAACTAATGAAAATAACAAGTAAATATAACTGGAATTAAACTGGTTGACGATTGATCGACTATGGTAATTTCAGAACTTGTTAATTTAGAGTTCAAGCATAATATTAGTGCAGGCTGGTCAGTTTCAATTGATTGTTTCAGTGTTGCTTTAATATTCTACTTGAAATCGATAGCACTTCGTTCACACGATTTGTTTAAGTTAATTATCTGTTATTAACTAATCTGTCATTTGATATGGGCAATCGATGACAGTATATTCGTCCCAATTTTCTGTGAGTGTTGTATTGAACAGGTTGTTAGCTTGCAAGTCAAAATAACCTGTGAATGAATGCAATAAAATTCAACAGTTCAAAGTTAATGCAATGGTCCAAAATTCAAACAGAATTCACGCAAGTCATAACTCGTTAACGGTTCAAGAGTTCTGAGTCGGCAACGCCCTAAGTCATAAGTTGTAGAAATAGGAAAATCTCCAAGTCTTATCTCGGCCACGACTCAAGGGTCTTATCTCGACCACGACCCAAAGGTTTTATCTCGGCCACGACTCAAGGGTTTTGTCTCGGCCACGACTCAAGGCTTAGGCCGTGGAGCATGTTGAGTCGTATCATGGTTAAATCACAAAGGTCGCTGGATCATACAAGAATAGCCGAGTCAAATCTACGGCAATGTTCGAATCAATCTGACCCATTAACCATCTAACTCCTAACCCATTAACCATCTAATCCATAACCCGATAGCCTCGTAATGGTTAACCCCAGTTCCATCACACCACTAGGTCGCCTCAAATCTCGAATCGCTACAAGTAAGATCAAACCGCCTGCCTTTAATCCATCAATGTCCGATGCAATAGTATTCGCAAGGGTCAAGGGGGAAAAACAGAGGCGGAGATCGGCAATCATCAGCAATTGAAAAAAGATGCAAAATCTTTTACACGGTGTGATGCTAAAGATGATCGAAAATAAATCAGGTTGGAATCGCCTTTGAGAGCTCGAAGATGCGTTAATGGCAGACACGGTTCAAAGGATAAGAAATGAGAAGAAGGAAGTAAGGAGAACGACTCAAGTCTTTTATAGCTTTGAGCAGTGGTAATTGAATCGGCACACGAGTTTAGATGAGTCGAAGCACACGACCTACGACTTAGGCGTGAACTTCGAGGGGCAAATGTTAACTCCATTTAGGCAACGAGTCAAGGTCTGGGCCGACTCACGACTTAAGGTTCTTAACGGTTCTGAAGGCTACCGACTCAAGAAGCTACCGACTCAGGAAGCAACCGACTCAACAGGCTACCGACTCAAGAAGCTACCGACTCAGGAAGCTACCGACTCAACAAGCTAACAAGTTAAAACTTAAGGCGACTTAGAGGAATGGAGCGACTCAAGGGATTAAAGGTGTATGGGATAGACCGACTCAAGTTCTCTAACGACTCAACGACCTAAGGTGTCAAATGACCTAACCGACCTACGACCTATGGTAAGTCGTTCACGACTTAGCTTGAGTCGTCCACGACATAAAGCTACTAGGTAGAAATCCAACGCCGCCTCATCTTGGACCACGACCTATTAACTCGTAGACGAGTTAGGACTTGTGCTATATACAGAGGACCGGAGACGCTCTGATACGAAGCCTGGGCTCAATTAGTTGAGTCGCCTACGCATACGACTCATCCTGAGTCGGTCACGACTTACGACTCATCTTGAGTCGGTCACGACTCATGACTTAGCAATTTCAGCCTAGAAATTTGCCTATAAATACATGACCACATGGAGCTTCGAAGGGACTTTGGGACGGACTTCCGGACGCCATTACTCTGCCACTGTCTCGACTTCAAGCAACGTTCAAGCAACACTTCTATCACTCCAATCACCAAAGACATTTCAACAAATCTCAAGAGGAAATCTAACTCATTCGCCATGCATTCGAAGGATTCTCCTACATCAGAGTTTGAGCTATTTGTCTAAGTGTGTTGTAATTGAAGATTGTTGTAAAGAATTGTAACCAAATCAGCAATAAAGAGCTTAAAAGTGGACGTAGGCTAGATCTTAAGCCGAACCACTATAAATATTGTGTCTTTTATAGCTTCTCTGTGATTTCTCTGCTTATATTTTGTTCCCGTACCAACGGGTGGTGCTTTCACAATTACCTTCTTCTACACACCGGGGTGTTAGCGTTCAATTTTAGCGTTAACAAGTGGTGTTGCCACTTAATAGTTTTTCTTCAAGCTTAGGTGAAGGAATCTCCAAAGCTATGTTATCTTGACTTTCAAGTTCTAACAAAGGGTGGCATGGTGTGGCTACTGTTTCGGGACACGCCGGGAGACTTCAGGCTTTTCCTTAGAGATGAGCCTGGCTGCTTCATGGCTCATCTAGGGGTTCTTATGAGGAGGCTTCTAAACTTGGTAATGTTGACTCTACGACTCATGATAGACATGTAAAGGTGTTTTGAACTTCAATTTATCAATAATGTGGATCATTTTAGTCCAGTAGTTCAAGTGAGAAGTGTGTGGACTTAGTGATGGTCTAAGGAGGCATGTCTGACGATGCGAAGCGACGAAGTGGGACTCAGTGTGTTCTACTATCATGTCATGTGCTAAAGAGGTCGTTGATAACTCTTGATTGGATGTGTGCCCCATATAGCAAGGGTATGTAAGGATGCTCATGTGTGTACCCTAGACCTTAGTGGTTGTCTGGCCTACTTATGTGAGGGTATTAGCTATATGGATATGCATGATCGAGCACCAAATCCGATGGTGACATAGTGTGTCATTGACCTTAATGATTTTCGTAAGAGTTATCCAATGTTGATAGGCATCGTAGTGGAGATATGAGACGTAGTAATGGCTACTATGATTAATTGATTGCTCAATGTGCTGTTATTTTTATGCTTGTTTTAATTAATGTGTGATTAAGATGGATTTCTCATGATGCTGGTATCACTATATAGATACCCTAGTGTCTGTACTGTACATAGTGATGTACACCTATATGATGATAGTATAACATATATTGTGTATGTGATGACTTGTTGGATGAGGGGACAAGGGCAGTATGATTTTTCATACCTTTGTTCCTTACACTATACCAGCTTTATAGTATCTCGAGATTATTTATGGCTCACACCAGATTGTTGTCTTACTCGAAGTTTTATACTTTTCTTTGTATTATCTCAGGTACTCTTAAATGAGTAGACTAGATAGTAGTTCAAACATTAGTGCATGGAGCTTTTCAAAGCACGAGCAGGAGACTACTGCTGTTATATATGGTATTTTCATAGTTTTATCATGGCTACATTTGGTTAGAAACATATATCTGAGTCATAATTAGTTATGTAAACTTTATTACTGTTTTGTGTGACTGTATTGAAAATGTGCTCTAACCTATAATGTTCCGTATAATTATATTTATGTATCTTATATTTATATCATGTTGATTATTTTATTTTATCATTGCATTATGAGATATATGACAAGGTCCATGATTGTTTCAGTTACTTTATTCCTTGACTATCACTTACATCAGCCAAGTATCATCATAGCATGCTATACAGTTATATTGGATATCTGAGGTATATGATGGTCATCAAATGTCCTCTATTATTTGTCATGGTAGCGCAACCACTCAATGATTTGAGGATTTTTTGAGCATGCTGTTTGCAAAAATATGTACCTTTTCCATATATGGAACAACGTCCATTTGGTGATTCGACCACATGTTCATGAAATAGGGTAGGCTTGGCTTCGTACGTAGGTAAGACAATGTCATTGAACATTGTTATTGTTTCTTGACTAAGACCTCATTTCACAAGTCAGCCATACTGTTATATTTTTCAATAAATTTGTTGGTTGTATGTGAAATAGAACTAAGGTCTAACCTTTACCATACTTATCTCAGTATTACTTGGCAATGATTAGAGTATGTGTAAAAGAAGATGTACATTACTTATGGGACTATAGTCTGACCCTCTAAATAGTTTTCCTTTTTGTTTCATCACTAGGTTAATGAAGTCTAGTATGTTGTTTTCGAGTAATGTTTGAAGGTGTAGATGATGATGGCATTACTAAGTACATAAATTTTTATATAAATAATCATCTAACATTTGGTATTTTATATATGTGTATCTAGATTAGATTGCATATGTATATGATTTTTGTATTTAGTTGGATCATTTAATTTAAATATAGTGGTACTTTGATTATATTATATATTTGTTACCTTCCATTGTGAATCTAGAAAGAGATAGATATAATATATTTATTTTGCCTTCTGTTATCATTCACTAATGATTCGACCTTTTTAGCTTTCAGGGTTTACACTTCCAAGAGTTATGTTGAATTAGAGGGTCAAAATGGTGGGTCGGTATAGAAGTACTCAAATCCAACTTGATACCTAAAGCACTGCGTAGACTTGATTAAAACCTCATTGGTCAAGGGAGGATCTCGATTGTAACATGCCCTTACTTTGAGACCTAGAAATGAGCAGTGATGATACTGCAATCATCGCCAAAATTAACTTCAAACGACAAAATGAGGTTATTTTTAAAGAACATTAAATAAACAAAGAACCTAAATAATTTCCATTACATAAATTTTATTTCCTAAGTTGTTCCCGCATAGGGTTAAATACAAATAAACTATGGATAATAGTGTTATGCCGACATATGAAGATACTGACCTAAACACTTAACAAGTTATATAATCGGGTTTATAACTACGGAATACAAAAGAATACTTTATTATCTACTAAGCCTTATGTTTCATCTTTGGAGATTGTTAGCGCCAAAATTGGTGGCTAACACCCAAATTCCAATGAAAGCACCAAACAACAGTCACAGCTCATAGATAGAATATACATTGATGATATTAATATGAAGAACAACAAAAATTAAAATGAAAGCAGTAAAGAACAAGATATTTTATAGTGGTTCGGCTGACTCCGGCCTACGTCGACTCCAGAAATTTTCTTTTTATTGCTGTAATTATCAATTACAGTTACAAAACGATAGAGTAGCCTTAGTCTTAGAAAATAGAAAGCAAGAGAGCTAAAAAGAAGATCCCCAATCTGGAGACCCACATAGTGTATTTATAGGTAAATCCAGGTAACCGGGCTTTCCGAATGACCTAGGGCCCGTTAGATCCACAGTCGATCCATAATCCATAGCCTTAACCAACTCCCTGTCCAAATGTCGCCGACCCAGGAAAACCACCAAGGCGGCTCGAAGTAACCATGATCATGACTCGAAGCAAGGCCTTCAGGGACTTGAAGCCGCTTGCCTCTACATAGCCGGCCCACGTTCCAACTACGCAAAGCCACATCCCATGAAGTTAACCCAAAGCAACAACTACTTGGACATGAGGCTGCCAAGCGATGTCCTATGCCGACCCACCTTATATCCCACTAAGCTATCGAGTGACAACTCGAAGCGACGGACCTTAAGACTCGAAGCAACCGAGCCCCATTTCATACCGAGCCAATTCCTTCCATTCCTACCGAGCCATAACTACAACGCCAACCCAAACCAGGAGACCTAAGAACTTAAAGTAACCGAGCTGCACCTTCATGTCGACCTACTTTCTCAACTAAACCAACGAGCCATAATGACGAACCACCTTGTCGAGCCACCTTGATCGAACACAATGCCGAACGACCGAGCCACATGGCCGAACTCCAAACACACCGAACCACTCCCCCCAGACCGAACGGCCTCATCCTGCCCGAACAAAGCCTCCCAGATCGAATGGTTGACACCAAACCCTCCATGACTGTTCGTCTTTCCATCCAACTGGCTCAAATCCATCATATTCCAGTCTCGACAAATGAGTAATCGATTAAATTAAATCCGCTTGCCTATGGCCTTGCTAAAAAGTGGGTTAACATTTGCCCCCTAAAACATGCCTTGCTGTTGGAAGGCGTGTTTTGAATAGCCTCAAATCCGATGTCCGAAGTCCACATGTTATCCACAGCCATACCTTCCGATTCATAATCCAATCCATTTTATCCAAATGTCATTGCTGTATCCTTATCCAAATTTACAACTACTCTGAGTCGATATCTGATTCTTATCCAGTAACCAAATCCTTATACAATTCCACGTCCATCTAAACCTGACAACCAAGTTCTAATCCATCCATATCCAATAACGAATAACCACATCCATGACCTCTCCGGGTCGATATCCAAATTCGAGACCGCTCCGGGTCCATGCTCAAATCCTTAGCTGTTCACAGCCAATATCCAAATGCGTAACCACTACGGGTTCTTGCCAAGCGCAACCTGCACCTTATGACCTATGTCAAGTAATGTCATGGTGTTACTAGTTTAGTGTCCCTGAACGTTGAGTAATGTCGTGGCTTAAGTCCTAAGATGAATCCTGGTCACTTCGAACCCTTGTCGAGAATAGTCCATACTCGACGAGCTGTAATAGTAATCGATAGATAATATAGAGCCTAAGTCCTAGGCCGTAACCTGGTCTCTCCGGACCCTTACTGAGCAAAGTCCATACTCGACGAGCTTTTAGTCAAAAACCAGATAAAAGTTAATCAAAATTGAATCTGAAACCCAGATTCAAACCAGAAAACTAGAAATCCATATCAAAAGTTCAAATCAAAAATCAAGCATCCAAACCAAAATCCAAACCAAGAAACCAACAAACTAGGAGCTCAAACCGAACTCCAAAACAAAAGCAGAAAAAAGAAAATGTCCAAGCCAAAAGGAAAAAACAGATTTCACAAACCGAAGCATCTCGGTAAACCATCATCTCAGAGCATGCCTAAGGGTTATCTCCGACCCCGCACATGAGTAAGTGATTTAGCCGTTTGCCCGGAGTTTGTTACTTATTCCATACCATCACGATTAGTTGATGACCAACTGGACACCATTCCTAGGCCTCGCGCCTTCGTCGTTCAAGGTAGGAGGTGGCTGCTTTTGCTTCACCGCCGCATTTCGAGTTTCAACATATTGCCACAACTAACCATTCCTCACATATTCCTCAATTATATCCTTTAGAGCCTGCAGTTGTTAGTATCATGCCCAGCCAGGTCATGAAAGAGACTGTGCCTTCCCGAGGCCCTTTCGCGTTCTAAGGGTTCCCTCCTTGTCGGCCTTCGATAAGGAAGGTGATCCCGAGTATCCAAGAATATCCACTCCAATGTTGCATTCAATCCTATGTAAGTGGAGAATTTTGTTTCTCCCTAGTACTTCCTCTTCCCTTTGTCCTTTTCTTTAGCCGAGCTTTCACCGGGCGGTCCTCCATCCTCAACCATGTTTACTTCCTTTGATTTCATATCCAAACATGCATCCTCTTGTCGAAGAAATCTCTCAGCTTCATGAAAAATTCCCCGAGATCCAGTGGTGGATTCTGTATCATGATACTTTGAAATTTGAGTGATCCCTGACTCCAGGCACCGCCGCCATCAGAACCATTAATGGATCCGGCCGATACACCGAGGCAACTGCCGCATTAAACCGAGTTAAGAAAGTCCTGAGTGATTCATATGCCCTCTGCTTAACTGACATCAGTGTCATCACATTCTTCGGCCTTTTAATGTGAACTCGAAACTATCTCAAGAACTTATCCACCAATTTTGTCCATGTTCCAATAGACCATCCTCTAGCTGTCTAAACCACATAGCAGCTACATGGGTCAAGTACAGGGGGAAACATCCGGCCATGACCTCCTCTGATGCCCCTAGCACTTCCAAATACCTTGTGTACCTTATCAAGTGGTCAGTGGGATCCGTCTTACCGTTGTATACTTCCAGAGTGGGTAGCTTGAAATCAGGTGGATTCCTAACTATCTTGATGTTCCGGGTAAACAGACTTTTGTTGACTTCCTCCAAATCCCTATTTGTCAGACCTCCGTGAATGGTTCACCTGATGATTTCAACCAATCCAGCATTACCTACCAAGGGTTGCCCCCCACTTACATTTCCTAACTGCCCTCCAAGTCCTTAAGGAAATTTTGGTACATACTCCTCGTTACATACTCCTGTATTCCTGTTGGCGTCGAGCTGCGCAGCATCATATGGTATCCCTCTATGGATTAGTCCAGCATTTCCTGGTGGTGAACCCCTGAGTCTAGGTCCATCCAGATTGGTAGCCGTTTGCTGATCGGGGGCTACTCCCTGCTGAATCACCCCATCTGCTTGCCGATTGAGTCCTGAACCAGCTCCATGGATCTGAGCTCCTATAGCTCCTGCAGTTCCTGCTTGTCCAAATTGTCTGAAAAGTGACTGCATCATTTCCTCCTGCCTTTTTAACTTTTCTTACATGGAATTCATCATGACCCGCATCTCGTCCCTAGTGATGTAGACGGAGGGTTGATCAGATCCAGAGGTAGCCTCCTAACTTCCCTTCTGTTGACTTCTTTCCATCCACTGTCTCCTAGTTGATTGCTTTGCCATAGTCTCCAGAATCCAAGTTCCTAAGCCTTTAAATCCAAAATGCAAGCTTCTAAATCCCTAATTTCTTGCTTTCTCAGTGAAAGCACCAAAATATTGGTGCCAAAATTGGTCACTAACACCCAAATTCCAATGAAAGCACCAAACAACAGTCACAGCTCATAGATAAATATACGTGGAGGATATTAATATGAAGACAACAAGAATTAAAATGAAAGCAGCAAAGAACGCGAGATGTTATAGTGGTTCGGCTGACTCCAGCCTACGTCCACTCCAGAAGTTTCCTTTTTATTGCTATAATAATCAATTACAGTTACAAAACGGTAGAGTAGCCTTAGCCTTAGAAAATAGAAAGTAAGAGAGTCGAAAAGAAGATCCCTCAATTTAGAGACCCATATGGTGTATTTGTAGGCAAATCCAGGAACCAGGATTATTGAGTGACTCGGGGCCCGTTAGATCCACAGCCGATCCAGAATCCATAGCATTGACCAAATCTCTATCAAAATGTCGCCGACCTAGGAAAACCACCAAGGTGACTCAAAGTAACATTGCTCCTGACTCGAAGCAAGGCCTTGTCGACCCACACTCCTGTTGCCGATCCAGAACCCACGAAGCCAACCCATGGAAACGCCTTCAGGGACTCGAAGCTGCACCCTCTACATAGTCGGCCCATATTCCAATTACGCTGAGCCACATCCCATGAAGTTAACTCGAAGCAACAACTACATGGACACGAGACTGTCGAGCAATGTCCTATGCCGGCCCACCTTATATCCCATCGAGCTATCGAACGATAACTCGAAGCGAAGGACCTTTAGACTCGAAGCAACCGAGCCCCATTTCATAACGACTAGTTCCTTCCATTCCTATCGAGCCACAACTAGAACGCCGACCCGTAGCAGAGACCTAAGAACTTGAAGTAAACGAACTGCACCTTCATACCAACCTACATTCTCAACTAAACGAACGAGCCACAACGACCAACCACCTTGCCGAGCCACCCTGACCGAACCACAATGCCAAACAACCGAGCCACATGGCCTAACTCCAAATACATCGAACCACTCCCCTAGACCGAACGACCTCATCCTTACCAAACCAAGCTTCTCAGACCGAACGACCGACAACGAACCCTCCATGACTGTTTGTCTTTCCATCCAACTGATTCAAATCCATCATATTCTAGTCTCGACAAACGAGTAGTCGATTAAGTTAAATCTGCCTGTCTACTGCCTTGTTAAAAGGCGGGTTAACAGAGATTTTATTCATCTTCTAAAAAGATACATGTTTCATCCCATAACCTCAACCTACTTGAATGATTATATATGATTTAATCGGAAAAACAATAATTAAAACACAAGTCAGACATAAAGCCTGGTACAAATTATATATTTCTCTATACAACATATAGTGAGACCACGCTACCAAGCTTAATGGGTTTCCCCTTGCTAAGTCGACACTAGCAATTGCATTATATCATGTAATCAATCATCATACCATGGGCATACTTTAACGATCCAATTTTTCGATGCTCGAAAGTCGACATTAATACATCCACTATATTAAATGCCGCACAGTCGAAAGCCGAAAAACCGAACTGTTAGGGTTAAAGAAGAAGAAGAAACAGAAACAATAACAGAATCTCACATTTCACAGCGGAACAACATATAATAGATAAATGAATATCTTTAAAAGAAAAGCACTATATCAGTTTACATACATCACATTATCAGAGTTTACAATGACACAATACAACACTGACAGTTCTTTTAAATTGCTTACATAGAAATTTTAACTTGTACCAACCCAACGCAATGGACACTATATAGTATAAGTGATACGTCTCGCCATCCAGCTTGAACTCTAGATCTCCACAGCAACTTTAGACTTCGCTCCAGAGTAATGATAACCTGACTCTAGGCTGCCCGTATGGAAAATTATGGGTACCCAGAGTTTAGGAAGGGAACAATAAACTCCGGGTCAGTCGTGGGACGGGTGCGAGATCTTAAAAACAGTTATTTTCACAAAGAAAATATAAAGAAATACGCTATGCTTTTGGAAAATGAAACTTCCATAAGGCCTCCAGCCACACACACAATGCAAACGCACACTTGGAGGAGATTTCTCCTTATGACAGTAAAAAATGCTTGATACGCGAAAAGCATTTGATATTATTATTAGTGCATAGTGCAAAAAATATTTTGAAAGTAATATTAATCTTAGCCAGCATACCACATTTCGTCGTATGCCTACTATAGCTACCATGTTCAATAGCAGGTTACAGCCACATTCCATTGCAGGTTATACAACTAAAACCGTACAGGGCGCGTATTGTTTCTTTGGATTTCCAACAAATGGTCAGGCTAAGAAACTTCCTTACCGAAATGGATACGTCTCTGGAAGGACGCCCCGAGAACCTAACCGGATCTCTGCTAGCAAGGCCGACGTTACCTCACGCTTTAACTAAGCTATAACATAGGTAATTAACGCACAAGTATGCCATCCCCGGTCGTTACCGACCTTTATTCGAGGATCCTCAACCACAAAGCAACAACCACAAAGTATAATAAATTTGCAGCATCAACATAAAATATCTGGGCTCCATACCATGATATCACCTCTTATCCAGATGGAAATTGACATACCTAGGGGTAGACCCCTAAAAACCTTACCGCAACATTCCTGTTTCGACCATTTTCGGGTTGTGAGGCTCGACGAAGTCTCGTCCACAAAGCTACGCTTTTCACAAAAGCTATGCTTCAATCAACAAATGATCAGCAGCACTTCGTATGCCACCTTACCAAATTGGGAATGTATCACTAGTAACCATCAACTACATAACCTCTGCGTTAGTACGTCTCAGAGATGGGTGTTAAGCTAAGAGAATAAATCTCCGCCACCAAACAGAAATGTATTTGATAGAAACCAGCTTTACATCTCAAAGTGTAATGTCAGACATACATCCATACAAGTCTGTTCTGGGTTCGAACAGAACCGAAGGCACATCACAAAGAAGCCCTTGCAAATCCGGATAATCCCTAATCACGTTCGGACTCCCCATCACAAAGGATGATCAAATCTCTATACCAGAGCAACTCGGTGCAGAGACATTCGAAAGGTAATCCTTTCGCTTTCGAAGATACCCAGTCTTCAACACCATCTTCAAATGCAATCCCATTTCATCGTATCATTATTCGGAATGGGTTTTATGACACAAAGTCCTCTCCCGGCTAATCCGAATAACGAGCGCTTATTTTTCAAAATAAGTGTTTAATCAGATTTCAAACAAATTACAACAAATTTCCACTTTGATCTTTTAAACAAAACATCCATCACCATCACAAAGGTTCGATGTGGTTTTCGAATATCCATTTGGAATCCGACCCCCGGTCGCATCGCAATTCAAACGCCATTTCAAGGCCAATATTGATAGTCGGTTATTTAACTACCAATCAACATTCACAACAATTACTGGATTTCAAATAATTTTCCCCCAGTTATTTATTTTCAAAATATCTTTGCAAGATATATTTTCACACTTCAAACCATTTGAAAACAAATTTCAAATCACATTTCACCCTTCAATCTTTTGAAAACAAATTTCAAATCGCTTTTCACACTTCAATCCTTTGAAAACAAATTTCAAATCACCTTCCAAATTTCAAATCACCTTCCTCACGCGGAATAAATTTCCAAATATTTATTTAATTCCACTGAAAATTTGCCGAGTCCAAATACTTTAAAATAATTCAAATCACTTATCTACTTGGAAATCTTTAGAATAAAAATCATTTCTAAGCACTTATTTAAATATTAGCTCCGAAAACATTATACCAATATCTCATATAAAACTTCAATTCCAAACTAATCTTCAAAATAAAATTAGTAGATAGAGTATAAACATTTAAATAACCATTTTCTAAACAATTATCAATTAAATCTTTAAATGATCACTTCTATAATTTACTAAATAAATCTACACTAAAGAGTTTTAAAATAACTTAAGAAAACAATTTCTCCAAAATATTCTTTTAAAACCAACTTTAGAACTTTTAATTTATACTTTAAAAGCTACTTTAAAATATACTCCGCTTTCCAGGGAAAATGCACTTTCATTTAAAAATGGTCCATTTAAACCAATTAATAACCCTTCTCGATTTAATTCAATCTACATTTCAAATCTGTAAATTCCTTTCCACACTTTAAAAATAAACCGATATTTATTTTTAAAACAAATTTCCCTTTACCTTTTGAATTCCTATTGTGAATTTACATTTCCAAATATCCATTGGTATACAATCTTCAAATCGATTTTCAAATATTCACTTTCAACACCAAATCAAATTGAAGTTGATTTCCAAATTTATTTTCAAACACCAAATCAAATTCAATATTGATTTTCTAAATTCATTTCAAAACACCAAATCAAATTCCATATTGATTTCCCAAATTTATTTCAAAATATCTTTTAAAATAAAATCCTTTATCTCTTCCAATTCATTTAAAATCCGAATTTTAAATAAATTCTTCAACTATTAAACAATATTATTCAAAATCCGTTTATTAAAATCTTTTCCCATATTTTGGAAGTTATTCAATAAGTTTTCAAAAAATAAAACTTTATCCATTTAAATTTACTCTTTTAAATTCAACCCATTCTTTAAATGGATTTTCTTAAAGCTTCTACTTTAAATTCCAAAAATTCAATTTCATATATCTGGTATCCTACGATACCAAAAATATATTCGTCTAAATCATAACCTTCAACAATTTCAGTCACAAATATAATCATACACAGATTATAAATAAATAAATCAACTCACAATACTGAAACAAATTTAAATATTTGAGGAATCTAGTTGGATCCCTCCAACCTTTTCCCTACATCCACAGATGTTAGCATAACAATTAAATACCTATTCCACTTCGAGGTGGAATATCGCGGTACATGGGATTTATAAAATATCATCCGCTATTATGCGGCACATAGGGTCTCATCCGCTATATAATGTGGGAAATCAATCACTCTAAATACATATATAATACTAATTCCACTTCGAGGAGGAATATCGCGGTATATGGGTTTAATATAATATCATCCGCTATTATGCGACGCATAGGGTCTAAATCAATACAACTAATAATAAAATATCATTCAAGCACACAGTCAACAATTTAAATTTAACTATCATAATTCAACAATCAATCAATAACTGAAATTTTCAATTATTAAAATTTGAGTGAGAAAATCTCACCTTTGCCTATGCATGCATTACATTTCCACTCCAGATTGTTTTCTTCACAGTTCTAGACCTTATAAACAATTATATGATTTTTATTATTGTTTGAACCAATCAAACAATTAAATTTTCATTTGATAAATTTAATTAACTAACAATTTAATTTTAACCAATGATTTTAAATTTTAACTAATGATTTTTTTAAACCAATTCCTTTTAATAAATTTGTTTAACTAAAAATTAAATTTAAAACTAAACTTCCATTAATAAATTATTTTATTTTCATCTTAAAACTACATATAAAAAAACAATTCATACAGAATTTAAAATTCTACAGTTCTTAAAAATATGTATATATCCATAATATATATTGTTTTTCTTTTTCCATTTGCTGGTTTCTTTTCAAATTACTGTAACAGACAGTATTTCCTTACTGTAAACATTTTATGTTTTACTGTGTATATCCATATATTATTAAATAAATAAAACAAGTTTGACCAATACCTTACCGCTCCTCTACCCGAACCCTAACCAAACGAGCTTCGGCCATCTCGAGCTGCTCCTCCCATTTGAACGAAACCCCAAATCACTCGAACCTCCCAGGCATCGGCCCTCTCCTCCATCAGCGAACTCGTGCCCAAGTCCTAGCCACTGTAGCGCACGCCACCCATCCATCTCATGACTTGCCGCTGTCACGCGAGCAATCCCCAAATCACCTTCGACTGCTCGCAACTTCAACTTTATACACGCGCGCGATCGAGGCGATTACGGCCTGCCGATCTTCCCTCAACAAGATTGCGGTCGATCGAGAATTTCAATAGAGGGACGCCATCTTTTCTTATTTTTGTTTCGTGAACGAATTTGATTTCTTGATTTTATAGAGAAGCGGCCATTATCCTTCTTATTTCTTTCATTTTGTTTTTGTTAACGAAGATAGGAATAAAATTTGTTTTATTTTTTCCTTTTAAAGGACGAAGAAAATCAAAAGAAACACTTGTACGCGATTCAAAATGGTATGGGAACACGTGTTTGAATCCTTCAGCATGTCTGATGTTACAACAGTGCTATGATATATTAATATTATTTATATCTAAATTTTTAAATTTAAATTCAAATCATCTCAATTATCGCAACTCGCAATCTCGATCTCCAATCAAGGCGTACCGCCAGACGTTTATAACGTTAAACCCCTATTTCGAATGCAATGGAAAAGGTTTAGAGGCCTAACTCGATCGTATGGAGAAGATAGCTTTTTGAACAAAGCAATTATATTAAATTTCCGATATAAATCCAGCGCGTTTACAATCCATACGATCACACGACAACTCCGAATGCTACAGAAATTGAAATCTGATAATGATATACTATTACGGATCCAATGGAACTCGTTTTGTCAAAATCCGAGACTATGCCTCGGAAGGCTATTTTTAAATATCGATTTAAAGATATAAATTTCAATAATGAACAAAACAGTTTCAAGTTCAATTCTGAAGCTTCTATTATTTTCAGTATTATCAATATAAATTTTCTAAACCATTAAATTATTTTTAACCAGCTTAAAATTGAAGATTCAAATTTTTACCCAACTTCCGATAAATTAAATTCAAAAATTTAATTGCCAAATCCATTGTTATATTTGAAATTCAAGCTAAACCATCATTCAAATATTTAAAATCAATTAATTTTTTTCAATTTCAATTGTCCAAAATTCAGGCTTGTCACGGACTTCCCCCCTTAAAAGAATTTCGTCCCGAAATTACAAGTTAAGAAGAACGATCGTTAACCCATTCGCTATCTTTCGAAAACCAAATAGTTTTATCAACTTACCAACAAATCTTTTCATTAAAGACCATCATTTCAACTAACTTTCCAAGTCTCCCATAATTTCCAAACAACCTCATTTTCTTTAATAATTCAAATTTAAATTTAAATTCAATTTTAAATTTTCAAAATTTCTCAAAAAAATTTCTAACTCACTAAATTTTCGAATATTTTTGTCAGCGTCTCCTTTGCGCGGCTAGCTCGGTACGACTACAAAATGGCACAACGGCCCCCAGATTTAAAAAAGAAAACGAAAAGCCAAGCGGCTAGATAAGAAAGTCATCAAATTTCAAACTAAAATTCAATTACGTACCTTTTTGTCGAGCAGTTAAATTATCTTCAAAATCAAATCCCAATTTATCTTTTTCTGTAACACACCTATATTTTCTACTAGCCATAATATCCAATTACAACATTCAAATATCATTTTGCACATTTCATTACAAAAGTTTGAATACTTACTTCTTATACCATTTTTACTTCACTATTGAAGTTATATATCCATTTTCATTCAATCTTACACTTTCAATTTCATTTGAATTCAATTTATACTTTCAATTCTATTTGGATTCAATTTGCCTTCTGAATATTGAATTTTATCAACTATCTTTCATTCACAGCTGATTCATATCACTATTTTAAATTAGTTTTATTTACTAATTCATTACAAATTCCAATTCGTTTTATCTCAAACCATTTCTTTATTTCCACCTTTATTACCTTAAGTTCACTTTGAACTAATTTTACAACTTCATTTTATTTCACACAATTAAAATTGGTTTTCGATATTCAGTTTTCAATTCCAGTTTTATTCTTTTGCTCATTTCCAAAAATTTATTTTCAATTCACCATTTTGGTTTATAACAACTTATATTTAAACTGGATTTCAAATTCCTTATGAATTTAATTTATTTTCATTTATAAATATTGAATTCAATTCATTTCAAACCATATTAATTTGTCATTTCTTCAATTAATTTCACTTACGAATTTCATTTCAATACTTTGCTTTGTTTATCACAAATCAAATTCAATTCCAATTCCAGTTCTATTTACTTATAAATTCGAAATGCATTTCAACATTGAGTTTTGATTTCATTCAAATGCAATTGTAAATTTATTTATTCATTCACAACTTTATTTTCCACCTTATAAAATTTTATTCCATAACTATTTTTATTAGATTCCAGAGTCTTTCCAATATTTCAAAATCATTTTTGAAATTAATTCAAATAATCTTTGCATTTCAAAACCCAAACCAGTTTTCCAAACAACTTCCTTTTTAAAATAATTTGGTAGCAATTCCTCTCTAGAAACTCGAAAATAAACATCGATGATGCTGCAGTCATCACCGAAGTTATTTTCCAACGACCGAAAAGAGTTTAGAGATTTTATCCCTTCAAAACATTTTTCCAAACCCTTGAAAACCATTTTCAAACTCAAAAGGAATTTAATCTTTTCCAAATTTCAAAATTTTCAAATCCTTTCAAAAACATTTCCAAATATTCCACTGGAATTTTACTTCAAATTATAAATCACATTTACAATTTATATTTATAAATTCCATTTGTATATAAATTTATTTCTTAGCTGTTTATTATCATTTCAATTTCTTATTTAACAATAATGATAATACTTCAATGTTATCACTTCCTAACAAACAAGCAACCATATACTAATATAATAATTTACGAAAAGTTATTTCCTTCATATATGAAAATAGTTTGGGTAAAATTATTTCATTTACCCGATTTTAAAACAATATCGTGTCGATTTATCTTGTTTAAGAGTTTAGAAACCCCTATCGATACAGTTGGCCAAACTGCACCGACCAGAATCTATAAACAATCAACCGATAAATCAACACAATATAAATCAATTTTATATTCACCAACAAATACGTGCTCATATTTATTATTACATTCCGATTCATTCTAGAGTACTGCTGACTCTATCTCTAATGAGTAACACCTAACAGAGCCAAGGTCGTCGCTTAACCAAATGCTCTGATACCACAATGTAACGACCCAATTTTTCGACGCCTGAAAGTTGACATTAATACGTCCACTATATCAAATGCCAAACAGTCGAAAGCCGAAAAACCGAACCGTTAGGGTTAAAGAAGAAGAAGATAGAAGAAGAAATAGAAACAATAATAGAATCTCACATTTCGTAGTGGAATGACATATAATAGATAAATGAATATCTTTAAAAAAAAGCACTATATCAGTTTACATACTTCACATTATCAGAGTTTATAACGACACAATACAACACTGGCAGTTATTTTAACTTTCTTACATAGAAATTCTAACTTGCACCAACCAAAACGCAACGGACACTATATAGTATAAGTGATATGTCTCGCCATCCAACTTGAACTCCAGGTCTCCGTAGCAACTTTAGACTTCGCTCCAGAATAATGATAACCTAACTCTAGGCTGCCCGTATGGAAAATTATGGGCACCCAGAGTTTAGGAAGGGAACAATAAACTCCAGGTCAGTCATGGGATGGGTGTGAGATCTTAAAAACAGTTATTTTCACAAAGAAAATATAAAGAAATCCGCTATGCTTTTGGAAAATGAAACTTCCATAAGGCCTCCCGCCACACACAATGCAAATGCACACTTGGAGGAGATTTCTCCTTATGACGGTCAAAAATGCTTGATATACCATTCGACATAATTATTAGTGCATAGTGCAAAAAACATTTCAAAGTATAATATTAATCTTAGCCAGCATACCACATTTCATCGTATGCCTACTATAGCTACCATGTTCAATAGCAGGTTATCGCCACATTCCATGGCAGGTTATACAACTAAAACCGTAAAGGGCGCGTATTGTTTCTTTGGATTTCCAACAAATGGTCAGGCTAAGGAACTTCCTTACCGAAATGGGTATGCCTCTGGAAGGACACCCCGAGAACCTAACCAGATCGAGACGTTACCTCATGCTTTAACCAAGCTATGACATAGGTAACTAACACACAAATATGCCATCCCCGGTCGTTACCGACCATTATCCGAGGATCCTTAACCACAAAGTATAATAAATTTGCAGCATCGACATAGGTAAAATATCTGAGCTCCATACCATGATATCACCTCTTATCCTAAAGGAAATGGACATAACTTAGGGGCATGACCCTAAAAATCTTGCCGCAACATTCCTGTTTCGACCATTTCTGGGTTGTGAGGCTCGACGAAGTCTCGTCCACAATGCTATGCTTTTCACAAAAGCCATGCTTCGATCAACAAATGATCAACAGCACTTCGTATGCCACATTACCAAATTGGGAATGAATCACTAGTAACCATCAATTACATAACCTCTGAGCTCGTACGTCTCAGAGAAGGGTGTTAAGCTAAGCGAATAAATCTCCGCCACCAAACAGAAATGTATTTGATAGAAACCAGGTTTACATCTCAAAGTGTAATGTCAGACATACATCCATACAAGTCTGTTCTGGGTTCGAACAGAACTGTAGGCACTTCACAAAGAAGCCCTTGCAAATCCGGATATTCCCTAATCACGTCCGGACTCCCCAT
This sequence comes from Allium cepa, assembly GCA_030765085.1. Taxonomy (NCBI): domain Eukaryota; kingdom Viridiplantae; phylum Streptophyta; class Magnoliopsida; order Asparagales; family Amaryllidaceae; genus Allium; species Allium cepa. The sequence continues at coordinate 629,485,267 of CM060928.1, read as the reverse complement.
CACAAAGGGTGATCAAATCTCTATACCGGAGCAACTCGGTGCAGAGACATTCGACAGGTAATCCTTTCGCTTTCAAAAATACACGGTCTTCAACACCATCTTCAAATGCAATCCCATTTCATCGTATCATTATTTAATGGGTTTTATGACACAAAGTCCTCTCCCGACTAATCCGAATAATGGGTGCTTATTTTTAAAAATAAGTGTTTAATCAGATTTCAAACAAATCACAACAAATTTCCACTTTGATCTTTTAAACAAAAGATCCATCACCATCACAATGGTTCGATGTGGTTTTTGAATATCCATTTGGAATATGACCCCTGGTCGCATCGAAATTCAAACGCCATTTAAAGGCCAATATTGATAGTCGGTTATTTAACTACCAATCAACATTCACAACAATCACTGGATTTCAAATAATTTTCCCCCAGTTATTTATTTTCAAAATAACTTTGCAAGATATATTTTCACACTTTAACCATTTGAAAACAAATTTCAAATCACATTTCACCCTTCAATCTTTTGAAAACAAATTTCAAATCACTTTTCACACTAAATCCTTTGAAAGCAAATTTCAGATCACCTTCCTCATGTGGAATAAATTTTCAAATATTTATTTAATTCCACTGAAAATTTGTCGAGTCCAAATACTTTAAAATAATTCAATCACTTATCCAAAATATACTTGGAAATCTTTAGAATAAAAATCATTCCTAAACACTTATTTAAATATTAGTTATGAAAACATTATACCAATATCTCATATAAAACTTCAAGTCCAAACTAATCTTTAAAATAAAATTAGTAGATAGAGTATAAATATTTAAATAACCATTTTCTAAAACAATTATCAATTAGATCTTTAAATGATCACTTCTATAATTTACTAAATAAATCTTTACTCTAAAGATTTTCAAAATAACTTAAGAAGATAATTTCTCCAAAATATTCTTTTAAAACCAACTTTAGAACTTTTAATTTATACTTTAAAAGCTACTTTGAAAATATACTCGGCTTTTCAGGGAAAATACACTTTCATTTCAAAATGGTCCATTTAAACCAATTAATAAATCCTTCTCGATTTATTTCAATTTACATTTCAAATCTGTAAATTCCTTTCCACACTTTAAAAATAAACCAATATTTATTTTTAAAATAAATTTCCCTTTCCTTTTTAAATTCCCATTGTGAATTAACATTTCCAAATGTCCATTGATATACAATCTTCAAATCGATTTTCAAATATTCACTTTCAACACCAAATCAAATTTCAGTTGATTCCCAAATATATTTTCAAACACCAAATCAAATTCCATATTGATTTCTCAAATTTATTTCAAAACACCAAATCAAATTCCATATTGATTTCCCAAATTTATTTCAAAATATCTTTTAAAATAAATTCCTTTATCTCTTCCAATTCATTTAAAATCCGGATTTTAAATAATTTCTTCAACCATTAAACAATATTATTCAAAATCCATTTATTAAAATCTTTTCCCATATTTTGGAATTTATTCAATAAGTTTTCAAAAAATAAAATTTTATCTATTTAAATTTACTCTTTTAAATTCACCCAATTCTTTAAATGAATTTGCTTAAAGCTTTTACTTTAAATTCCAAAAATTCAATTGCATATTTCTGGTATCCTACGATAACAAAAATATATTCGGCTAAATCATAGCCTTCAACAATTTCAATCACAAATATAATCATACACAGATTATAAATAAATCAACACACAATATTGAAACAAATTCAAATATTTGAGGAATCCAGTTGGATCCCTCCAACCTGTTTCCCTGCATCCATAGATGTTAGTACAACAATTAAATAACCATACCACTTCAAGGTGGAATATTGTGGTATATGGTATTTATAAAATATCATCCTCTATTATGCGGCGCGTAGGGTCTCATCCGCTATATAATGCAGAAAATCAATCACTCTAAATACATATATAATAACAATTCCACTTCGAGGTGGAATATCGCGGTATATGGGTTTAATATAATATCATCCGCTATTATGCGGTGCATAAGGTCTAAATCGATACAATTGATAATAATTTATCATTCAAGCACACAGTCAACAATTTAAATTTAACTATCACAATTCAACAATCAATCAATAACTGAAATTTTCAATTATTAAAATTTGAGTGAGAAGATCTCATCTTTGCCTATGCATGCAATACATTTCCACTCCAGATTGTTTTCTTTACAGTTCTAGACCTTGTAAACAATTATATGATTTTTATTAATATTTGAATCAATCAAACAATTAAATTTTCATTTGGTAAATTTAATTAACTAACAATTTAATTTTTAACCAATGATTTTAAATTTTAACTAATGATTTTTTTTAAACCAATTCCTTTTAATAAATTTATTTAACTAAAAATTAAATTTAAAACTAAATTTCCTTTAATAAATTATTTTATTTTCATCTTAAAACTGCATAAAAACAATTCATACATATTTTAAAATTCTGCAGTTCTTAAAAATATGTATATATCCATAATATATATTCTTTTTCTTTTTCCATTTGCTGATTTCTTTTCAAATTTCTGTAACAGACAGTATTTCCTTACAGTAAACATTTTATGTTTTACTTTGTATATCCTTATATTATTAAATAAATAAACAAGTTTGACCAATACCTTACTGCTCCTCTACCCAAACCCTAACCAAACGAGCTTCGTCCATCTCGAGCTGGTCCTCCCATTTGAACGAAACCCCAAATCACTCGAACCTCCCAGGCATCGGCCCTCTCCTCCATCAGCGAACTCGAGCCCATGTCCTAGCCATTGTAGCACGTGCCACCCATCCATCTCGCGACTCGTCGCTGTCACGCGAGCAATCCCCAAATCACCTTCGACTGCTCGCCACTTCAACCCTATGCACGCGCGACCGAGGATATTACGGCCTGTCGATCTTCCCTCAACGAGATTGCGGTCGATCGAAAATTTCAATAGAGGGACGCCATCTTTTCTTATTTTTGTTTTGTGAACGAATTTGATTTCTTGATTTTATAGAGAAGCGGCCATTATCCTTCTGATTTCTTTCGTTTTGTTTTTGTTAACAAAGATAGGAATAAATTTTTGTTCTATTTTTTCCTTTTAACAGACGAAGAAAATAAAAAAAACACTTGTACGTGATTCAAAATGGTAGGGGAACACGTGTTTGTATCCTTCAGCGTGTTTGAAGTTACAACAGTGCTTTGATATATTAATATTATTTATATCTAAATTTTTAAATTTAAATTCAAATCATCTCAATTATCGCAACTCACAATCTCGATCTCCAATCAAGGCGTACCGCCAGGCGTTTATAATGTTAAACCCCTATTTCGAATGCAATGGAAAAGGTTTCGAGGCCCAACTCGATCGTATGGAGAAGATAACTTTTTGAACCAAGCAATTATATTAAATTTCCAATATAAATCCAGTGTGTTTATAATCCGTACAATCACACGACAACTCCGAATGCTACGGAAATTGAAATATGATAATGATATACTATTACGGATCCAATGGAACTGGTTTCGTCAAAATCCGAGACTGTGCCTCGGAAGACTATTTTTAAATATCGATTTAAACGATATAAATTTCAATACTGAACAAAACAGTTTCAAATTCAATTCGGAAGCTTCTATTATTTTCAGTATTATCAATATAAATTTTTTAAGCCATTAAATTATTTTTAACAAGCTTAAAATTGAAGAATCAAATTTTTACCCAACTTCGATAAATTAAATTCAAAAATTTAATTGCCAAATCCATAGTTATATTTGAAATTCAAGCTGAACCATCATTCAAATATTTAAAATCAATTAACTTTTTTCAATTGTTCAAAATTCAGGATCGTCACACATACATATAGCATCAGTTTGAACATAAGTATCCCCTACTACTTACATTCATTTATAAACCATATCATATATATTAATCCATTTCAGTTTAAGAATACCTTATACTTATCAACTATTTATTATGAACTTTGTCATACAATCTTCATATATGTTCACATGCATCGCCTAGACTTTTATTTTGGTGATGATCTTAAACTTGTCCTTAATTTTTTTTTAGTGATTACCTCCTAAGGTCTTTCTATCACTAATTTATCTTTTTGTTGAACAACATCATTGATGAAATGACCACTTATTTCACTATGGGAGCCACCTTGAGTCACCTAGGAGTTTGAATGTACGCACCTTAAATACATTCTACCAAGCATTCTTACTGGGCATCAGTAGCCCTCCAAGTCCCAGAAACACTTTCATTTAATGTTGCTGATTCATTCATTAAAAACATCCATTTGGATGTTATTGCTCTGATTAGAGTTGAACTAAAGCTAATAGACTTCATAAGCCTTGTCACCCTACCATATCACACTGAATGAAGACTTCACTGAGCCTCATTTCTTTCCATTTAATAACTCCATGGGTTGGTATATTGTGAGATCATAGATTAAATCCTTTTCTTTCATCCATTAACTGTGTACCCTACATATTTTTTAAATTTTCATGTTTAGATCAAATCTTTCAGTCCTTTAGATAATACATTTTTATCTTTTCTTTTTAAAGATAGACTTACCATTTCTTAGCTTCACTAAGCTTAACCTCTTTTGCTTATTTTAAAGAAGGTAGTACATTTTAATTTATTATTTTTCTTCATAATTTCATCCCTATGAAATTGAAGTTAAACATTTTAGATGGCAGCTTTAGAATTTGACATATATTTAAATAATAGACTTAATATCATTAACTATCACCTATATAGCTATTGCAGCACTAAACCCATGTTGTCACATAACTAGTTATCACATCTATATAGCGATCATAAGTATATTTTTTTAGGGCTATTACTTGTATAAAATCAAAGCTTCCATGTGTACAACTTATAGCTATTGCAAGTATGAATTTAGGCACTCACATATTTAACTCTAATAATTATTGCATGTCTAACTATTAGGCAGTAGTTATTACATGCCTAGATATCGCACATCTAAACTAGTTATTGCATATTTATCTTTCAACGCTATCACATGTATCAACTTGGTGCTATTGCTACTTCCAAGGGTTAAAGTAACCCACTTAGCTTTTGATGCTCAGCTTTTTATTTGCTGATATATGAAGCACTTCAAACACTCATTGACAACCATCTTCGTCCCATCCTAAAATTACACCCGTGATAACCATCCTACACCTCTAATACCTAATATCCATACAATATGTGTTTCCATAGTACTGGGTTGATGTAGAGTGGTAGTAAAGGAGTAAAGTAACAGAAATCCAAAGTATAACCTGTTGTATATCTCACAGCTCATAGGATAAAATATTATAATCAATATAGATATACAACATGCTAGATAAATAAGAAATCTGAGTGTAATAGGTTTGCAAGACGATATAAAATAGAATACTTGAGTTTGTATTTCCCAATACATCAAAATAAACTCTAGAGGTTGTCTCTAGCAATACTGAGTATGGACTTAACTCTTGTGGAGTATAAGCAGTATAAGCTCTAAAATATTGATATGTGAATGGGATGGCTCTTGCTCATCCTTTGCATGGCTCCATGTGCTATCTCACACCTATTATCCCTAATCTAGTTATTTAAGGGTACTCAAGATAATAAAAAGCAAAGCATAAAACCTCAGGCCAGACAATAGTCTAGTATGATAAATATTAAACTCAAAAATAGATATAAAACCATATATAGTAAATTCTAACATACATTGTGTAGAACCATACCTGACCGGTCCCTGCATCCAAAAAATTAGCAAATAAACATAGTATATGATAAACAACTATCACATAGGTGTACTACACCAATTACAATATAGGACGTTGACGTATCTAACACATAATACCTACATCACATAACACCCATATCAAGGACACATTAAACACAACAACCATCATACATCCTTGCATCTCTCACTCAAGTATCGTTGGATATATGATAACTCTTATAACTCATACATATGTCCAATAACTACTCGATGTCATGGATGTTCAAACTTATGCCTACATAGATGGCTAGGGATTAGAAACACACATGCGTTCAAACATGCGGGTACAAACTACCCTGAGTATGCACAAAATTACCATGTCCTTGTTCTTTATAAGCACTCATCACAACCTCAAAGTTCTCTAATGATCCCTTAACACACGTACTAATAGTAGAGCTACCACTTGTTTTACTCCATAAGCTATCTCTTGGAACTTACCTGCTCTTTCAATCACATGATGAAATAGTCACCCCCCTACATCGAGTCACCAAAGTCAATATACTCCTTGGTCACTTCACAAACCCCTAACTCGTCTTAAGTTTTCCTAGAGCCATTCCATACTTTCCCTATAGTCAACCCTAAAGTGGTCTCAAAGTAGCCTAGAGTTCTCAGTAAAAAGTCCCATCTCCAAGTTAGCTCGACTGTCGGCCCATGGTTATATGGAGACAGAACTAAAGCAAACTCTAGAACCTAATTTCTAATCCAACAATGCACCCTGAACCAATGCCTCATCCCCTGCACTGAAGCTCATCCCACATTATTCCTTGGGCAGCTTGAAGTTCTTATCAAGCAAGCCAAGTGTCAAAAACAATACGCCATTAGACTAAATTATTCAATGCATTTCTTGCACTCCAGCCTAAAGTTCCAATCAAACACTCCATACACCGAACATAATTCCTTCAGCATTTCCTACACCTTCTTATTTGCATTAATTTGATCGCTGCACTTACTACTTTGACCCACATGCGATGGCAATGTATCAATACGACCCCAAACTCTCTAGAGACGACCAGTCGAAGTTTGTCATATGTCTATAGATCTCTATCTTCATGTACTCACATCAAAGAGAAACACACTCTACTCTACACTAGGACTAGTAATTCCCTGTAATTTTTCAAAATTAAATAATTAAAATAAAAAGGGTAAAATTATAATTTCATATAAATGGAAAAATAGTTAGTTTCTACAAGAGTTGGAATTAGACTTCGAGACCTATTTCATTGCATCCAAAATGCCGTTTGTAGTAAGAAAACATATATTACTTACTGAATTTGGTTAAACGTGGTAGAAATTAGAAGAAGTCAAACCCAACGACAAAGAATAGAACATAAATTATCTTCTTACATAGAATTGAATGAAATTCCAGACAAGATTTACCTGGATACCAAGGGTAGATTCCCTACCGAAAACCAATGAAAAGGGAACCCACCAATCAAGAAAGAAGATCGGGGAAGTGTTGCCTATTCCATGAGTTGGATGGTCATGAAACCAATGATTGCAGGCACCTTCGCAATCTAATTAAGGAACTGGTTAGGAACAAAAAATTGCAGCATACGTAAGAAGCCAAGTTGTAGTAGTGGAATAGAAGCAACCAACATATGCAAAATAGGAATGATCCTGATCTGGATTGAGGATGGTTATCTCATGAACGGGACGGTAGAGAATCAAGTTTGGATCTCCTACTTTGCCTTTTCTTTTAATAAATGATTCGACATTGCAGCTAAGTCACTTACTCATGTATGCGACCTCGATCGGTCTCTAGGCACACTCTAAGTTGGATGCCAGACTGCAGTGCCAGTTGGGATAAATGATGTTTTGTTTATTTGATGTTTTGAATCTGAATTCATGAGTGAATGCATGACTTGGAAAACTAGTTGAATGTGATAGCTGATATTAGTTTTGAAATACCAACAGAGATTTATTGCATGTTGAAGTTGATTAATATCTTATGAACCGCTGGAACGTGATGACTGACATTGATCTTAGTAGTCTTGTTCGAAGAAACAAGGCAATGACCACAAGTTGCAAGCCACTTTGCTGTAGAGCGGGTGGATTGGGCTTGTGTGAAGGTAAGTCCCTTTATCGAAGAGCGAGTGAGCGAATGGCCTTACTTAATCGTTGGGTCTCTTGTCGAAGAGCGAGCGGATTGGACTCATTAAGGATCCATAAAGATCGATCCCTATATTGGATGTCAAATGATCCTGAAAGATCGAACCCTAGATTGGATTTCAGACAATCCAAAGAGAAGGAACCTTTGATTGTATGCTGAACGATTTGGAGAGATTGTTGATTGAAATAACGATCCAGAGATCTCAGTGATCAAATTAATGACATAGAGCGATCAATGATTGATTTAATCATCCAGAGAGATTGATGATTGAGTTGAAATCCAAAGATATTGATCGTTGGATTAGCGACCCGAAGAGGGCAAGGAAAGATCTCGAGAGACCAAAGAACGATCCAAAAAGATCGACTTGCAGCCTGGAAAGTCATAAGATTTGATTAACAGTCTAGGGTGATCAGCAATTGAATTGGTTGCCGAGTACATGACCTAGAGAAATTGAAAATTAGACTTTGGTTTTGAATACCACTTGAGTTTGAAACAATTCGATTGTAATTATTGAATTAAGACACTTATGTTAATACGAGTTTGTTAAATCCCGGATGAACACAAGACCATTCAGATTCATAACGTATTTACGATATAATAGTGCCGAGAGAACACGGATTAGTGATTATCTGTGACTAACTTTCAAGCAAGGACTCGAGTCCTAAGCTACAATAGTTTGGAATGATCTTTGGTTTACAGGCAAATCCAAAGGAACCGGACGACTCGCCACAATTTAGTTAGCTGATAGCCAAAAATTCCAACCACCAATGTTTTATCAATTTTGATGTTTGTTCCTAAGAAAAGCACATCTTCTATTCACAAGGCATGCTTTGAAGGAAAATGCTATCCGGCTTTGTGATCAAGCCATATTTAGACAAATCAAAACGACCAAGCAGAGAAATTGCCAAGTAGGAAACCAGAGCGATAATTGCCAAACTAGGATATTAGGTAAAAATGATAGATGAATCCCAAAGCACGTCAAAGGCTCCTAAAGTAGCCAATACATCAAGTAAATATAAGTGCAAAATCCAATGCTGAATATCAATCAAAGTCATGGATCGGTACTGATCCATAACCATGGATCGGTATCGATCCATGGTAGTTGCCTCAAACTACTTCAGTTATTATGGCGTGCAACGTTAAGACATTCATCAACTAAGAATTGAAATTAGATGATGGTTCGCCTGCAATATATGATTCTAACTCTTGACGAATAATCCAAGTACTATCGACCAACATTCGAACTAAAGAATTCCATTAAATTCAAGCTCACATTGATGCAACTAGATACCAAAGACAAAGGCACAAGCCAAGCAAGTCATTACATTAACTCAAAGAAGGATTTAACATCCATCTTGTGGATAGGTACCAATCCAATGTCATAGATTGGTACTTATCCATGAAGTTTGATGACGTGGCCACGATCTTCTCCATACAACTTCATCTAGACATGGAAAAGGGCATAAACATGGGCATGAATGTGGTGGAGTGATTTTCGGCAAACCGCAGCTATAAATAGACAAGAAGAGGCATCATTTGGGGGAACTTTTGGCTCTCTTCACAACTTTCTCTATAATCTCTTGTAATCCCAAGGATCATTACCAATCTATTAGAGTAGCATTTGTAAACATCAACCAAATCAACAATAATGCTAAGTGGACTGGGCAATGATTAGCCGAACCACTATAAAACTGTTATGCCTTACTTCTTTCCATTTTCATTTACTTTCTTTTTTTAATTCTCAACTATAATTTCTCAGGTGTTTGTGCCACATTTTGGTGCAAACAATATTCCACTCACTGTAATTGAGGAGTCAACAATTTTTGATATCTATAAATTAAACAGTGATAAATTATGTGGTTCATCCAACTATCGTAACTGTTAGTCCACCTAGAGGGGAGGCACCGTCCAGTATCATTTTGTGGTGCTTATGGACTTAAGAAGGAGTTTAGTTTGGTATGTCAAAGAATTTGTAGAGGGTTTTCATTGGTCGAGGATGAATAAGCAAGTGAAAGAGTACATTGCAAGCTATTTGACGATAGAGATATGTCAATAATGCATTCTATTTAAATTTAATCTATACTTGGACATTATATGATTGGAGACGCCTAAATGATATGCTAAGGAATGAAAATCGCATAGGATAGGTATGCATAGAGAGTTCATAGTAAGTAGCTGGGTAGGTTAAGGATTCGCTATTAAGATATGTTATGTGGGAGAGCTAGTGTCATAAGTTTTCAGGCCTTTTCGATTGTATATAGAGTAGGGAAGTCAACACGTTGAAGTGGGTTCCTTAAAAAGTTGGTAGTGTTCATGTGTTTTCTGTTTAACCCATCTATGAACGTACATTAACGATCTAGCATTTATGGTGAAGCCTATTCGGCTTATGAGGTAAATGTAGAGACGGATCTAGAATACTCTGTAAGTGTATTTATATTTTAGGACTTGATGTGATACCACATAAAAATAGCAAATGAAGTTGGTCTAAATAGGATCAAGAAAACGTTAGGATGGGAGTATGTGGGAACTCAATGGGGTAATCCGAGCTTCTCCATCACGAGCTCTCTTCCACTAAGTTTTTTAGTTATCTTTCTTGTTAGGTCATTGTTTGTTTGCATTGTTGCTTTTGCTAGCTAGTTGATATAGGCATGGATGTATGTATGCTAGGATTGGTTATTTGCACATCCTTTGATTTGTTTTGGTTGATATAGTTGCTTTGTTTGGATTATACCAGTTTGGTTTATACCATGCTGGCTTATATGTATATAAATTCCAACCTAGGATAGATACCCGTAGTTAAGTGTTCTAGTTTATGCTGGATGATGTTATATATGCTATTTATTGTTCCTTTATATACTTGTTTACTGATTATGCTTATGGATGTGATTGTTTACTTGCACTTTGATACGAATGTTGCATATGGATGTATGGATGCACATACGTATAGAAATGTGTGTGTGTGTGGGGTGTGTGTGTATTTTATTTTTTTTGAAATTAGGTAAATATTTTTAAGGCATTACAGCCCAAATGAGTTCGGCCTTAGACCGAAAACACACATATGGAAACAAAATAAAAACAACTTTACAATTGAATATTCTTTCCACTTTCAAATCTACTTTCACCTCTCTCTCTTCTTCGAAAATTAATAATGGCGGCCAAAACTCACTCCTCATATCTCGGTTACTTGTGGATGCCAGCCTCAAGTGCCCTTCTTCAGATTCACTTGCTTCTAGTTCCCAGTTCGTGGTAAGGCTTCTTCCTCTAATTCTTTTCAAGGTCAGTTTCATGTCCAACAATGCTAAATCATTGACAAGATCTATACTCCTCTCTGCATGTTGAAATAATTTTTAGTTTCACTCTCTCCAAATGCTCTATGTAGCAACTGTAACAACGATTGCACCCAACTTGGATTTAAAGTCTATAGCTTGCCTTCGTTTACACAGGTGTGTTACAATTTCTTTCAATTTACAACTGGAATTGTCGAAATTAGCCATAAAGTTACATTTCTCCTAGATTTTTCATGAGTATTCGCATTCAAAAAATAAATGAGAATGACTTTCTTCTTCAATGTTGCATAAAATACAATTTTTATCTGTTGAGATATCCCATTTTACCAAGCAGTCCCTTATAGGAAGACGACTAAGCATTGCTTTGTAGATTTTAGGAGCCATCTTGGGGAAATTTGCTCTGTCCCATATAATTTTGGACCACACTATTTTAGGGTGTTGGTTTCTCAATGCTTCCCATGCAGACTTAGTTAAGAAGTCTGAACCATGCTTCCATGACCATACGTCCTTGTGTCTATCAAAATAAAGAGGAATGAATTCAATTTTTCATTATAAATCATCATTACGTTTATTGGAATCACAATGTCGAGTATTGTCATGTATAATAAAGTCCACCGTAGAATCTGGACATCCATAGGTAGAATAGGTGTCCCAGCCCAAAGAGTCAATAAGTGAACTAACGTTGATCCATGGGTCCTTTCATAAATTAATATCCTTCCAACTAGCAAATAGAGTAGTTTTCAGCCAACTTGTCTCTAATTCTCGGAATGGCTTTCCATTAAGGAAAAGCATTGTCTTTTACGGCCATTTTCCATAAATTACCTTTAAAATATCTCAATCTCATCCATATGGCCCACAAACAGTTAGAATTTATAATTTTTCCAGCCAGGTTTCAAACTAATAACATTTCTCATCTCTCTTAAGTTCCTGAGACCCACTCCACCTTCAGCTTTAAGCATACATAGATCCTGATATTTTATTTCGTGTAGTCCTCCCTTTCATATAAATTCAGCACAAACTTGTTCAATTTTACCAAGTGAAGCATCTGAAAGTTGAAAAATCTGGTACCAAAAGTTAATTTTGCTTTGTTAATAGTATGGACAAGTTCAATTCTTCTAGCAAAAGAAGAGTGTCTTAAGCTCTATGTAATTTGTTCCTAAATTTAGCAACCAGCTCAAACATTCCATATTAGTGATTTTGCTTGAAGATAGAGGAACTCCGAGATATTTGACTGGAAGCTCTCCTTCCTCAGCCCTCGGAATTTCTAGGACTTCCAACTTGTTAGCATAGAACTTTTTAAAATATCATGTGGTCTTAGTTTCATTCATTTTCAAGCCCATTCTTTCTTCTAAGGTGTGAAAAATATCTTTAAAGGTTCTAGTTGCTTCTTTATTTGATTTCATGCATATAATCAAATCATCAGCCTATAAAAGGTGGCTTCCTCCAGGCTGGAAATAGTGCATAGTCTGAAATAGCTTGTTGTGACTAGCTAGCTCCATTTGAAGAGAAAAATGTTCCATAGCTATCGCAAACAGGTAAGAGATATCCTTGCCTAATCCCACGAGAACTATTGATACGTCCATTAGGAATTCCATTCACCGGGATTGAAAAGGTAGGGGTAGTAATATAATCACTAATCAACTCAATCAGTTTGTTTGGGAACCCCATAGTTCTAAGCATGTGAAGGATAAGATGTCAGTTTATCTTATCATATGCCTTGTGGATGTCAAATTTTAAATGAAATTTGTCTGCACTCTTCTTATTGTAGTCTCTGATAAGTTCATGTGCTATTAACAAATTTTTACAAATGCTTCTACCTTTGATATATGCACTTTGACACTCAACAATGAAATTCGGTAAGATTTTTAATTCTACCGCATATGATCTTGCTACGGATTTTATAAATAATGTTATAACAGGGAATTGATCTATGACCTTCAATCTTTATAGGGTTTTCCATCCATAGAATCAAGCAAATAAAATGTGGTTTATTTCTTTAGAATTTTACCAGATTGGAATGATTCTTGCATGGTTGATATTATGTGATGTTTTAGGTGTCCCTAGTTCCATTTGAACTCAGACACCAACCCATCTAGGTCGAGAGTGGAGTTTCAATGGATCCGGGGCAGTCCAAACTTCATTTTCAGTGATCCCCCTGCGCAGCATATGCCTTCCATTGGAATTCAGCAGTCTTTTGCAGTTAATTAGTGGTAAGTTGCTTTCAGAATGACCATTGTAAACTCTATTGTAATATTTAATAATCTCTGCCTCTAACACCTGATAGTTATTGCATTGGTTGCTGTCTTGTTTAAGACATTGAACATTTATGTTAGAGTTTCTTTTGATAGACATTTTTGTGTAAAATAATTTAGTCCACTCGACCCCTTTTGTTAAACACTTTTCTTTTGCCTATTGCTAAGTTTAATGGCTTTTACCTTCAATGCCTCTTTTAGTTTATCCTCAATTTGCTAATACGTATTCCATGTGTCTACATCTGAGGAACCCGAGTCTATCTTGAGAAGATATATTTCACATTATTTTTAAAGATTTGAAATGTTGTATCATCTCTCGGTCTGCATTTGTTCCAATCCTTCAATCTTTGTTTGATGCATTTTAGAATATCTAGAAGTTTAAATAAATGCTAGCCATCTACTAACTCACAAGCAATAAAATTAACTACTTTGTCATACCCATCAATCATGTGCCACTCATTTGCGTATTTTACAGGATGACCTTTCTTTATAGAAGGTCTATTAGTTAGAGAATGTGAAGTGGACTATGGTCACCAGTCGAGCTTGGTAATACGTTAACTTTAATATCAGAGAATAGATTCATATAATCTGAGTTAATCGGTACTGTATCGATTTTACACAATATTTTCTCACATTCTTCGCTTCTCCATGTGAATTGCAGGTCGAAGTGGATAGGCTCAACAAGCTCAGTATAAATTCAGACAGTTGGGAGACCCTTGATGTAAGTCCACCTCTTTTCTCTTCTACTTTTAGAACCGTAATAAAATCTCCTAGAACAATCCAAGGACTATTAATTGATGAAGCTATATTTTTAAGAATGCTCCATAGTGTTGTTATACTAGATGCAAGATTGCTAGCATACACACACGATATATATATATATATATATATATATATATATATATATATATATATATACATACATATAGTAAGACCATCGGAGTTAATAGCTTTTAAAGTTATTTGTTGATCCTCCTTATAAAGAATTTGCATCTGCCATATCAACTTATCTTTACTACTAATAAAGAGAATTCATATAATATATTTACTCTGCGCCTTTTTGAAATTCCAATTATACCTTTCTACATCTCATAAAGAAATAGTAATCAAATATTGGGAGGCGACCCGTTATTTTTTAAGTACAACTATTAATCACCATGGAGAACTAAAATATATGTACATAAGCTGAAGTAGCCCGGTGTTCCATACTGTCTGTAGTTTACGTGGGAGTTCATCGATCGAAGTCTCGCCCGATTTTGAGTTAGTATGAAGGAGTTATTGCAGTCTGAACAAAAATAGCGGCTTCTACCTAGGCGGAGTTCAAATGAAAAGATGTAGCCTATTATTTTCTAAGTATAACTATTAGTCACTGTGCGTTCAAGTGATCAAATATCCAAGTATTCCATATTCTCCGTAATCTATGTGGGAGTTCATCGGTCGAAACTCGTCTGATTCCGAGTTAGTATGAAGAAGTTATTGTAGTATGAAAAAAATAGTGTCTTTTGTCCAGGTGGAGTTCAAATATGGGGATGTAGCATATTATATTCGAAGTACAACTATTATCACCATAGAGAACTACGGTATACGTTCATAAGCTGAAGTATCTAAGTGTTCCATATTGTCAGTAATTTAGGTGGGAGTACATCAGCAGAAGTCTCGCCTGATTTTGAGTTAGTATGAAAAAATTAATGTAATTCAAAAAAAGACGGCTTATTCCTAGACGGAGTTCAAATATGGAGATGTAGCTTGTTATTTTCTAAGAACAATTATTAGTCGTCATGGAGAACTACAGTGTGTATTCACAAAATAAAGTATTCAAGTGTTCAATATTGTCTATAATTTAGGTGAAATTTCATCGATTGAAGTCTCGCTTGATTCTAAGTTGGATGAAGAAGTTCTTACAGTGTGAACATTAAAAATAGAGGCTTCTGCCCAAGCGGAGTTCAGATATAAGGATGTAGTATGTTATTTTCTAAGTACAACTATTAGTCGCCATGGAGAATTATAGTGCATATTCAAGAGATGAAATTTCCAAGTGTCCTTAGTGTTCGTAATTTAGGTTGGAGTTCATCAGTCGATGTCTTGCCTGATTCCGAGTTAGTATAAATAAGTTATTGTAGTATGAACAAAAAAATAGCGGCTTCTACCTAGACGAAGTTCAAATATGGGAAGGTAGCCTGTTATTTTCTAAGTACGACTATTAATCACCATGAAGAACTATGACATACATTCATAAGTTAAAGTATCCGAGTGTTTCATATTGTTCGTAATTTAGGCGGGAGTACATTGGTTGAAGTCCTACCTGATTTCGAGTTAGTATGAAGAAGTTAATGCAGTCTGAATAAAAAATAGCGGCTTCTGCCAAGGCGGAGTTTAAATATAGAGATGTAGCATGTTATTTTCTAAGTACAACTGTTAGCCACTATGGAGAACTATGTGCATTCGCAAGACGAAGTATCCAAGTGTTTCGTGTTGTCAATAATTTAGGTAGGAGTTCATCGGTCGAAGTATCATCTGATTCCGACTTAGTATGACTGAAGCTGCTATTTTTTTGTTTATACCACAATAACTTCTTCGCTTCTACCTAGATGGAGTTCAATATAGAGATGTAGCATGTTATTTTCTAAGTACAACTGTTACTCACCTTGGAGAACTAAAGTGTGCATTCATAAGATGAAGTATCCAAGTGATCCATATTGTTTGTAATTTAGTTGGGAGTTCATCGGTTAAAGCCTCACCAAATTCTAAGTTATTATAAAGAAGTTATAGTAGTCTGAACAAAAAAATAGGGGCTTCTGCCTTGTCGGAGTTCAAATATGGAAATGTAGCCTGTTATGTTCTAAGTACAACTGTTAGTTACCATAGAGAACTACAATGTGCATTCACAAGATAAAATATTTGAGTGTTCCATATTGTCTATAATTTAGGTGGAAGTTGATCTGTTGAAATCTCACCTGATTCCAAGTTATTATGAAGAAGTTATTACAGCCTGAACAAAAAAAATAATGGCTTCTGCCTAAGCGGAGTTCTAATATAGGGATGTAGCTTGTTATTTTCTAAGTACAACTATTAATCATCATGAAGAACTATAATATACATTCATAAGCTAAAGTATTCGAGTGTTCCATATTGTTCGTAATTTAGATGGGAGTTCATCGATCAAAGTCTTGCCTGATTTCGAGTTAGCATGAAATATTTTCTTCAGTCCAAATCAACAAATAGCAGCTTCTTCCTAGATGGCGATCAAATATGGAGATGTAGCCTGTTATTTTCTAAGTACAACCATTAGTCACCATAAAGAACTATGGTGTGTGTACATAAGCTGAAGTATCCGATTGTTTCATATCATCCGTAATTTAGGTAGGAGTTCACCGGTCGAAGTCTCGCCTGATTTCGAGTTAGTATGAAGAAGTAATTACAATCTACACAAAAAAATAACGGCTTCTGCCTAGGCGTAGTTCAAATATGGGGATGTAGCCTGTTATTTTCTAAGTACAACTATTAATTACCATGGAGAACTACGGTATACATTCATAAGCTGAAGTATCCGAGTGTTCCATATTATCTGTAATTTAGGTGGGAGTTCATCAGTCAAAGTCTCGCATGATTCCTAGTAAGTATGAAGAAGTTATTGCAGTCTGAACAAAAAAAAAGCTGCTTCTGCCAAGGTGGAGTTCAAATATGGGGATATAGCCTATTATTTTCTAAGTTCAACTTTTTGTCACTATGGAGAACAACAGTGTGCGTTCATTTTCGAGTGTTCCATGCTGTCCATAATTTAGGTAGGATTTCATCAGTCGAAGTCTCGTCCGACTCCAAGTTATTATGAAGAATTTATTGCAGTATGAACAAAAAATATAGCGGCTTCAGCCTAGGCAGAGTTCAAATATAGGGATGCATCATATTATTTTCTATATAAACTATTTATTACCGTGGAGTACTACGGTAAACATTCACAAGCTGAAGTATTTGAGTGTTCCATATTGTCTGTAATGTAGTTGGGAGTTCATCAGTGTATGTCTTGCTTGAATCCGAGTTAGTATGAAAAAGTTACTATGGTATTAAAAAAAGGACTTCTGCATAGGTGGAGTTCAAACATGGGGATGTAGCTTGTTATTTTTCTAAGTACAACTGTTAGTTGTCATGGAGAACTACAGTATACATTCATAAACTGAAGTATCCGAGTGTTCCATATTGTCTATAATTTAGGTGGGAGTTCATCAGTCGAAGTCTCGCTTGATTCCAAGTTAGTATAAAGAAGTTATTGTAGTATGAAAAAAAATAGTGTTTTCTGCCTAGGTGGAGTTCAAATATAGGAATGTAGCTTGTTCTTTTCTGAGTACAATTGTTAGTCACCATGGAGAATTGTAGCATGCGTTTATAAGATGAAGTATTTGAGTGTTCCATATTATATGTAATTTAGGTGGTAGGTTATCGGTCAAAGTCTCGCCTGATTTCGATTTAGCATGAAGAAGTTATTGTAGTCTGAACATAAAAATAGTGGCTTCTGCCTAGGCGGAGTTCAAATATGAGGATGTAGCCTGTTATTTTCTATGTACAACTATTAATCACCATAGGGAACTACAGTGTGCGTTTAAGAGATGAAGTATCTGAGTGTTCCATATTGTCCGTAATTTAGTTGGGAGTTCATTGGTCGAAGTCTCACCTAATTCCAAGTTAGTAGAAGAATTTATCGTGGTATTAACAAAAAATAGCAGCTTCTGCCAAGGCAGAGTTCATATATGGAGATGTAACTATTATTTTTTAAGTACAACCGTTAAGTACCATGGAGAACTATCGTACGTATTAACAAGATGAAGTATCCTAGTAAAACATTCAAATCTTCAATACTCTTTTTTTCAAAATTTATATTTTTGAATTTTAAGTTTTTAATAATAGGTTAATTGGTTACCCATTTATAACCCTTTTAAAAGTGGATCAACCTGTTTATTACCTATTTAATGAACATTCATAAATGGGATGACCTAACCCATTTATAAGTAGGATAAATAAGGTGGGTTAATGGGTTGGGTCATATTTGGACATATCTATGGTAATTGGATCCTTGGTCGGCTATAATTGCTAAAATTATTTGAATTAAACTATCTCTCAATTTGCATGTCATCTGTTCATGGGCCATGTTTTTAAACTTCATGGCATCATCTCAACTTAATTAGATGTTATTAAAACAACTTCTTTTTTCATCAGTTAGCTTATGTACGACTACAATTAATATATTTTGGACGATGTGGGACTAATCAAAACAATTAGAATGTGTTTAATGTTTCCTAGGACAACGATAAAGAGACAGACCATGATTTATTATACGTATAACCTTAAAATTCTTGCCCCTATTTGAATACCAGTGCATGTATAAAACAATAATTCTTTTATAGTTCCTTTTCTGATTCTTTTCATGTCCATTCTTTGAAGTTCATGTTTCCTTTCTTGAATGCCGAAACAAATGAAGAAAAAAAATCATTAAAATGGAAATAAAATATAAATATTTTACTCGGGTAATTAACCCTATTAAAATAAATAGTAAAAACTTAAGAAAGACAAATATGAAACTACTGGTTTCCAAAAGTAAAAAATAGTAATTGAAAGATGGTTTCCACAAGAGCAACTTGAAAGCTTAAAATACAAAAATCCACAAAAAAAGTGGTAAAGAAACAATTAATCGTTGATATAATTTGATATTTTTTTTCTTACAGCTCACATTAGCTAAAAGAGCATAAGCATGCAAAATACAAGTATTATTTCCATTTTCAGTTGTATAAAATAAATTAAAACAAAAGAAAGGAATGATAAAACCATGTATGCTTTCAAGTTATTGGTTCTATGAATGTTCTTTAGTTGTCTCAGCTTCTCGATCGTTGCCTCAGGTTCAGTTTATGCCGGCAATGCTACTATCAAATCTACTTCCACAGGTGCAACTGTAAATGCATGCACATTGGGATTAAATGTAGACCCACCTGGGCATGCATATATACTCGTTCCACATAATGAGAATTCTTTCTTTACTACCCATGTCATTATTATGAACATATTCCCACTGACTACCCATAGTTTTTGAGAAGAATCTTAGACTGTTATCATTAAAAAAAATTCTAGTATGCCCATTATTGAAAGTAACAATGACCTTCGAAGATTGGAGAGGTCTAATTTACGGGCTTCATTGTTTAGACCTATTTACGGGCATCTTTGTCTAGACCTCTTACATTCCAATTAATTATGACATTTAGATTGAAGAAGAATGGCTCCTCAATTATCTAGGAGCATCCCCTTGCAATCTAGTTACCTTACGTTTCTACCCTTTACCTTTGAACTACTGCTCGCAACTTTTGTTTGGTTTTGTACATAATTTTCCCCTCTACTCCTCTTTTGACTCCTCCTCTAACATACTTAGATCAATATGTAGCTTACTTATGTCTTTTGTATTTTCAAACAACTTCTCAGATGGGCCTTCATCAAAGGTTGGATCTACTGACACCCCTGGGTACTTTTTCAGTCTCAACCTGGGCTGAGTCATTATCGTCTGTTTCCAAATGGGATTCCTCCACGAGTATTGCAGCAGGACTAGGATGTGTGTTGAAAGTTGGGTCTTTTGTGTCTTGCTAATGTAAATTATTAGTACGTAGCTAGGAAACCTCAACAGCCTTTATGTTCTTCTACAAGAGAAGAACTCATATTTTTGTCTTTGCTGCTTTGGCCTATACATAAGTTGCTATCTGAATTGTTACTTTCTTTTCTTTTCCACATATGTCTAATAGGTTGCATATTTTTTTCACATTGGGCATCAAAGTATCCAAAACATTTGCAATTCTTACAACTAGGGAGTAAAAACTCATATTCTACATCTTGAACATATGTTGTTGTTTCACATTGTTCCCCTTCCTATTTTTTGCCCGGACTTGATGCTTTAGTTCATAGGTAGCCTTAATGTCAATAAGAACCCCAAGCATATTTTAACCTCTTCTCATTCTTGCTAACATCATCCATTGCTAATGAAGTTCCAATTAGGCTAGAAATCTTGCTAATACCTCTAGCGTTCCAAAGAGATAGATCTAGGTTTACCAACCTGACCCAGGCCGTAAAGGATTCTAGCATATCATGGTCCAACCAAAGGTTAGGTTCCCATTTCTTGATAAAGATTAGCTTACTATCCATGAACCATGGTCCTCCGTCTAGCACTTTCTTGCAGTCGGCCTCATTGCAAAATTTAATTAATTAAACCCATTCTCCCTTGCAAACACATCCCAAGATCCTGACGGTTTCCATTCTCTCTTAATATAAGCGTTTAAATGAATATAATACAGTATATGCTCGACGTAATTCCACATAGAGCTAGCATTATCAAACACCTCATCATCTAGATCATCAAATTCACAATTTTCATCATTTAATGAATCTAACTTCTCTACCCCACCATCGATTTAGTGTTTTCCACTATTGCATCAACCCATGTGCGAATCCCAGGCTTGAAATGGGGTTGATGGCTACGTATCGCTCTTTTATTTTTGTTTTGTGCTATCTGTAGTAACCCAAGATTGATTCTATTTCCTATATTTGACTTCATTCCATCCTACGTCTTTCTTCTCATCATCTTAGTCGCCTAAGTGGAAAATTTTGTCGTAGGGTTTCGGTCCCCATTACTATTTGCACCCGCCATTGTATATATTGTATGTATATATATGCATATATTAGGATGTTTGCATATGTATTGATTGCATTACATGTGCACTGATATAGAGGCCGATTTAGTTGCATTTCACTCATTTCATATCATCATATTTTATCTATCACGGGTATTATGTACCCTTGGTTGTGT
The DNA here is from genome assembly GCA_030765085.1 of Allium cepa. Classification (NCBI taxonomy): domain Eukaryota; kingdom Viridiplantae; phylum Streptophyta; class Magnoliopsida; order Asparagales; family Amaryllidaceae; genus Allium; species Allium cepa. Next base: position 629,463,986 of record CM060928.1, on the reverse strand, counting down.
TTTTCCTTATATTGTATGATGGATGCTTGATAGATATCGCAAAATTTATTTTGTATGTTTTTATTCTATGAAGTGAGTTGCATTGTCTGTCTCTTGGAATTTCAGGGATGAAATTCTTTTAAGGGGTGATGATGTAAAACCCCATAATTTTATGAAATTAAATAATTAAATTAAAAAGGGTAAAATCATAATTTCATATAAAGGTAAAAATAGTAAATTTCTACAAGATTTGAAATTAGGCTTCGAACCTATTCCATTACTTCTGAAATGCCGTTTAAAATCAGAAAACGTAGATAACTTTTCGAATTTGGTCAAATGGGTTAGAAATTAAAAGAAGTCAAACCCAACATGGCATTTTCGTAATATATTGATTTCAAAAGTATAGCTTAGATATTATTATTTTCAGCCTACGAATAGATTCTCCACATCATTTCTTTTTCTTTATAAAGCTTACCTCCACTTAATAAACCCTAATCAATGAATCAATTCCAAATCCGCCGAATGAGATCCAAATTAGTCGAATTAATATGTGGTACGAATCAACACGGAGGGAGCTACACAAATAATTCAAAGCTATCAAGATATTTGGAATTTTCAAGATGGGGAATTTTTGAATAGTGAGGAAGGAGGAGGATTAAACTCGGATTAGAGAAGATGCATGGCTAATCGGTAAGTGGAGTTTATTATATTTGCTTATATATTGATGAGACGTAGTAATTCACCCCTTAAGTTCTTAAACCAAATCTAATTAATAATTGAAAAGTTATTTTTTTAACCTGATTACAAGGTAATATGCCATGTCTTAGTGATTGAAAAGTGAATTTTTTTATTAATTGTAATTAGCAAGAGTTGATCTCATACTAATTAAAAAGTGCTAAATACAAAAGTATACCAAACTAGACATATTATATATCAAAATTGTAGTTCTTGACAACATGAATCCACTAGTGGTATTCATTTGTCTATTGGGTATACAGATTAGTCGTAAAACGCATCAGAAGAAGTGAATCGTTTATTTAGTTTCAATGGCAAAATGATGACGATAGGATGAACAAAGAGTATGGATGTTAAGGGGCATCGAGAGGAACGCCATGCTGGGTTCCTACCTGCCCCAAGTGGTCGGAGTTCACTGCAATGGAAGACCCTAGATAAAGTAGTCATAGAGATGAAGCAGGCTTTCAAGTGGTCAAAACCACACCAAAATGTAGTGCTGGGCGTGGGATGATAGGTGGTGGCATTACATCGATAGTCGAGCACGTGTGGAGGTGGTGGCGGAGATAAGGCTGGCAGCTGTAGGATGTTGAGCGAAGTCATTCACTGTAATGGTAGGGATTAGTAAATTTAATAGAATAATTAATTTAATTATTCAATTATGAAAATGCCCTTTAACTTAAAATGCTTATAACTCTCATATATGATCTTCATTTCACATGTGGCTCGTTGCATCTGGATCGTGGTGAGATAAGAAATATTTTGATGAATTCTTTGCTATGGTTTAATATAGTTAATAAAATTTTCTTAGTTGGGAAAATTCGTTATACACGGTTCATATTAGGCGATGCGATAGTCTGAGGAGCTGAGTCCTCGATATATGACAGTCCGAGGAGTTGATTCCTCAATGTGCGATAGTCCGAGGAGCTAAGTCCTTAATAAACGATAGTCCAAGAAGCCGAGTCCTCAACCTACTACTATCCGAGAAGTTGTGTCCTTAATATATGATAGTTCAAGGAGCTGAATCCTCCACATACGATATTCCAAGAAGCTAAGCCCTCAATATACGATAGTCTGAGGAACCGAGTCCTCAATATTCGATAACATGGTTATTGCACCTGAACCCTTAATATATGATTTGGTAATAGGGATTTCAGATTTTAGGTTAACATAAGGTATATGATTAGGCATGAGCTACATTTTAGTGAGGCCTTAGCATATGTCACTATTAAATAATATTATGTTTAGCTAACTTGTTGGGTGTAGGGGACACAAGTTAAGGTATGGTTTCAAATATAAGTACTATTTTACTAGCTTATTAGTATTATACACTTATATGATGTGTTTCACTCAATAGATGTACGTTGGACCCCCTCCATCATTCTCTTCCTTTTATATATATACTAATAGGTCGATGAGAAGGGCTGATGGTGACTTGGAGGCATGATGGTGCGATGTAGATGCATATTTATTTATCTAATAGTTATCAACTATTTTATCTCAGTTATTCCCAAACATTAGGATGATTTTGTTTCTAGTATAGAGAAATGTTGTAAGTGAAGTTTATTTGATACTTTATTATTTTGTTCGTTTGGGATTATTGTATTATTAATTATTATATTTTATTTTTTCCACTGTGAGTTTTAGAAAGTGTATAGTATTGTAGATAGCTCTGTGACCTACTATATATTTTACCTCAAATATGATCGCCATTTGCATGATGTGCGATGTCCGTGTCATTTTATGCATGAATCGAGGCGTCGTAGATGGTGGATTGTTACCGAGCCCTTGTACATAGAAACAATCCCAATCTTCAATTCGTTCTGATGAGCTTTCAAACATTCAAACATACAACAACACACCAAACAACATTCAACCAACCGAACATATATCAAATCATAACAATTCATCCCGAACACATTCATAGCCAAGCCTAACATTCATATGAACAACGATACATCAAAACATGTTTAGATCACTTTATATCATTTCATATTTTTTTTTTTTACTTTAATTTTAAATCTAAAATAGCTGCATATCATATTTTTGATTTTAAAAAGGAATCCAAAAAATGTCAAAACATATAGAAACATATATGCTAGGTTTAGAGATGATATATAACTCACCAAACGCTCAAAGATCAATGTAAAGCATGCAAGATGAGCCAACTCTGAAATGACCTATACATATATGAAATGCCCCTTCTAAAAATGTAGATTTGAAAATCTCTTGCTAATTCCATTATTAATCTACCCTTAGTATAATGTTTCGAAAGGGATTTGGAGTGTTTTTGTTTGATGAAATGTTAAATGGAGGTTTATCTAATTTAGGGAATATATAAATGATTTGGGGAATGCTAGGAAGTTGGTATTAGCACAAATCCTAAAATAGGTTATGGGCCTAACCATGGGCTTATTCTAATTACCTCTAAAAGCTATCCAAATACTCTCAAACTTCAAACAGCCATATCACCAAAACCTTAAGTCCAAAAATCGATTATGACCACTCCACGAAAAGAGAAACTATCATTTTTTCATTTCAAAGTGCTTTAGAACCTAATTCGGCTTCCAACAAAAGCTATAGTGGCTACAAATTTTTAGGGTTAAAATCTTCCATAATTTATTATAATGGTCAAAAACATCAAAACTCAATACTTTCCAAAGTCATAGCTTAGTTGGAAGTCATCTAGGTATAAAAATATTATTTCTATGATACATTGATACGTAAAAGTGTATAGAGGATGTGGATCATTACATTCTCCTCATTAGAGGAATTTGACCCCCGACATTCCACTCAAGCTAAACATAAACAAACGGTAGAATATCAAGCATGCTTAACAATCAAATAAGCACAGCAACCATTAAACATGCATATAGGCAAAACAAAAACCTTATGCAAATCCTAGTGTGCAAGGTACTAAACTAAGCAATGTGTTATCGAAAGTGAAGATAAATGCGATAAACAAAAGTCTTACCAAGTAAAGAGCTCCAGATTAGTGGTCCTCATGCTCTATTCGGTCTCTTACATGCCATCGTTGAACCTTTACTAACTTCTCCATCTTCCTCCTAAGCAGTTTTGTACTCTGCTCGACTATACGAATAGGCCTATAAGGTCACAATGCTTCAGGTTCAACCTTGATTTAACCAATGATTTCGCACTATAATGCCAAAATCATTCACAAACTTCGAAAGATAAGAAATATGGAACACATTATGCACAACCACCATCTTCCGAGGTAATTCGATTTTATATGCTAAGTTTTGAATCCTCTTGAGTATCGAAAATGGTCCTCCTACAAATCTCGGTGTCAACTTCCTTTTAGTACTGAATCAAACAACATTTTCACTGGAAAGTTCTTGACAAATACCAAATCTCCAATAGAGAACTCAAGAGCACAGTTTCTCTTATCAATGTAGCATTTCTATCTGTCCTGGAAATCTTTCTTTTGTTCCTAAATGATCTCGGTCTTCTCTATATCTCTCTAATTATATTTATCCCTAATATCAGTTTCTCGGTCGCTTCGTACCAGCATGGAGGAGTGTTGCATGATCGGTCATATAGCACATAAAATGGTGCCATATCAATGTTAGCCTAATATTGTATGTGAACTACATGCAAGTGATCATCCCATAAGCCTCCAAAGTCCAGAATGCAAGCCCGTAAGAGATCCTCTAAAATATAATTCACACTCTTGGTCTGTTCATCTATATAAGGATGGTAAGTTGTACTTAAATGCATCTTCATCCCTAGCACCTCTTGTAAGCTCTTCCAAAACCCGCTCATGAATAATGGGCGTCATTCGCTTACAATGCTTTTCGGCACATCATGGAATCTTACTATCTTCTTCACATAGAACTTGGCCAGATTCATTGTTGATCTACCGGACTTCATGGACATAAATCTAGCACTCTTCGTTAATCTATAAACAATGACCCAAACTTTGTTGTATCCACCATTAATCCTTGGCAATTCATTAATAAAATCCATCGATATTTGTTTCTACTTCCATTGGGGAATCTTAAGTAGTTGTAGTAAACCACTAGGCTTCTTCTACTTTACTAACGACAGTTCATACACTTCGATACAAATACATGATGTCCTTCTTCATTTCTTCCCAATAAAATATCTATTTCATATCTCGATACATCTTATTGCCACTAGGATGTATAGTCAATCTCGAATCATGGCACTCACATAGAAACTCTTCCTAAAGTCCATCTATATCGGATACAAATAGTCTTCCATCCTTACCGAACCACCAATCACAGCTAGGTCTGAGAGAGTTAGAGGTATAACCTAGGGGAAATTATGTAATTTGTTACATATACCTAACTCTATAACCAATCTTTTTCATAATAAAGGTATTTTATTTCTATTATATACTTTGTTATATAATAATATAATTAACTAAGTAGTTAGTTTAAAGTATATTAGACAGAAAATCCATAAATGATATGTTATGTGATAATAAATACAAGGAGTGGTATTCTTGGGAAATTATCACAATATAAAATAACATATTATTTTAAATGTTCTTGGTTACGATGTTTCGAGAAAGAATATCGATACATCTATTGAGACCAGCATATGTAATGCTCTCCAAATGTTGGGTAGTGTATTACTTATGGTTATTGGAAGCACCAATGGGTTATGTACTTATAGTTATTGGATAACTATGAAATGACTCATCCAATAGTTTCCTATTGGTCAATAATTACTAGGTCATATAGGAAATCTCAAAGTGGGGATATTACATAGTTCTCCCAACTTGAGAATATGGTTAAACTTTAGTGTGTATACTACGCTTTAATTGTAATTAAATCATAGCATGGTAACCATTGAAGGATTATAATTGAATCTTAATTGAAGAATTGGAAGTGAAATAATATTCAATATAGAATTCGTCTCGTTACTTGTATGAAGGTAGTGGCATGACCAATTGTAGTTAACTCAAAGTCAAAATCTCCGACCAGAGCAATATTATTAATAATATATATTATTATTGAACTCAAGTACTTTGTTATAGACTAACCGAGTAAAATATGGACTATATTGGGAATTTGACTAAAACAAACTTTCATAAATCCTAAAGCGGTATAGTGTTTACGAAGAGAATTGATGTAAATAATCAATGCTAAAATGTAAGGCCTAAATTTGTAAAACTGGATTTTACAAATGAGATTTGCAAGTGTTGAGTTTGGCCAAACTATCGCACCACCAACTAAGGTGACGCAAAATCATTAGTATTTGATTTGTTTAAATATTAATCACTGACTGAATTCACACTAGCGAGTTGCACACTTGAATTCATTTTAGTCTCCGAAACATAACTCGATTTGGTTAGTTTACAAAGTATTATAACTTAATAAATATTTAAACAAAAATTAATTTTTATTATTTAATATTTAGGGTGTATTTAGTAAATGAGGAGCTTCTAGAAATGTTCTGAGAGATATTAGTAATTAAATGGGTGCGTGTATAAAAATTATATGTGAGGGTACCGATATATGATATCGACAATAATTAAAATATAATTTAAATAGATTTAATTTCTATAAGGTTCTGAAATTCATTTGGTTTGTTATAGACCAAGAATAGTTCGATCAATATTCAAGGGGAGAGGAATTCACGGCATGACTTGGTAAGAGGAGATGTTGGAAGATATTTTTCTACTATATCCCTTATTTAAGTGATCCTAAGCCTTCATTTTTAAGTAGATCTTTTTCCTCCACTCTTCCTTTCTAGACTGCTATAACCTTGTATACTCCACACCATAGACAAGCTTTAATACACCACAACTAATATATAAAACACATTATAGTGGTGACATTCCCAAGTTTACACCTTTGGACAGGGATCTACGAGATCTAGGAGACTATTTAAATCAAAGTGTGAATCTAATATAATTTGTCTTTAGGTAATCCTAATTTTATAACTATATGTTAGTTAACGTCATTATAATGATTTCATATATGTGACATTGTCCCCTTGTAAATATTTATATATTAAATTATATTAAATAATTAACCTACATGAATTTTTTAGTTTAAATTCAAATCTTAAAATTAAAATCTATGTAAATATTTTAAATTAAACCATATTTGAACTCGTATATATACACACATATACATATATTATAAGTTCCTGAATATTAAAATATTTATTTCTTGATTTTAAAAGATTATTTACTAATTTCAAAATCTAAAATACCTTAAAATTATTTTAAAACTGTATATATATTTAATTAAATTATTTAAATTGCATTTGACTATTAAAAAAATATTCTCTAGCCAAAATATAATTTTATGTAATTATATTATATATATTAATTATTATTTAATGTAGTGTTTACCTCTAATATTATATATACATATATATTACTTTCAATAAAATTTAGTTTTCAAATTTGATGATCGATATTTTTTACTACTGGCCGAATAAGATTAGCACCACACACAGATATGTGTGTGTAAACATACAAGCATATGCATATTTTATTTTATAATACATGTATATGTATGCAAACTAATTATACATGTTAAACTATTGTTGTCTATTTTAATTTAATAAAAAATTAAAATTTTTGTTTTCGACTACAGAATCATTTAAATATATTACTATCCATATTTAAATTTATTTAATATATTGTAGCACTATTTGAAAACGGTCAAATGGCGACGGGGGGAGCGACGGCTTCCGACAGCCCTTTTCTGACGGCTTTCGACTGGTCATCGGCGGCCGTCGGAAGCCGTTGGAAAATCGCGAATTGCAGCAGCTCAGCCGAGCCTTTCTTCCTCATTTTCCTACCACATCAAAAAACGAAAAAAACTCCCAAATCACCATTTTCCACCTCCAATCGCTGATTTCGTGCTTTTTCCTCCTCCGTTGTGAATTCAACACCTTTTGCTCCCCAGCTCAGGTATAATCTCTTATTTTCATGAAAAATTCAGTTTTTACCCTAATTTTAGATTTGCATAAGTTGATAAATTAGGGCAAATTAATGATTGAAATTATTTCCAATAGTGTTATAATAGTTTCTAGCATTCCATGGTATTCCTATTTCATATTTTATCGTGAAATTGTGAAAAACATGTATAATTTGTGGTTGTTCGTGCATATGTAAATCGTTGTGTATGCCTTGATTATACGATTGTATATGTGTGTAGCGCTGCTATCATTGTATTGTGTTAGTTGGAATAAGTTAAAATGAATGCACGAGCTAGGAATATTATATTGTGCATGTATTGACTTATGCAACAACAAAAATTCGTCGAACGAGCCTTAAGTTGATGTATTACGTCGAATAAATGTGTTAAATTAAAATATATGTTCGTAAATGTGAACAGTAAGTACAACTGTATTGTTTCGTAAAATGCACACATCTAATTGACAAAATTTCCCTTAGAGAGCTTTTGGCCCCGTCTGACGAGTGTTGTACATGATCGTTGTATTAATAGTCGTTTTTTCGAAAAACGATCATTTATATTCATCTGGTACAATGTTTGTTGGATTTTTCCCTGTATTGGATAAGTTATGAATACGGTAAGCATTTACATTTTGTATACTATTTCGTCTCAAACGGTTCATATAATTTCAGCCTACCTTTTCTCTTTTGTTTCCTGCGTACACGCATTGTGCACAATGCAGGGAACAAAAGGGAAATGCTGCCGAAATTTCGTTGAATCGTTTGAGACGAAGTAATATACGAAATGTAAATGCTTACTGTGTTTGTAATGGAAAGTAGGATGCCTGACCAGGGAAGAAAAAAATTTGTACAATTTTTTATATCGATATGTCAAAAATTAAAATGTGCCCTATTTGAAAATATTTTTAAATATGTGAAGTAGTTCTTTAAATTCAAATATTATACAACCATGAAAATATTCTTTTTCGAATTTGTATTCTTGAAAATAAATATTAAATTTTAAACTTCTCATTTTTTCAAATAGGAAAAATGATTGATTATTTTGTTGATCGGAGGAGATGAATGTACTAATGAAAAGGACTGAGGGGCTCAATAAAAGAAGAATTTTGTAATGGTATAAACATATTTGTTGAATTTGCTTTAAGTAATAACGGACATGATCCAGAAATTCCTTGTCCGTGTAGTAGGTGTAGAAATTTGAAGTATTTGTTACCAGATATTGCGAAAGTTCATTTGTGCCGAAACGGTTTCGTACCCGAGTATTATGTTTGGGATCGACATGGAGAAGTTGTAGCAATTACTTATGTTGAGTCTGAAAGTGTCGTTAACGAAATAGTTACGACGACCCGTACAGAAAATATGGTCGAAGATACAGCATGATCAATGTTTCCTGTGGTTGAAATTGACGACGAGTATAGAAATGTTGAAGAACCAAATATTGAAGCAAAAAAATTTATGATTTACTAGATGCTGCTAAGAAACCTATTTGGGATGGTTGTAAAAGCGGCACTCAGCTGTCAGTAATCGCAGAATACATTGCGATGAAGTCAAAATACAACATCACTGAAGCTGGGTTTACGGCTGTTGTACAAGCTGCAAAAAGACATATGCCGTCTGATAATCTAATGTGTGAAAATCACTATGAAGTTAAAAAACTTATGTCGGCTTTTGGTTTACCTTATCAGAAAATATATACATGTTTAAAAGGCTGCATGTTATTTTGAAATGAAGACGCAAACCTTAGAAGTTGTTAAATTTGTAATTAGGAGAGATACAAACCAAGAAAAAAGAAGGGGAAGGAAGTTCCAAACAAGTATATGCATTACTTATCCATAACTCCAAGGCTTCAAAGATTATATGCATATTCTGTAACTGCATCTAATATGAGATGACATAATGTGAGAACGGAGGAAGATGGTACGTTGACACATTTGGTCGATGGAGAAGCATGGAAGCATTTTGATAAAACGTATCCAAATTTTGCAGCGGAGAGTCGAAATGTTAGATTAGGATTACGTACGGACGGTTTTTCTCCATTTGCTCAATTTGGTTCTAAATATTCATCTTGGCTCATTATCATCACACCGTATAATTTACCTCCATGAATGTGTATGAAAACGTAATATATGTTTCTTACTGTTGTCGTTCCTGGCCCCGACGATCCGACACAAGGAATCGATGTATATTTACGGCCGTTTATTGAGGAGTTAAAAATGCTGTGGAACGAAGGAGTAGAAACATACGATGTGTCCAAGAAGAAATTTTTTCGTATGTTTGCTTCTTTGTTGTGGACTATAAGTAATTTTCCTGCCTAGCAAAGCTTTCAGAATGGAGTACTGCCGGTCGTCTAGCATGTCCATATTTCATGGACGAAACACGAGCGTTTTCTTTACCTCATGGTAAGAAAATTTCATGGTTTGACTGTTATCGATATTTTCTCCATGTAAATCATCCCTTCAGAGGAGACAAGAAAAACCTTTTAGCTAATAGAGTATAAACCTGACAACCACCGACGATATGGTCAAGCGAAGATATATATGAACTTGTTAGGGACTATCCAAAGATATATGAAACTGGAGAGCAAACAGAAATTTAAGGCAAATCAGTTGTTCATAACTGGTGCAAACAAACTATTTTTTGGGAGTTGCCGTATTGGAAACATCTTCTGCTTCATCATAATATAGATGTGCTGCACAATGAGAAAAATGTATATGATAATGTTTTTAACACAATTTTGAATGTGAAAGGGAAGACGAAGGATGATTTGAAATCAATATGTGATATAGAAGAATTATGCAAACATCCTGAGCTTCATATGAAACCAAATGACAGTAAAAAACCCAAAGCATGTTACGAATTAGATAATAATCAAGTTAAAGCTGTGTTAAAATTGGTGGAAGGGTTAAGATTTCCTGATGGGATATCATCAAATCTTCGTAGATGTGTTGACTTTAAAAATGACAGACTGAGCGGAATGAAAAGTCACGACTATCACATGATGATGGAAAATTTATTTCCCGTTATGTTCAAAGAACTACTGCCGTTAAAAGTTTGGAAGGTAGTAATGGAGCTTAGTATGTTTTACAAAGAGCTTTGTTCGACTACCTTAAAAGTGCAACGTTTACGTAAACTTGAAGTGGATATTCCTATATTGCTTTGCAAATTAGAGAAAATATTTCCGCCGATTTTTTTAATGTAGTGGAACATTTACCTGTTTATCTCCCATCTGAAGCACGACTTCGACGTCCTGTCCAATATGGATGGATGTATCCATTTGAGAGGTATGTAATATGTTATCACGTAATTTAATTGCATTTGAAAGATGAAGTTAATATAAATTAATTTTTCATAGATATTTGAATTATCTGAAGAAAAAAGTGAGGCAAAAGGCACGAGTTAAAGGTTCGATATGTAAATCTTACATCGAAGAAGAAGCTTCGTTCTTTTTCTCTCACTATTTTAGTGACCATGTGAATATTTTATTTGAAAGTGTTTCTCGTAATGACGAAGGCGACGAACAAGAGTCCTCTCAGGCAATGTTATCTATTTTTAGACAACATGGTCAACCTTATGGAAAATGTGTAGAAATATGGCTAGACGATAAAGATCTTCATGTAGCACACACTCATGTTCTTCTAAATTGTGCCGAGGTTGCACCGTTTGTTAGGTAATCTGAAATAATAATTTGTGTTTTATTCTTTTCTATAATGCATGCGCATTTATAACCTAATGTAATAATTTGTTTATATAAACAGTGTTTATGAACGTGAACTTCCGAACGGAGATCTTAGTAAAGAATTTTCCGGTTGGTTTTCAAATTATGTTTATGAGCCGAGAAATTGTGTTGTCGACGAAGGGTTGAAACATCTTGCGATGGGATCAAAAAGAGTGGTCAATACATATCCAATATATTTCGTCAATGGATATAAATTTAGCACCAAAGAATATGGTGCAGAAAAATTAACAAATAATATTGGTATATTTGTTAAAGGTAGTGACAATTCAGGAAATCACTTAAATGATTTTTATGGCGTTCTAACACAAATTTTGCAACTAACATATTTCTCATGATCCGCGGAGAAGGTGTTTCTATTTAGATGCAATTGGTTTAGCAATGTTCCAGGTACTGGAATTCATGTGCACAAGGATTATAATCTTGTCGAAATAAAGCATACATCGCACTATCACAAGTATGATCCTTTTGTACTAGCCAAACAAGCATTGCAAGTTTATTACGCTCCTTATCCATCTCTAAAAAGAGATAAAACAGATTAGTCTGCAGTTTTTAAAACAAAGGTCAGATTCACATTCAATGGGAAGAATATTCTGGACGAACAAGCTTATCAGGCAGATCTTAAGCAAAATAATGAAATAATAATTACAGACGATCATACAGATTTTGGTCCTTTGATCGATGAATTAAATGTTTTGGTCGAAGCATTTGACGGTGCAAGGAAACTATCATAGAAAATGAGACCGAATCTGAATCAGAAGACGATGATGACTGATATAAAACTGAATCTGATTTTTTTGCAATTGATGTAACTATGTTGAATTCTTGATGTATTATGAAATTGATGTGACTATGAAATCAAATCTGTCTACCATTGTTTACATGTTTTATGTCATTTCCATTAGTCATTTATTTAGCAATTTTTATTAAAAATGCAATGAAATCTGGTTATCGTCGAAACAATACATCCATTATGAATCAGGTATAACACATTACCATTTCTATTTCCATTTCAGTCATTAATTAAGCAATTTATACCGTTGATGTCATTTACATATGAAAATATTTCATTATCATTTTATTATAATATATTTCATTATCATGTTATTATTCTCTTATATATTGATGTGTATATATGTCACAGGTTTATCATAATGTCATATAGAGGTAGGAGCTCTTCCCGATCATCAGGAGGCGACGGCGGTGGCCCATCGCAAGAGTCACAGCATCCAGTAGTTTCGTTAGTCCCTAGAGCAAAGGGGTAAGAATTAAATTTTATTCAGCATCTTATTTTTTATGATATACGTACGTACTTATATGTATCATATTTAAAAACAGGGGGTTCGACCTACTTCCCTCGAAGGTTGTGCTGGATGTCTCTAGAGCTTCTTATCGCAATAGGATGAGTGCTTGCTGGTCGAAGTGGGATAACATCCCTCCTCACATCATAGAATGTGTATGAAAGGATGTCCTAGTATGTATATTTTTCTGTTTTCCATTTTTAATTCGTTTTTGTCGTTTTTCTACTGTTTATCATTTACAGTGTAATGTTTTTTACTTTTTATCATGAAACTCATGCTGACATAGACATTCAGACAGACGATACGCTACTGGCACGAGGATACTGGATGAAGAAGATGCGCAAGAGCTATAGGGACTCGATATCTAAAATTAAGAAATCTGGTAAGAAACCACGGTGGATGGGGGAGAACGTATGACAAGCGTGGTTGGGATAAAGGGAAACGGACGAGGCGAAGGCAAGTATACTAAATTTTTTTGAATTATTAATTTGACGTGATCGAAAAATAATGTATCAAATTTTGTATGTAAAGGCAATGTCGGATAGAAACTCTGCAAACAGAAATAAAAATACCATCATTCATCGCGGAGGGTCGAAGTCATTTCAGCAGTATCAGCAGGAGTTGGTAAATTTACTGAATGACAATTGTAAATAGTTTATGCTATATAACTTTAAATGTAAAATAATTGTATGTAAAAATCAACTTCAGGAAGCTAAGGCGCATGGTCTCGTAGGCTATATGGACGTGTTCACTCGTACGCATGCTGTCGAGCATGTAAATCCGGACGGGACTGTTTCATATACATGACACGACAATAAATCTAGCAGGAGCCATGTATGCATATTTCATTTTATGCAGTATTAGTAATTGTTCTGGTTGTTAAACTATAATGAAATAAGATATGATGTTATTAATTTGTTAATGCAGGAAAAGTTTATGGAGCAGGCCAGAAACTCCTTGTTGATACGGGTCGAGATCAGCTGACGACTGATGAGGAGAATGTTATTTTTGAGTCCGTTATGGATGCAGCAGAGCATCGCAGACGATACGGATTTGGCAATCAAGTGGTAAATAATTTATTTTACTGCTAATTTGATATTTAAGTCATAATTCTATGTTGGAATATACAACTTTATCTTATAATACTTCAAATATGCTATTTGGACCTTTTCAAAACAATAAACTTGAATTTTATTCATTTTTCCATTATTTAAAAATATTTGAACCTTGCAAAATCCTCCATGTTGATTTTGAATTCAAACCAACTAAATGACTTTATCACACCAATAAAGTAAAAGAAGGCAGAAGATATGAACGTTATGTTACTAACTTACAAAGATATGCACATACACTTACAGAGATCATACGGCTAAATTAAATATTTATTGCAGGCCAGTAGTCTGAGACGGGGTCGGCGGAATGGAGCTCAGAGTGATCTAGCAGATATCGAGGATTTGCGGGCAAGAGTTCCAGTTGGAGGAGCAGAGCCGCCAACAGGCCATACAGACCACACAGTTGCTAGAGTACATGCAGCAGTATGATGGCCGCTTTCCTTCCTCGGCTGGCTCTGGATCTGGAAGTGATTGATTGCTTGCTTGCTTTTTCAGGTATGTTTTTTTAGTTTAGTATGATTTGGTAGACTGTGGAAGTAGTTGTTGATTTTTGTATGATTATGTTTGATACACTTGTTTATGTGGTTGTACGATAATGTGGATTTTGATGATTTTGTGTTATGTTGTGTATGTATGACATGGTAGAACACTTGTTGTTGGGGTTGTTGTGAATGTTGGAATGGTTAAGTATTTTATGTATTTTATTTTGATGTAATTTGATGTATTTTATTTTGATGTAATTTGATGTATTTGTGTGTTTGATGAATTTTGTGTAGTTTGGGTTTTGATATTTTGTTGGAATATTGTATACTGGATTCTGCAGTATTGGTGTAATAGTGTTTGGAAGGGAAATGTGGATGGAAGGTTATATTGCAGCAGGAATAAAAAATACAGCAGATTTCCGACGGCTTTTAGATAGGAATTTTCCGACGGCTTCCGATAGCCTGTAGGCCATTTTTTCCGACGGCTTTCGACAAGTGTCAGAATCCGTTGGAAATTGTCGGAATCCTTCGGAATTCATCGGAAAAATGTTCAGCGCTATTTGTCGAAAGCCGTCGAAAACACTGCTCCCCGACGTTTTGTTTTCCGACGGCTTTTTTCGACGGCCGCCGACGGTTATCAACCGTCGGAAAATAATGTTTTCCTTGTAGTGTAGCCAATAGCTTTAAGATCTATTTTGAATTTTAAGATGTTTTACTAAATCTTGATTAGATATTTTAAACATGAAATTTAAATTTAAAATTATTGGCTTAGTCAAAATTAGGTTAGATATTTTATATTTTATCATAAATGAATAATTTTTTAATTTGTAGTTATATTTATATATTTTATAAACATATTAAATATTGTTTTGAGACAATTAACACATATATAAGTGACCAATATACATAGTGGACATAAATTCCAGTGTCTAATTATGTACACCTTTATATGTTTTATGCCACCTGCAGTATATTCATACGCGAGTATATATTGATATACTCGTAACATAGAAATATTAATTTAAACTAATATTCACTAATTATTAAGCAAAATAATAAAATAAAAATGATTTTATTTGAGGTAACAAGATTGAATCTAGTGTAAATATTAGACTTCATAGGCCGACTAAGATTCAAATATGGAATTTATTTTTGATATCTACCGTTGTCACCCACTACGGACCGGCCTAGTTCCAATGATGGTATTATGCGGTATAATTAGCAATTTATGGCCAATTAATAAAGCATACTTAACTAATAGGCGTCTAGAATAGTAATGTATAGGCTTAGGGTTGAATAATCTAGTATTCTCCCCTATCAAACTACCAGCCTAGCCCAATGGGTAGAGTATGTCCAAAAAGTTGGCACAATTGTAAAGATCCAAATTGATTAGGACTAAGGATAATTTTCAAAATTCAGTTTCAACTTTTAAAGTATATTTTTATTTTAAAAGTTAATTTTAAAATATAAAACAAATTTTATAAATGATATCAAATATTTTTCAAAATTGTTTTGAAATTAAAATTAATACTTCAAAAATTATTTATCATTTAATTAATCAAATAAATTAAATAAATAAATAAATAAAAGTTAGTTAATTAAAATAAACATATATATTGATATATGTGTATGCATAGCTATAAAAGATATAGTTCAATATATGTTTATCTTAAATTATTTAAGGTAAATCAAAATAATATTATGAATTCGTTAAAAATATTTAAATAAAGTTATGTTAATTAAATAAAATATTTATTTGATAAATTAATTCATTAAATGTTGATTAATAAAGACATACATATACATAATGATATGTGTATGTAAAACTATGTATATTACAAATTCATGGTTTTAAATCTCCTATATATCGCCCGAGATCTCCTCCGAGATCTCATTTTCACACTTAAACGAGAAGAGACATCAAATCTCCTCCATATCTCCCTCGACTCTCCTCTCGTCCAAGATATTCAAATCTCACCCGATATATGGATTAAAATCTCAATCCGAGATCTCACCCGAAATTATATATTTTTCTTATTTTTCATAATATTTTTTATTTTCATATTGATTCAAAAGAAAATACTCAATCCAATTATAATTTACCAACTTCTTGAACATATTCTTTACTTTTTATCTTAATGAGTCATAGCAAAAGGTTTCACTTTTTTATTATGTTCAAATAAAAAGATATTATTCAATCATTACCAAATCAATTAAGCTAATCAAGCTACCACTCTTCTAAAAATATTCGTTTTTCCATGTAAATCAAGTATGTTACCATTTTTATTTTTACTAAGAAAGTTATAGCTGTTAAATAAATTTTTGATGCATAAGTACATCCGAGATATTCCCGAGATGCATTATAAGGCCCGAGATGTCAATCCGAGATATACACCCGATATGTACTCATCTCGTCTAAGATCTCCCCCGATAAGAGATAACTTGTATAAAAATTCTGAGACGAAACATGACCGAAATCCGATATTTAAAACCTTGATTACAATTAATATTCATCTTAAATTATTTGGGGTGAATAAAAAAGTTACGAATTTCAAAGATAATTTGATTAATTTATTAATTAAATTAATAAATTAAAATTAATTAAATACGATCTAATTAATAATAAGTGTATGAATATTATATAAGTTAATTAAATTATATACAATTATAAATGAATTATACTTATATAATGTATTTGTATAATATTAGTGGAACGGTAAGAAACTCAACTTATGTTTAAGGAATAAATAAATATGCATTGTATGTATACCATGATTTCTGATGTGTTTGAAACTTGAATCATAAGGGTATTTCATTGGAAATACATTATTCTCTAAATCAATATCGCTCTACTATATGTATATATTAAAGATTATGAATCTCTAATATAGAAAGCTGCCCCTACCACTTATATAGTAACAGATTACTTGCATACTCTTTATTTGTTTAGCAAACTAAAGCCAGAGATCCTACGCATGGTTATATCAGTATATTGACTAGATAAGGTAAGATACATGCATGTATTTGTTGATCAAACTAAAGGTACATGCATTAACTTAGACCATCGCAAAATGGCTGATACGAATGTATAATCCCTTTCGATTTGTTGAGCAAACTCAAGGTCAAGTTTGAGATTTGGACAAAGATCACGGTTAGGAGTAGTTATGATACAACTGATAAAGAGTTATCCATTGCCTGTGGGCCTTTGAATTGTTGAGCAGACTCAAGGTCAAAATCTGAAAGCAACAAGTCCTAACACTTGCTACAGGAATAAAAAGATTTCTGTATTTCTCTTAAGGTTTTGAGAAAGAAAAATTTAGTGGGAGCCTTATTAAAAATGAAACGAATACATTTAACCTTTCTAACATTATAAGAATATATGCTATACAAGTTAAAATAATCTTCTTCGATTAGTTTGAGCAACTAATATAATTGATAAAATGTTTATTAGTTAAAATATATACAAATAATTTGAATTAAGATTGATATAGAAATATAAAATATACTTACCAATAAATATTTTCTTATGTTGTTACTTCAAGACTTTTGCAAGAGCCAAATTATACAACTACTAAAATATTTATGCCTCGGTAGCTTAGTATTTATCCATGAGACTATGAACTATCATTTATGAGTTCTAAACTCTCAAACAATAAAAGAAATGGATATTAGATCATACTCAATCACATATAAATGTTATACGGTCAATACTCACGATCTGTAATGTATGAAACCTTGATGTAATTAGTTCATTCAAAATGAGCGAGTAAACCATAATGCAAGATCATGTATTCAATAAGATTGACTGTAGTAAGTATCTTATGTGTTAAATGTAGCACTAAAGCGAGAGCTATGTGGTGGACTTAGGAATTCAATCACTGAATGTCAGTATAATCAGTTTATATAAACTGCAAATTATTTGATATCCTTAAATGTTCAGGATAACCAAATGCACATTTGTAAAGATTTCTATGCGATCTTGCAGTAAGGATTTCCTTTAAATGCTTTGATTGTTTGGAAAAGGAAAGTGAATGTGCAAGAGTGTAATTTAGGCATTGTTAGGATAAAGAGAGTGAATGGTCGCCTCTGCTTCATGAAGATACATTAGAAATGAGAATTGTATGAAACACTATTAGATACTTAATATGGAATGAGAAATATGTTTTCTATTTCAAATGTGTTTTCATATAAAAAATTGTTTTCTATGAAAGTTATTTCTTTATGTTCAAGATATTTGATCTGAAACAATCCACTGTTAACCGGTTACAGTTGATGAATTACTATCCTATAATAAGTGGTTGAATGAAGATTCATATTCTGTATGTTTACGTAGTAATGATAGAAATACTAGAAGCAAACCATTTGACACTTATTACTGTATGCATCAAATTACAAAAGCTTATTTTTTTAAATATACCAAGTACATTTATGAAATAATAAATGCTTTTAAGTATTGACTAAAAATATATGTTATTTTATTTTTGTATGAAAATTCGTTATAAGATAAATCTATGATAATGGTTGTTGGGTCAAAAATTGTCACAACACCTCTAATAAATTAAAAAAAAACAATATTACAAATGAAAATGAAATTAAATAGCTTGCATACATGAATTTCATACTGGTTTGGCCTCAAATCACTGTCTATATCCACTTTAATTTTATTTCAAGAGTTTCGGCATAAACACATACAAATTAAACGTTTTAGATCAAGAAACAATCCAAGTTTGATAGCAATTCATAGCCAAGTTAGATTATGGAAGAGATTAGAAATCAATATCTCTCTTTAGTTTCTCTAAGGTGATTACTTATAAATGAATCCACCCATTGAAGTCCCCAGATTGTGAAAGACCAAGAAAAAACTCAGATCCATATGATTAGGGAGGAAGAATAATTAAATATCATAGTAAAAATCATGTTGCTGGCAGGCATAATCATATCGGTATTGATCATGCTTTGTTCGATGGTAGATCACTCTTTCTTCATACTGCATGCATCTTCAAGTTTCTAAGCTTTGTTGCCAAAGTTGTCGCAACAAATTATATTGGTGCCGACATGACACTTCCTTTATTGGACTTGTATTTTTTCTGCTAAGTACTGGAGTGGTTCACATATTTGTCCAGAAGTTGGGCCTCCCGAGAGGTCATCTCGTTACCCATAATCATATCGGTATCGACCATATTTGTCTTGCATCAATCTTGCTCCATCTTCTTTCAATATGTTATTCCATCATTCTAGACAACCCCTTAAGTTCTTGATCCATTCCTTCATCATCTTGAAATCCAGATTCACTGAGAAATTGCTCGGTTAAAATGTTGAATAATACCTATACCTAAAGTATGCTTTCACAAAAACAAAACATGCTTTGGATCAAGTCAAGCAATCAGGGTTCAGCTGCATAAGATTCAATAGTCAACTTGAAGCATCATGCCTTTTCCAAGTGTGTCCGTTCATTGCTTCAAATAGTTATCATACCATTTCTTCTACATGGCTGAGTTAGAGCCTTTGGTTTTATGGAGATCACATCTTGCCTCGATCTGGTAAGTTTCTCTTTTTCTTTTTTTTCTTCTTCTTCTAGTTCTTTTTATTAAGGAACAAAATTTGTTAGTACCGACTATAATAATGTTAGTACCAACCATTATTATGTCAGTACCGACATGATTTATAATATGTGATAAATATACTAACACTTAGAAAAATTTTGCCATCTCGTTTCATTTTCAGGCCTACTTATCTTCCTTGCAATTTTGACTATTCCAACTGTCACTGCTATCTTATGACCTTCAACACCACCACCACTAACTCGGCCACCACTGTTGACATTAAGTTGTCACCGACCTTGGTTTACTGCAATCAAATTGGCACCAATCTCCCCTTACATTACTAGATCTCGATTCGAACCTAGGTGGGTTTTTATTTTAGGCTTCGATGCCATGTGTGCTACCAGCACCTTGCTACTGTCATCATTATCGCTGTCGTGCCACGGTCACCGAATAAATTTCAGCCCAAGATTTTTTCCCCGTTTTCTATCATGGCCGAACTATATTACTCGATGGTAGGTACCTAACTTGAAGTCGACACCAAACTCTTATGTGTTTGCCTTAAAATATCTATCATACCTTCCTTGGCTTGGTGTTCACTCCGCGTATTCTTGGTTTCCACCTCCGGTTTACTGTAGATCGGCTTAAATTCTTCAAATCCGACAATATCTCACATTATGGAAAATGGACAATCAACTTCATCGAGCTTCAAATGAATTTTAATTGATGACTTAACTTCGATGGGACAGTTTCGAAAAACGGTCACGTTGAATCCTGTGATGACCAACCTATACCAACGGCTACCAATGAACTAATAAAAGTGCGCTACTACGGTGCATGGCCGATGTGGAGCAATTTTCAATGAAAGAAAAGAAAAGAAACATCACATAACCTGTCTTATGTCTCACAGCACATCGAATAAAATATAATAATAACATCACTGATTAAAACAGACAGGATAGTAATAACTAAAGTGAACCACAATATCTGAGTATATAGGTTAACATACTTATACAACTAGTAATTGAGTTTATACAAAGAGTCAAATAAATCGTCTCGTAGAAAAGCAAACATTGACTAGGCTTCACTATGTCGAACAACAGAATAAGCAATAGCATATCCATATATAATATAAGAAAGCTCCATCCAACTCATTATCTGCACAGCCACCACGTATCCTCTAGACCTGTTATCTAGTCTAATCATTTAAGAGTACCGAAGATAATAAGAAGCAATGCATAAAATTTTAAGTCAGACAACAATCTGGTGTGAGCGATAAGATATTTCAAAATACTACACAAGTAGATATAGTAAGGAAAAAAGATATAAGAGTCATACCTGACCTGTCTCTGCATCCAAAGAGTCAGCACAAAACATCTATAATATACTACTCTAATATCATCATCAAAATGTACTAAGTCCTAAATATAGTATTTGGTGTCTAGATATCCATGTCCTAAATACCTATGTCAAGCGACTACCCGATCACTGACTACCCTAGAGTGATACTCGAGTACTATTGAAACCATAGCAGACATAGTATCCATCAAACAATCCTCGCTATCACTCAAGTACCTTGGATATATCATAACTCGTATGACAGTCCTATGCCAAAGACCAATGGAAAAGTCTCGGTTCCTTGGTGCTTGAAATCCATGCCACTCAATAGGCTAGGAAAACTAAATTGCATGTCCTAGTAGTCCTGGGTATATGGATCATTCCTAGATCCACGAGTATACGTCTTAATACTAAATTAGCGTCCTCAGCTAAGTACGCATTACTAGCACACTGAAACACTCCAAGTATCGATGATCCCTTCACACACATATTAGAACCCATCCTTGTTTGATTTATTCCATCATCATCACCATAAAGTCCATCGTTGCCCTACTGATTTACATTTCTATAGTAGAGCATGTCTAAGCTCTACTTTATAAGCTTGCATCCTTGAACTTATCTCATCATATCTTAGCCTAATAGAGCACGTCCGAGCTCTACTTCACAAGCTCACGTCTAAGAACTGTCCTTGTGGGCCACCATCATGACTCCCGTCCTAGAGTCATCATACCCGTAACACTTCTAGAACTCCTCATTAGTTGCAGAATCAACATCTCAAAGTCCCAAAGCAATTACATCGAAGCACTCTAATATCACTTTATTTCTTAACCATCAATCTGCATCATGCTATCACATCTCTATAGAACGATGAATGAACATCTTTAGCATGACCCAGGGACCATGTACTTTACCTCCATGAAGTTTTATCCCAACCTGAGTACCTTTTTCATATTGATGCTGACTTGAAGTGATCGATGCTGGTTTGAACTTTTGACCCCAAATTTTGGTCCTTGGCCTTCACTCAAACTCCTCTTCTTCTTTTTGAAATTGCCAAGCTAAAACTCAAGTCTGATTCTTCCAAATTTAGGTCAGTATCGACCCGAACACTTAGTCGAAATTCTTGCCTTTGATTTCCTAAACTCCACTTCATTGTTGTCTCGAAGACAATCCCAAAAGGATCCAACAATTGGACCAAGGCATGTTCCCATATGAACTACACCGAACTAATTTAGGAACTACTTGAAACTAAGGCCACCTCCAAACATACCTGAAGTCGGTCCCAACTTTTCCACCAAATTGCCCAATGTATGATTTGAAGAAGGACTCCACCGATCTGAAATCTCCATTACCACTTCTGGTTAGTACCAACCTGAAGTTCACTCTCCAAAACTTGTCCAATCAATCTACGATCTGAGATATAGGCTTCGAACCTTCTCCAAAGCCCTTCCACCAAGTTTCATCCAATTCCAAACAAGTTTGCCTTCGTTTTGCTCGATTCGATGACCCCTTTTCATTCTATTCTAAAACACTAAAAAATCATATCTAATCAATTCACCCAAACTATAAGGAATTCACAAGCATTCATACATCATGATCAAGCAAATCAAACATATTTAATACTTAAAATTTATCGTAGATCTAGCATTTACACAAAATGACAATGTGGTCTAAATGAAGTTATTAATTAACCAAAAATCCATTTTTACTCTTTTTAATTCATCACACACACACACACACACACACATATATATATATATATATATATATATATATATAAAGGCATGACTAATGTTTAAAATTGTTTAATCACTCTTATTACATCAAAAACACCAAATTTAACTACATATACAAGCATAAAATAGTGAGAGATCAATAATTACTCACCTAATACCTAATTACCACTTTAGTTTTCCAAATCTAAGATGGGACGGCAAGAACGCGAATATCAATATAGCTAAAATAGTAAATTTACTACGCTCTTTGCTAATTACCCCTCAATTTATGGGTTAGCCAAAGTTCCGAGTGAAGTGAGGGACATTGACTTGGTTCTAACCCATTTTTCCATATCGATTTAAAACTGATTTTAACCACACCTATCAGCCAAATCACACGGAAAGACGGATAGCGAAAGAAAGAAGGAAGGTAGAAGATGGAAAGAAGATAGAAGAAAAAGAGAATAATAAAAGAATCTCACTGCGGAACGAATAATTTATAATATAATAAATCTTTACATGAAACCAAAACTGTTGCTTTTATAACTTATACAGACTTCAATCAGAGTTTACATCCATTCAATTCAGACAGTTTATAACAGTCTGCCCTTATAACTTGTTGACAACACAACCAAATACAACTGAATATAAGCATCGACGTGAATACGTCTCCTTATTCTAGCTCTTCTCTTGAAGCTTCCACTCTTCTAGCTAAACCTAGAAATATGCTTGGTCTGACCCAAGCATATAGGAAAAATACCATGCCCGGATCAGTTCGATAAACCAGTGTGAGAAACACACTCAACTTGATTAATTAAAGTTTAGAAAATCCTTTGAAATCAAAGGTAGTAAGACCACGCCACAAATAAACATGTCGGGTTTTTACCTTACGATAACCCAAACATTTCTTATCAAAATCCTATGATATTATAATAGTGTCTATATACAAATACTTATTCAAATAGACGAAATTGTTACATTATTAAATTCTAGAAATACTAGCCACAAAGTGGGTTCTACAATCAAAACTGTAAAGGGCATGAATGGAGAATGGATTTCCAACGAATGACTAGGCACTGGGGTACCACCTATCACAGTACCTGGTCTAGATTAGCATATCGAGGACCCCTCCGTTCCTCTGTAATACAAGACCGGAGCTACCCCTTACTGGATAGTCCGAATAAGATACCCCACGGTTGGGATCACCAACCGTCCATACAGCCGAAATAAAAAGGGACCTTTAAACAGGGATGACCTTACCCTAATTGGTGCTACCCACTTAGCCTTGTTGCATATCCCTCGATTTTCAATCATTCCAGGTTGATGAGGTTTGAGGCTCAGCGTTACCGTTTTAGATCATTTCACTTAGAATGCTCACCGTCCTCTTGACGATGTTCTGAAAGCATTCATCCATACAAGTCCGTTTTGGGTTCGAACGGAACCGAAGGCACTATTCCTACTACATCCATATTGGAATCACCCTCAGGATTACTAGCGATTAGCCCTTGCACTTCACTGCTCCATTTTCGACTCCAAGCTCTAGTCTTCATCACGGAAATGTACTTGTTGGATTGAAGTGGTTTTTGGATTATAATCTGATTCCGGTCTTTTCGAAACAACGTTCGCTATTTTTCGGTAAACTCAACCCTGGTTCTTTAGGAAATAAACAGACGAAATATAAGATCCGGGTTCACCACTTAACCGTTAGTGGACGGGTTTCCTTATAATTCTTCCTAGAGAACAAACGAGTTTATACGTACGATATAGCACCTCGAACGGTAACCGTACCATATAATTCCTGAGTTCCCTCTAGGTATTTCCAAAGTTAAGTTTTTGTCTAGATTTGATAATCGGTTATTTAACTATCAAAATAATCAATCAATTCAACCAAGTTATTTACCATTGCAACTATTAAGCCTTGTTCACATTTAAAATCCCAATAGATTAAAATTTACTAAGAGAGCTTATTATACGATTAATATTTAATAGATTATATTGAAGAAAATATGCTTAAATACCAATATAATAAAAAAATAACCTTTAAATGATCATTACAGAAATAGTTTTATACTTGAAATAGTTTAAATAATACATACTTATAATAAAAATTATACCTTTATAAAGATTTCTAAAAATAATAAATAAACTACTTTTGATATTTCCAAAATATTTATCAATTCTTTTAAAACATTAAAAAAATATTTATTTAAAACAAAACTAGATTCAAAAGTCATCCCAAACAAATAAGGCTTATTGGTCTCAACGGTACTTATCAAGCTACAATTCACAGTCAATACAAATATTCAAAATCAATCAACTTCCATAGATCGATTCATATTATATTCTCAATTATAACTATCAGGCAAGTAAACAGATATATGCATGAATAAGCAGATCAGAGATTTATCATTGCTAGTAAATATTTTCAACAATTACACAGAAAATATCAGATTGATGGTTTAAACTACCCATAGAAGTTAAATTAAATAATTAGTGGAATGGTGTTTGATTCCGTTATCCAGATATCAAGCAGTTTGAATAATCTATAATGAACACATTTATTTTGTTTGGCAACAAATTAATAGATAGGCCCTATAAAATTATACAATGGCATTCATTTCCAAACAGTAATTTAATTCTGTCTGTAAATCTTGTAAAAAATTTACTTATTTAACTTCACAACGGATCATACGATGGCGTAACTTCCGTCGATATGAACCATCCACTTAATAACACTTTATTAAATGTGAAATTAAATAATTATTATAAATACAAAATCACTTAAGAACTTGACTTAATTCAAAAGTATAAACATTTTATTTTCCCTTAATTATCTTAATTAAACTCCAATTATTTAAATAAAACTCAAGTATAAATAAATAGAATTGATTTTACAAGCTTAATTACTTTATAATAAAATAATTGACTTAAATAACCTTAATTAAATAATTTCAAAGTAAATCAAGTTTATTATTTCCAAAATCCCTTTGTCTATATAAAACTTTAAATAAACATTTAACATTAAAGAAAATTGGTTTTAAAATATTTATTTTAAATCCACATGCCTGTTATAAACTTTTGGAAAGGTAATTATTTATGGATATTATTTTTACGTTGTAACAAATTTTCTTTTATTAATAAATTCAGTTTTAAAAATATAACAAAGGCTAATAGGCTGAAGCCCAACCCAGATGCAAAGAACACAAACCGAAGACCTATTTTAACACACAAACCCAAACGGGCTGTAAACCAACCCACTTCTCCTCTATCCCTTTCCCTCTTCTTCCTTTCCACCAGAAACTGTTTCCAACATCAGAAACTCAAACAAACACGATCGACTCAAGATATTAATACCAATCTTTGATCGATTCAACACTTCGATAAAACTCGAGACCACGCTGGCCCAAAAGCACACATCATCCACCCATGAAAACAACTGCTCTCAGCTGATCACTCGTGCATGGTGACATATGTGCACGTACACACCCACGCTGCTGACCATCTCGCCGCCGTGGCACCACCGTCCAGTCACACATCATCTCCAGATCAAAATCCCCACTTCGCCAATGCCCTGTAACCACCTACACGAGATTCAGCCCTTAACGCGAAACCAAGAAAAACCCAACCTCCGCAGTTCCATGAACTGCACTCGCCGCCCTCCACCGATCGAAACAACTCCCCTACCAGTCGAAAGCCCTATCCTGATACTACCTCTCTGTCAAGTATCGAACGCCCCGGTTGCGCCTCCTTCTCCCAGTTCAATCCCAACTCCATGATTCCGCCACGGTCGACACCTTCCCTAGGTCCACCTGCCCCCTCCAGACAAGGCCACATCACCTCTCGATGACGAAGTCGACGGAAATTTATTTTAGAACGAAATCTGGTCATATATCTATTTCTCGAGATATAGATCACTAGAAATTATAATTTTGCTTCTAAAATTCATAATTCTACACAAGAATTCTAACTGCATGCATGAATCCTTGATTTAAAAATATTAAATTTTCAATAAAGTATGGTACTTACTGTAAAAACTTATGAATAATAAACTACATAGCAAAATTCAATCCCAAACTATTTTTAACCTAAACTATAATAGAAAATAAACATATTCCTAGTTTACCACATCATCAGATTCGAAATAGACTAAGAGATCTAGATTTTCGAAGTGGGGATGCGTAAAAGGTTCCTTGTCAACAGAACAAATCTTTTCATTTTCAAATTTGAAGATAAATGTTTCCAACCTTAAACATTTGATTCCAAAATCTTTAATGTTGTAGTTTGAAAGTTTTTAAATCTGAAAACTGAACTTGCTTTTGAATCCTTGGTGACTTTGAATTAAACAGAGATTGCTCCTTATTATCTCCAGACTAGTTACAGAATTATCTTCTTCTCCCTTTTTTTTAATTCCATTTTGCTTAAGTCTTGCTTACAGTTTAGAATAGAGAATATAATTAAGTTATAGGCCTGAATTCTCAAAACACAACTCAGATCCAAATACCTGTATATATTCATGCTTGCAACATCAAAAGATAGACTGAGATGATCTTTGGTGGTTGAGAAGATGGTTACTTTAATGTTGAAAGAAATTTGAAAAGAAAAGATAATTAATACAATATTTTATCTGTTGTTTACTGCCAAGTGTTAGTATGTTTTCTGATTAAAGATTTATCACTTATTTACCCATTGTTTTCATTTGATTTGAAAACTGTTTTGTTAACTGTTTTTCACTTAACAGTAAATGACTTGCAATCTTTTCCTTTTATTATATTATAATATAAACCATAAAATACTTTAAAGTATATGTAAGTATGCTCAAGAAGTTAGATAGCCCAAAGTTAATACTGACAAAGCTAGTGTTTGCATTTATCACTTATACATTTTAAAATAAAAATAAGAAACTAGATAACTAAAATAATAATTCTCTTTATATAAATATATATGTTACTTTGAACAAAATGAAATAAAATAATATTCTATGTTAAACACCCTATACACATATTTACACATTATTATGATGTCGGATAGCCTATAGTTGTTATTGCCTTAATAAAATAAATGTTTGCATTTTATACTTTTACACAATTTTGAAAATAAAGCTTATTAATTAAATTTTAAGGGCAAAATAACACTTTTTAAAACACTTTTTGGTCAACATGACTTCACATACATGTATATAAAACAAGGATTACAAAGTAGTTTTTAAAACAACTTCTAAGCCTTCATGTATATATGTGTCCAAATATACATCTTTTAATGATAACATAGAAACATATTACTTTTAAATAAACTAAATTTATTAGTTATCTATGTGTATGTATATATATAGTTTCTCTTAGTTATACTTAAGTGATTCTTATATACATCATTTTATTATATAACATTTTTTATCTATTTAAATATTATAAATTTTCCTTTTAAACTTATCTTTACATTTATACAACTTTTCTTATTCATGGTATATATATTTTTTAGCAAAGTTTATCTTAAAACTCTTTTATTTAATATAAACAATATTGTTTATATGCCCAAAATCAAAAATACCCTTTTTACTTCATTATGAATTTCTATCCAAATTATATATAAATTTTACTATCCTTATATATGTAAAAATATATGCATATGATTTTTTCCAATTAATTTTTAATTCTCTATTATATTTTATCTTTAGAATAATATATATATATATATATTGTCTCTAAAACAAAATACACATATTTTATCTTAAACAAAATATTCGTACATAAGAAATTCCATTTAATCAATCGGTATTTTAATATGGATCTGAAAATTCAAATTATACCGGTTTTGGAAAATTGTATAAAATTATTAATTATTGATTAACGGGAATATTATATATTAAACTACAATATTATTGAATATTATAAATTAATATTCACAACTCGGGATGTCCAAAATCTCGGGTCGTTACAGTGGGTTAACCTAATTATAACACCTCGCAATCTTAATGATCGAATATTTAAACGATTAATGTAACATCCCAGAATTTTGAGTATGGGATTTGTGAACATTTAATTCATTTTAAATGTTTACTATGGGTTTAAGGCTTATTTTAAACTAAAGAAATTGGTTTAAATTATATTAACAAGTTAAAATTTCTAAGGTGTGGATTTAATTTGAAAATTGAACAATAATAATATAATATTCAGAATTGAAATAAAAGAAATTCTGGATGTAAATAGTGATAAAATGGTTTTAAAAATTTATCTTGGGCTATTTGAGTATAAATAGCGTGGTGGAAATTTTAGATGAATTTTGAAGTCGATGAATTAATATTTGAAATTTTATATTAATTAAATAATGGGATTTAATATTATAAAAATGCAAATAATCAGATTTTAGTCCGGATTGAGTCAGAATGATATTTGCTGTGATTATAAATTTTATATGAATTATTGTTAAGTTAATAAAATTTTAAAAGTGAAAATTTTGAGTGATTTCGATAAATTTGAAAATTGCTTATTTAATTGACGAGTTAAAATAGCCTTCCGGGGCACAGTCTCGGAATTCGACGAAACCTGTTTCATTGGATCCGTAATAGTTAGTTATCACCGGATTTCAATTTTCGTAGCAATCGGAGTTGTCGTTTGACCCCGGCAGCTCGAAACGCATCGAAAATCGTTTTAATCGGTTTAAATTAAAATTGATCGTTTAATTCTGTAACTCGCTCATACGATCAAATTAGCTTACGAAAACTGTTCCATTGTGTCCGGAACGCGGAAAAACTTTAGAATCGCCTGTCGGAACGCGTAGATTGGAGGTCGTATGCATAAACTTGTTAAATTGAGAAATTATATTAATTAAATAATATTAAAACAATATTATATATATAATCATCGTTCAAAACCCTAGCTAATACACCGGCCGCCGCTTATCTATTTCAATGGCCGAAACCTCATTTTGTTCTTCTTCTTTTTTCTTCAAATCTACTTAGTTTTTGCAAAAATTCCCAACTAGAGATTCGTAGAGGGGAGTGAGATCTATGCGATGCACGGTAGTGATGTAGAATGAAGCGATGGATTGCTCGAATTTGACTTGCATTCATGCTACGGTCGCACGCGTTTTACGGGGAGCAGAGACCACCGAGTTCAACGAGGCTAGGGGCGGTGGTGGAGTGGGCTGCGAGCTTCAGGATGGCGGCGCCTGATCGAGTTCGCGTGGACGGTGGTGGGAGCGGCGACGAGCCCTAGAAAGCGTCGATCATGGGTTCGGTTTATGTTCTGTACGCGTGGAGAAGAAAACAACCTGCAGCCTTGATGTTGGTCTCTAGATCCAACGGCCTGGATGATTTTGGGTATTAGAAAATTTAATTTAAAAGAAATTGTTGTTTAAATTTTATTCAAAACTTTAAAAATTAATAACTAATTCATACTATATCAGAATTCGACGAAATTCGCGGCGTTGGAATCGCAGGAAAGAGCACTACGTGATGGTGCAATTCGGGAGTCATTCCGGGCAAGTAGAAATTTGGGTTAAATCGAACGTCGTTCGGTTTAATTTGAATTTCGAACGCTCGCCGAAACTCAAGGTGAGTTATTCTCACTCACATCTGGATACTAGTAAAGTTAGACAAATAATATTGACTGTTTGTTTGGATGTCTAGCTGAATATGTTGATTATTATCGAATTGAATTGATATATGTTGTTGTGCTAATATTTGTGGATGTAGGGAAAACAGGTTGGAGGGATCCAACTGGATTCCTCACAATGTAGTAATATTTTTATAGTGATGATGATGCCTGTTATATTCTGTGATTGATAAATTTGGAATTAAGTCGTATGGTGACATTGTAGAATAAACTGTAAACCCAAATGTTAGTTATAAAGGAATTTGGAGTTTTAATTATAAAGGAATTTAATTGGGTTTTCAAGAAGCTAAGAAAATTAATAAATAAGAAATTAAAAGAATAAATAAAATTAGAATCTTTTGGATAGAAAACTGAACTAAAATTTAATTGGAATAATGTTGAGTAAATTATAAATCCATAATTAATTATAAATGGATAAATTGAATTTTAGAGAAATAAAAGATATGGTTAATAAAGAATTTTAAAGGGTTAAAATTTGAAATCTATTTAGAATGGAAATTGAAAATTTGTGAAATCTGGAATGGTAATCAAGATAAATGTTATTAGTTGAAAATTTGGGAAAATAAATTTATGTTATTCAAAATATAAATCTAAATTGAAATAATTGGACAGGAATTGAGAAAAGGATTTCTGTGATGTTTAAGTGGAAATGAGATTTCCTGGGGAAAAACCCAAGTTCGAGTTTAAACTGTTTTTATAAGAAGAAAGTTCTAAAGTTAAGCTTGTTTAAAAAGAGTGGTTTGAAAATTATTATTTAAAGTAATTATATGTATATTAGCAATAGTAAATTTTATAAATACTTAATAATTATCTTTACAAATGGATTTTTGCTTAAAGCTAGTTTTTTTGAATAAAGTTGTTGAAATTTATTAATTTCTTTAAAAACTCTATTTTTCAATTATAGTATAACTAAAACCTTATTTCAAACCAAGTATATTTTATATAATAGTTTTGTTTTAAATATTTTGAAATTATATTTTGAGTAAATAATTAGTAGTAAATTTACCTATTTTAAAGTATATATTTTAAACTAAAATGTTTTAAATTGTTTTTAAATCTAAACTGTTTTGGACTTGGATATTTCCAATGGGAATATATGGTAAATGATTTACCTTGTAAAGGAGAAATTTTGGGAAATGTTTTCAAATGAGATTTGAAATTGGGTAACATATCTTTTAAAGATATTTGAGGCAAATAAATAATTTGGGAATTATTTATTTTGTGATGGATGCTATGAATGTTTATGAATATAAATTGATAGTTAAATCACCGACTATCAATATTGGACAATGCGTGATCGTTTCGAAGAGACCGGGATCGAGATTTATTTCTCGAAAACCACTTCGATCCGGTTTGTACGTTTCGTGCGAAAAACGTGTTCGGAGTCGAAGATGGAGCAGTGAAGTGCAAGGGCTAGTCGCTACTAATCCTGAGGATATTTCCAAAATGGATGTAGTAGGAGTAGTGTCTTCGGTTCCGTTCGAACCCGGGACGGACTTGTATGGACGAATGCTTGCGAAACATCGTCAGGTGGACGATGGGCATTCTAAGGGAAACGTTCTAAAAGGTAACGCTTAGCCTCAAGCCTCATCAAATGGGAATGACTGAAAATCAGGGGATATGCAGCAAGGTTAGGTGGGTCATGCCCAAGCAGGACAAGATATTTCCCCTGTCTAGATGTCCCTTATATCTTTCGGCTTAGTGGGTGGTTGGTCGCGCCAACCACGGGGTTTATCTTGTTCGGGACTGTTCAGTAAGGAATGGTTCCAGCCTTGTGTTGCAGGGGATGAAGGGAGTAGTCCTCGGTACGGTGATCTAGGCCCCGTACTGTGACAGGTGGTACCCCAGTGCCTAGTCATTGTTGGAAATCCATTCTCCCTACGAGCCTTGTACGAGTTTTGTTTGTATTACCCACTTCGGTGGCTAGTAGCTGGAATTTAATAGATGTAACAATTTCGGCTATTTTATAAGTATTTGTAAATAGACCCTATTATAATATTAGAGGATTTCTATAAAAAGTGTTTTAGCTATCGTAAGGTAAAAACCCGACATGTTTATTTGTGGCGTGGTCTTACGAGATGCTTTTGTTTTCAAAGGATTTTTGAAACTTTAATAATCAATTTGGATGCATATTTAGTATCAGCTGGTATTCCAGACTGACTCGGGTGTTATTTCATTATAATGCTCGGGTCAGACCGAGTATTATGTGTTCAGGTTAGGTTGTTATGGAACAGGAGAGGAGCTGGAGACCGAGACGTATATATGTATATATATATATTTTCTGCTGTTGTTATTGTATGGTATGTCTGATTGGTATTTGATGATGTATGAGATACTCTGATTTTGTGATGTATAAACAGTTATAGATGTCATTTTGTGTAAAGATCTATATTTACTATTATATTTTATTCCGCTGTGACTGTGAGATTCTGATATTGTTTAGTTTCTTCTTCTTCTGTCTCTTCTTCTTTAACCCTAATGGTTCGTATTTCTGTGCCACTTGAGTCAATTTGTATAGAATAGTGTTGATTCAAGGGGTACGGATTTGCGGGATGTCACACTTGGTATCAGAGCTTAGGTTGGCGACAACCTAGGCTTTGGTGGGGTAATTACTCATTAAACAGAGTTAATAGTACTCTATAATGAGTTGAGAATAATAATAAATATGAGAGCGTACTTGTTAGTGCATATAAAAATTGTTTTTATACTGTGTTGACTTATCGGTTGAGTGTTTACGAATTCTGGTCGGTACGGGAAGTACAACCGTATCGATAGGGGTTTCTAAACTCTTGAACAAGATAAACCGACATAGAATTGTTTTTAAAGGTGGGTAAATGAAATAATTTTACCCAAAATTATATTTTGATATAAAAGAAATAATTTTCTGAAATTATTATATATATTTGGATGATTGGTTGTTAATGTCTAAATCAAATAAGAATATAAAATTTAATCTGAAATGTGAAATAGTTATAATGAAAATAAAATTCTACAAATATAAATTATATAAAAGGAGGAATAACTAAATTTGAATTAAACCAGAATTTAAATCCCCGAAGTTTTGGGAAGGATTTTAAATAAAATAAAAATAAAAGTTTGGAAATTTAAAATCCTGGGGAAGTTTGAAATGTTTGTTGAGATTTGAAGGTATTTGAAGGTAATGATGGAAAATTGTTTTGGGAAATATTTTTCAATGGAAACTGTTTTGAAATGAATTTAGAAAAGTAAGAAGCATTGAACTCACTTCAGTCGTTGGAAAATAATCCTGATGATGCTGGCCACATCATTAGAATTCATTTTCGAGTTTCTAAAGTGATTGATTGTTTCCCTAATATTTGGTTACGGTATTGTTTGGGGCTTGTTGGATATAACAAGTGTTTTGGGAAAATTCACAATGGAGAAATTGTTTTGACACAACTAAGTTGTTTAGAAATCTGGAAATTTGATTTGGATATCAAATGGGAATGTGTTGATTTTTGTTTCAAATTTGGTTTTGAAATAAAACCGGGTAAATTTAAATTCTGGAAAATTATATTTAAAAAAAAAAGTGTAAAATTAAAATAAATTAACTATTGAACTTATTAAGTGAAGCTGATGTTAATAAGAAAGAAATGAAAATTTTAATCTTGAAATTAAAATTCAACTTAAGTCAATGGAAGTAAATAAAATATATTGAAGTAAATAGAAATTTGAATTTAACTTGGATAAGATAAATAAATTGAACTTAAATAAAGTTGATTTGGATTAAATTAAAAGGTAAGATGACTTTGAAATTGTGGGTCATGTGTAATGGATTATGCCCACAAGCTAGTAAGTGTTATGCTTTAGCCGGGATTATGAATTTAAAATTTGCAAAGAATTAAATTAAGGAAATTTGTATCCTTAAGAATTCAGATGTATATACATATGCAAATGGAATTTGGAATTTGTGATTACAAAATGTAGATGAGTAAAATGAGCTATATAGGCTTTTAAAGTAAATAAGATGGTGAACTTATATAAATAAAATGAAATTATAATCACAGATGGAAATAGAGGAATGGTATGGAAGATCCAAATTTAATCTCAAATGAATGTGGATTGAGATAAGGTAAAGTGAGATATAATGAAGTGAATGAATTTCACTAGGTAAACAAGTTTTGAACTTGTATTTAGAGAATTAAAATTGTGAAATTGAGATGGAAGTGAATCTAAATGAAATGGAAAATTTAAAATTGAGAATTTGAAATTTAATTAAATCTAGATGAATTGGAATTAAAGTAAATTGGATATAAAGGTGAAATGTAAAATTGTTTATAATTGCATAATGAAGATCATATCCTTAAGTTGTTAAGTGATATAATTTAAATTTGAGATTATAAATTGGAAAACAGATTTGAGTAAGCAATCTAAATTTTTGAATGTAAGTAAAATTGAAATTCATTAATGAAAAGAGTTTAATGGTGTGGCAAATTTAAATTTTGTCCATAAATTAAATGTAAAGTGAGAACATAAATGTAGATATTCTTATGTTGGCAAATAAGTCTTGGACTTATGTATTGGGAAGATGAAATTTGCTATGATAATGAAATTGTAATTGAATTTCAGTTGAGTAATAAATAATATTGAAAGAAATTTAGATTCTATTTAAAAAGAGTAAAAAGGAAAGGTAGAAATCTAAATTTGCTAAATGAAATGATTGGAAAATGGTGATATTATAAATGAATTCAGAGTGAATTAAGAAAGTGGATTGAAAACTAATATGGATTAGGTTATTGACTGAATTAAGTTACAAATTAATGTAATTTGTATTGTAATGGATAGAATTTGATAGTCAGTCAAAATTTGAAGGTAAATAAAAATCCTGATTTTGGATTGGGATTTAAATTGTGGTAATAAATATTGGAAGTATGAATGTATAATGGAATTAGCTATAATGGTGAAGGTTTTGAATTGTAAGTAAAATTCAAATGAGTGAAATAATTTAAATGGACTCTTTGTTAATAAAATAAATTTGTAAATGGATTGAATAAATAAACCAAGAGCATTCAAATTTATAAATAGATTGGAATTGGTTGATTGAGAATCAAATGGAAATAAAAAAAAAAAAATTGATATAAGAAGATAAAAAGGGGTATGGTTAAATAATGGATTTTAAATTAATAACTTCTCCAATGTTTATTTTAAAAATTGAATTGTAAGTGGAATGATATTCATATAAATCTATTAGATAATGAATTGGAAATATAAGATTTGAGATATAATTCAATAATTGTGATAAACCAAGAATGTTTGGGCTGTAAATAAAATAGAATGGGATGTTATTAATTTGAACTTAAATGATGGTTTTGAAGTGTGAATAAGAATTGAATTAAATATTGAAATGGAATAAAAATGCTTGGATTGAGCACCATGCAGGATTGCATGAGATTAATATAAATCTAAACTGAAATTAATTTTAA
The DNA here is from genome assembly GCA_030765085.1 of Allium cepa. Lineage (NCBI taxonomy): Eukaryota > Viridiplantae > Streptophyta > Magnoliopsida > Asparagales > Amaryllidaceae > Allium > Allium cepa. Next base: position 629,428,081 of record CM060928.1, on the reverse strand, counting down.
ATGGGTATAGGTTGAAGTGATGATTTTGCTTGAGTGACATGAGAAATTGTAGATATTAAAATTGAGTTGTTTAAATAACAAATAAGTTGGTTTTGAATAAATGGAAATAGATTAGAATTGTATTAAATAATTTTGTATATTAATACAAGTGAATCATAAAAGAAATGCAATTGTTCCAAACTGAAAATAAAGATGGTTTTAAATTAATTAGATAAATACAACCTAATTAAGTAATTTTGCATTTGAATGGACATAGGCATAAAAGAAATGTGAGTGCTTCAAATTGGAAATAAGGATTTGATTGTAAATCAAATCAAATAATGTTGCATATAAATAAATTATTAGAGAAATGTAAATGCTTCAAAAATGGAAATGAAGTTGGTTTGTAAATCTATTTAGAATTGAATTAGAATAGATTTCTGTTAGTGAAGCATATGTTAATCATATTGAAATAATGTGAATTGGTTGAAATAAATATGAATGGAACATAGCAAACCGTGTATGAAAATCCTTTGTATGAGATAACTTGGAGTTAGCATGGGAAAATGAACCTTGTGCATGTTATAAAATATGGATTTACTTAGGAAACTATGAAAAGTGTTGTTTGGAATGTTAATAGTTATGTTTGGCTTACATTTATATTGGAAATGATGTTAAATTGCTCATATTTTGATAACTGATGAATTTGTTTGAGTAAGCACAGGTGCGGGAGGCGTTTGAGAGAGTTGGAGTGCGTATATGCATTATATTAGCTGCTTGCTATTAAAAATTTGCTAAAAAGGTACGCCTACGCAAATAAAATTGGGAAAATGATATATATATTGTGTTATATTTTGGTTTCCGGCCGTGTGGGCCGATGTATATATATTTGTGTATCCTGCGATGTCGCAGAAGCTCCTCCGTACAGGGGAGACTCTGCCAAAATTTTCCGTAAATTTTGGGAGTTAGAATTTTTTTTTGGGTTTTGGAAAAATTAAGTAACTTATGAAGTTATAAGTTAAAATTAAAGCTTTAGAGATAAGTAAAGCAAATAGGTTTGGGAATTGAGCAAAAAGGATTTTGTGAAGTGTATATAAGCTTTTAACTAAGCAAATGGGATAAGTAAATGGGTTTGAGAGTATGTTCTACCTTATATAAATTTCGGGGACGAAATTTTTATAAGGGGGTAGGAATGTAACATCCCAGAATTTTGAGTATGGGATTTGTGAACATTTAATTCATTTTAAATGTTTACTATGGGTTTAAGGCTTATTTTAAACTAAAGAAATTGGTTTAAATTATATTAACAAGTTAAAATTTCTAAGGTGTGGATTTAATTTGAAAATTGAACAATAATAATATATTATTCAGAATTGAAATAAAAGAAATTCTGGATGTAAATAGTGATAAAATGGTTTTAAAAATTTATCTTGGGCTATTTGAGTATAAATAGCGTGGTGGAAATTTTAGATGAATTTTGAAGTCGATGAATTAATATTTGAAATTTTATATTAATTAAATAATGGGATTTAATATTATAAAAATGCAAATAATCAGATTTTAGTCCGGATTGAGTCAGAATGATATTTGCTGTGATTATAAATTTTATATGAATTATTTTTAAGTTAATAAAATTTTAAAAGTGAAAATTTTTAGTGATTTCGATAAATTTGAAAATTGCTTATTTAATTGACGAGTTAAAATAGCCTTCCGGGGCACAGTCTCGGAATTCGACGAAACCAGTTTCATTGGATCCGTAATAGTTAGTTATTACCGGATTTCAATTTTCGTAGCAATCGGAGTTGTCATTTGACCCCGGCAGCTCGAAACGCATCGAAAATCGTTTTAATCGGTTTAAATTAAAATTGATCGTTTAATTCTGTAACTCGCTCATACGATCAAATTAGCTTACGAAAACTGTTCCATTGTGTCCGGAACGCGGAAAAACTTTAGAATCGCCTGTCGGAACGCGTAGATTGGAGGTCGTATGCATAAACTTGTTAAATTGAGAAATTATATTAATTAAATAATATTAAAACAATATTATATATATATAATCATCGTTCAAAACCCTAGCTAATACACCGGCCGCCGCTTATCTATTTCAATGGCCGAAACCTCATTTTGTTCTTCTTCTTTTTTCTTCAAATCTACTTAGTTTTTGCAAAAATTCCCAACTAGAGATTCGTAGAGGGGAGTGAGATCTATGCGATGCACGGTAGTGATGTAGAATGAAGCGATGGATTGCTCGAATTTGACTTGCATTCATGCTACGGTCGCACGCGTTTTACGGGGAGCAGAGACCACCGAGTTCAACGAGGCTAGGGGCGGTGGTGGAGTGGGCTGCGAGCTTCAGGATGGCGGCGCCTGATCGAGTTCGCGTGGACGGTGGTGGGAGCGGCGACGAGCCCTAGAAAGCGTCGATCATGGGTTCGGTTTATGTTCTGTACGCGTGGAGAAGAAAACAACCTGCGGCCTTGATGTTGGTCTCTAGATCCAACGGCCTGGATGATTTTGGGTATTAGAAAATTTAATTTAAAAGAAATTGTTGTTTAAATTTTATTCAAAACTTTAAAAATTAATAACTAATTCATACTATATCAGAATTCGACGAAATTCGCGGCGTTGGAATCGCAGGAAAGAGCACTACGTGATGGTGCAATTCGGGAGTCATTCCGGGCAAGTAGAAATTTGGGTTAAATCGAACGTCGTTCGGTTTAATTTGAATTTCGAACGCTCGCCGAAACTCAAGGTGAGTTATTCTCACTCACATCTGGATACTAGTAAAGTTAGACAAATAATATTGACTGTTTGTTTGGATGTCTAGCTGAATATGTTGATTATTATCGAATTGAATTGATATATGTTGTTGTGCTAATATTTGTGGATGCAGGGAAAACAGGTTGGAGGGATCCAACTGGATTCCTCACAATGTAGTAATATTTTTATAGTGATGATGATGCCTGTTATATTCTGTGATTGATAAATTTGGAATTAAGTCGTATGGTGACATTGTAGAATAAACTGTAAACCCAAATGTTAGTTATAAAGGAATTTGGAGTTTTAATTATAAAGGAATTTAATTGGGTTTTCAAGAAGCTAAGAAAATTAATAAATAAGAAATTAAAAGAATAAATAAAATTAGAATCTTTTGGATAGAAAACTGAACTAAAATTTAATTGGAATAATGTTGAGTAAATTATAAATCCATAATTAATTATAAATGGATAAATTGAATTTTAGAGAAATAAAAGATATGGTTAATAAAGAATTTTAAAGGGTTAAAATTTGAAATCTATTTAGAATGGAAATTGAAAATTTGTGAAATCTGGAATGGTAATCAAGATAAATGTTATTAGTTGAAAATTTGGGAAAATAAATTTATGTTATTCAAAATATAAATCTAAATTGAAATAATTGGACAGGAATTGAGAAAAGGATTTCTGTGATGTTTAAGTGGAAATGAGATTTCCTGGGGAAAAACCCAAGTTCGAGTTTAAACTGTTTTTATAAGAAGAAAGTTCTAAAGTTAAGCTTGTTTAAAAAGAGTGGTTTGAAAATTATTATTTAAAGTAATTATATGTATATTAGCAATAGTAAATTTTATAAATACTTAATAATTATCTTTACAAATGGATTTTTGCTTAAAGCTAGTTTTTTTGAATAAAGTTGTTGAAATTTATTAATTTCTTTAAAAACTCTATTTTTCAATTATAGTATAACTAAAACCTTATTTCAAACCAAGTATATTTTATATAATAGTTTTGTTTTAAATATTTTGAAATTATATTTTGAGTAAATAATTAGTAGTAAATTTACCTATTTTAAAGTATATATTTTAAACTAAAATGTTTTAAATTGTTTTTAAATCTAAACTGTTTTGGACTTGGATATTTCCAATGGGAATATATGGTAAATGATTTACCTTGTAAAGGAGAAATTTTGGGAAATGTTTTCAAATGAGATTTGAAATTGGGTAACATATCTTTTAAAGATATTTGAGGCAAATAAATAATTTGGGAATTATTTATTTTGTGATGGATGCTATGAATGTTTATGAATATAAATTGATAGTTAAATCACCGACTATCAATATTGGACAATGCGTGATCGTTTCGAAGAGACCGGGATCGAGATTTATTTCTCGAAAACCACTTCGATCCGGTTTGTACGTTTCGTGCGAAAAACGTGTTCGGAGTCGAAGATGGAGCAGTGAAGTGCAAGGGCTAGTCGCTACTAATCCTGAGGATATTTCCAAAATGGATGTAGTAGGAGTAGTGCCTTCGGTTCCGTTCGAACCCGGGACGGACTTGTATGGACGAATGCTTGCGAAACATCGTCAGGTGGACGATGGGCATTCTAAGGGAAACGTTCTAAAAGGTAACGCTTAGCCTCAAGCCTCATCAAATGGGAATGACTGAAAATCAGGGGATATGCAGCAAGGTTAGGTGGGTCATGCCCAAGCAGGACAAGATATTTCCCCTGTCTAGATGTCCCTTATATCTTTCGGCTTAGTGGGTGGTTGGTCGCGCCAACCACGGGGTTTATCTTGTTCGGGACTGTTCAGTAAGGAATGGTTCCGGCCTTGTGTTGCAGGGGATGAAGGGAGTAGTCCTCGGTACGGTGATCTAGGCCCCGTACTGTGACAGGTGGTACCCCAGTGCCTAGTCATTGTTGGAAATCCATTCTCCCTACGAGCCTTGTACGAGTTTTGTTTGTATTACCCACTTCGGTGGCTAGTAGCTGGAATTTAATAGATGTAACAATTTCGGCTATTTTATAAGTATTTGTAAATAGACCCTATTATAATATCAGAGGATTTCTATAAAAAGTGTTTTAGCTATCGTAAGGTAAAAACCCGACATGTTTATTTGTGGCGTGGTCTTACGAGATGCTTTTGTTTTCAAAGGATTTTTGAAACTTTAATAATCAATTTGGATGCATATTTAGTATCAGCTGGTATTCCAGACTGACTCGGGTGTTATTTCATTATAATGCTCGGGTCAGACCGAGTATTATGTGTTCAGGTTAGGTTGCTATGGAACAGGAGAGGAGCTGGAGACCGAGACGTATATATGTATATATATATATATTTTCCGCTGTTGTTATTGTATGGTATGTCTGATTGGTATTTGATGATGTATGAGATACTTTGATTTTGTGATGTATAAACAGTTATAGATGTCATTTTGTGTAAAGATCTATATTTACTATTATATTTTATTCCGCTGTGACTGTGAGATTCTGATATTGCTTAGTTTCTTCTTCTTCTGTCTCTTCTTCTTTAACCCTAATGGTTCATATTTCTGTGCCACTTGAGTCAATTTGTATAGAATAGTGTTGATTCAAGGGGTACGGATTTGCGGGATGTCACAATTAATTTAAATACTTAATCGTGAAGCAACAGAACCTCTCTAATACTCGATTTTTACAAATGAGCAAATTTTTAAATCAACACTTGAGCTTCGATTCAAGCCAATTCCCTCGTGGTTTTTGGTGATTAGAGCTTGGTTTAGGGAAATGCAAGGTGAGTGGGATGATTCTATAATTTAATTTATGTGTTAATCCTTATATTTTCGTTTATTGAAAATTATAAATCATATGAATTATTTTAGAGGATGTTAGTAACGTAATTAGACTTATGTTTAGGCCTTAAAAACGTTTATATTCACTCATTATTATTTAAAGACCTTTCCCTGTTTTTGAAATAGTTACTAAGCCATAATTTTGATTATGGGGTTAATAATTGATTTTGGGTGATATTGTGATTGATTAGAGGCTAATTTCATGATATAATTATGTGCATATAATTGGTTAGCAATAATTAAACTAATTTAAAAGGTTTTGGAAAAAGTTAGTAAACTAATTAAATTTTACGTTTATTATTAAAGCGATTAGAAGGTTAATGAAGATTAATTAATATTTATAAAATGATTATGTCATTTTATATATGAAGTATAGATATTATAAATAGAAATGAGATTTTACAAGATAGTAATATAAAGTATACTTATTTTCAAGTGAGAAAATTAAGTATTTAAAGGTTTAAGTTGATTTATGAGCTAATGATGTATTTTCATAAAATGGATATTAACTTCTATAAAAGAGTATAAAACTGTATTAAACATTTATTGAAGAGGTTTTGTAAATAAAAGTAAGATTTGATTTAAGTAATAAATGAATTACTTATTTAAATATAGTGTATGTACATGAGTATGGCAAGTATATGTATATGCGTTTCTAAAGATATATAGCAATCAAAACAATGTATGTATTATAGTTAGAATTATGTATGGTTGTTTGTTTATATAGATATGCAACTGTTTGATTATATTGAAATATTATTGAATACAAGTACATTGTGGACATTTTACATAGCTAAAGCAACTATTGCGTGCTTTAAGTTGTGTAAGAGATTACAGCGGCTCGAGTAATCACCCCGGTAATACTTGAAATGGGACTTATGATTTTATTGTGCATCTGCATGAATGTGTGTGCACTAGGGTGCATGATGAGTGTATCGACACACGTATAATCTACGCACAAGACAAGGAGGTTAGGTATGTCTTTTTAACATGTTAGTGGAAGCCGATTCGCTATAATCACCCGTTGAACTCTGCTCGTGCAAGAGTGGATTTTGGTATCGAAACCGGTTTTTGGATACCTATGGAATCCATTACTAAAACGTCAACAAATATGAATTTTTAATTTTGAAATTTGGTAGAGAATTGACGTTTAAGAAAATGTTTGGCTTAAGATGGTAACGTAAGTAATGAAAGTATATAATGAATTAAAATTAAAAAGAGAAATAAATCACGGTTATAAAACAAAGACCGATTGACCGACCGGTTGTTTTAGTGCCAGCTAGGGTTTTGCTTGTTTTAAATGACTCGAGTTTAATCATTCTGACTCTAGTTCCTCTTCGCCTCTATAAATAGATCCCTATACCACACACTTTTTCTTCATAAAATTTTGTAGCAACGACGAAGTTTTATCAAATTCTTTCCCCGTAGGGTTATAGAAACAGTAAACTTTTCGTTAAGTAATTCTAATTTCTAATCTCTAATTTAAATTAAGTTTCCAATCTTTCTCCTACCTGTAACGACCCAGAATTTTAGTCATTTTAAATTCGTATATTTAATTGATTTTAAATATTCAAGAGTTAATTTTATAAGTTGAAGAACGTATATTTCGAATATCTTGATTTAATTGGATAATTAAATTATTGATTTAATATTTGAAATTGTGGAAATAACTGAAATTTGAATCTAATGTGAATGCAAATGATTTATGAAGTTGAATTTAATCCTAATGGAATTAGAATGATGTCAGTATACTTTTAAAATTGAATTAAAAGTTAATTTGTAGAAATTGAATATTTTAATATTTAACTAACGAATAAAAATAGCCATTTTTCATACAGTCTCTGATTTCGACGAAACCAGTTTCGTTGAATCCGTAATGTTACATTATTGTAGGAATTCAAATTTCGTGTCAATCGGATTTATGGTTTAGTCGTGGCAAGCTTAAAGCATAGAAATTTGTTTAAGTAAATTTTAAATTAAAATAAGTCAATTCGAAAACCTATCTTCCAAATATGGTCGAATTGGATCTCAGTATATATTCCATTGTGTGCAGAATTGGGGTAAAACATTATAAACTTTAGGCGCACGATTCGTTTGGAGTTCGAAATTTGTTCGAATGAATAGCGCGTGAGAATATTCTATATAAGGCCAACTTTCTTCACATTTGCATCAAACGTAGGTCAGAAAACCTTAGCCGCCACTTTCATATTCAACGAGCGAAAAATCATCTTCATCCCCCCTCGATTATCTCCAAATCTGTTAACTATCACGAAAAACTTTCAACTGCAAACTTGTAGAGCTCCTCGAGCTCGACAAATCCAACGGTAACGATTGAATATGGCGCGACATGGAGGGGTAAATTGGCTGCATTCGCTTGCTATTCGCGCACAAATTTCAAGATGGAGCGACACTAGGGGGCTACATGCATGGGCTATGGGTGGAGGCGAGTGCGAGCTTCAACGCAAAAGCCTTGTGTCGTCGTATAGTTCATCGATGATGGAGCATAATTGAATGAAATAATTGCGCCTATTCGTTGAGTTACGTGAGTTGAACGAAGGGGAAGAAGAAAATTTGATCGGCCCTGATGAGAAGCAGTGAAATCAACGGCCAAGATCTATTCTCGATTTTAAAATAAAATAAAAGTTCGTAAATTAATTTATATTAATTCGTGTGATCTTTAAAAATGCATAACTTCTTCATATGAGGTCCGTTTTTGCTGAAACAAGTTTTGTTGGGTCTGTATTAACGAACACTACATTTTAGAGCTCGCTGGGAGTTGATTGGAGCTGGTGTAAATTTTGGGTAAAATTAAATGCTCGTTTAATTTTATTCGAAATAAAACACTACAACTGCTATTGGAACCAAAGTGAGTACAACTCACTCGTTTCTGTCTCACTGATATTTTTATAAAAGTGAGAATAAATTTATTTTATGATGATTGATGATTGTTTGGATGATATATGATATATTGTATATATATTGCTTGGTATTTGGATATATTCCTGCCTGTTGGAGCAGATAAGACTCTATATGTTCCCGTGTATGAGCGGATGACCTTTTGTACGCGCGTCTATCTTGAAGCGGACATTGTACACATATTCTAATATGTATATTTGTTGCAGGTGACAGGTTGGAGGGATGCAGCTAGATTCCCCACCAGTGTTGATTTTACTTACAAATATTGTGATATATACTGTTATCATGTGATAAGTGATGTTTTAGATGTCATGATTAATGTATTTAGTGCTGTTGCAGCATTGGTCCTATTTTGACAATTCAAAAAAAAATTAAAGTGATGATTTCAAATTGAAAATGATTTCGAAGTGATATTGAAAATATATGTTGTATTAACTTTCAAATTTGTTAAAGGAAGGAATTTATTTTAAATAAATAATGGTTATAATTTTTTTATGTTATAAAAATTATGATTTTTAGGAAATAAAATCGAAATGTGATTTTTGAGATATGGAGTTAACTATTTTGATAATAGTTTAAATTGAGATTTTGATCTATTATGAATGGTTTATATATATAATATTTATAGAATTGGTACTTTTATACATCAAAATAATGGGATTATAAAGGAGTTTGGTAAATGTTGAAATGGAATTATAAATGGATTTTATAAGTGGATAAGATTTATGAATTTGTGAAGTTATAAAATGAATGATTTGTAAATAAGAGGTTTATAAGTAATTAACTTATAATTGGAATTTGGCATTTAAATAAGATATAAATGGAATTCGTTGGTAAAGGAATTTTATAATTAAAGTTTTTATAAAATATATATGGAATTTATAAACATTGTCTTATAAATGTGAAATCAATTTATGTTGATAAGTTAAATATAGAAGTTTGTTAAAGGAATATCATCCACGATTTTGCACAGTGGATAATCCTTTAATTAAAAGTGCAATAGTAATGAACTTGGTAAAGGGATTAAATCCATGATTTTGGACAGTGGATTATCCTTTAATAAATATGTAGAAGTTTTGAATTTGGTAAAGGAAATATATTCACGATTTAGGATAGTGAATAATCTTTTGAATTTAAAAGAAAGGTTTTGGAAAACTGATATTTTAAATGGAGTTAAATGGTTTAAAGATGTTTTGAAATGTGTTAAGTATCGAATACCTATATTTCAATATTCATAGTTGAAATGAACGTTTTCGAGAAATAAGGAAATGATGGACTATAACACTGTTGTTATAATAAATGATTTTTGAAAGGAATTTTTTTATATAGTATATGAGATTTATATATGTATCTAATTTTTGAATCCTTATACTAGTGATTTTAGGTTGTCTTAACGATGTTTTAGGCAACATTCGTTTTGACCCGAATAAATATGTTTAAGAGAATGATTTCCTTAAGGAATAAAATATATACTTAATCCTGATTTAAGTATATGTGATATTTTCCAAGTGTTGAAAATAAATTGAATTGTGAATTACATATTAATTAAATAAGTATTTGGAAATGTTTTCTAATATAGGGAGTTGAAATGGTTTTGAGAATATATCCTTTTAAGGATAATTTAAAGTGAATATTCGGCAAATGATTTAATTAAAAAGGCCTAGTGATTGCTTATGGTACTAAATATTTGTTTGTTTGCTTTGATAGTTAAATAACCGACTAACAAATTTGGCCATTTTAGTTCCTCGACTTGATGTGGGAACTATTTACTCGTACACTTAGTATGTACCATCTATGAAGGCTTGATTATCATTTGTGTTGAGGATGTTGATTCGTGTAGTGCGCAGTATCACTCCAATCTATCAAGCTTCCTTCTTGGCCCGAAGGATAGAAAGTTGAAAGTTGGAGACGTAATAAGTCTACGAGACTTAGTTTCTATGTGAGGTTGAGAAACACTTTTGTATTGTTGGTGCAAAGAGACTGGGATTAGATTTATCTACAAACCCCTTCGGACCAATATTTATGCAACGATTGTGTAGGTTGGTTATGATGATATTAATATTCAGGATTTTCATAGTGGAGGGCCACTTGTTGTTCGATTGGGGTTAAAATCCCAATATACATCCAGTAGAAGTATTCTCTTCGTTATGAAATATCCAGTGCAAGGACTATTCGCTACTAATCCTAGCGATTTCCCAACAGGATGTGGTAGGAAAGTGTTTGCGCCAAAATTGGTCACAAACCCCGAGTATTGTGAAAGCACCAGTGTATGAATACAAATTAGCAATATTCAAACACAAATTACAGATCTAAGCAAGCAATACGCAGCAATACAAAAATTATGAACAAGAAAACACATTTATAGTGGTTCAGCTATCTCCGGCCTACTTCCACTTCAAAGGTTTTAACTTTTATTGATGTTCTTCGCTGATTACAGATGATTACAGTGGATTACAATGGATTATAGCTCTGAAATTCGAGTACAACGGCAGTAGTGAAGTGCACAGTAGAGTCTGGGCGCTTCAGAATCAAGATCCAGCAAGAGAGAGATCGATCCCTTTTTCTGTTGGCTCTGGGGCTCTATTTATAGGTGTAGGCGGATGATATTTCTCTTAAAATCTGAGGAGACCGCTTCTGGCACGTGAGGGGGCCCACACGCCCGGATTCTGGAAATCCGGGCCCACTTTGGGATCGATTCGAACTCGGGTTCGAATCGATCAAGAATGCATCCAATCGATGTGAAATTTGGTGTGGACATTCTTCAGCATGTACGTAAGCTCCTGTGAAAATTTCATAGCATTTGGACTTGTAGATCCTGAGCTATGATCGATTCAAGATTGTATTTTCGGTTGTCATGCTTGGCTCGAATCGATCCCTTCGAATCGATAGGGTCGAATCGATGGTTTGTGCATGTGCATGGTGACGTGGCGCGCGTGCTTCTCGGGTCAATCCATCTTTTTCTCCGAGTTTACTGGGTCGAATCCTTGGTTTTAGCCTCCTTGACTTAGTGGATTCGAAGTAGTGGATTAGAGGTATGTTCCTTCGAATCGATCGAATGGATGTTCCTTCGTATCGATCGAGGTATCCCATAGCTGATCGATACGAAGCTTCCCCAACAGGGTGGATTCGAAGCAGGTCATGGGATGGAGTCCAAGTGAGGTTACAGGATGGATTCGAATTGAATCAACTGCATGGATTCGAAGTATAGTCGCTTCACGGACTCGAGGTACCTTGCCCTGATGGATTCGAAGGAAGGTCACAGGATGGATACGAAGCTTGGCCACCTGATGGATTCGAAGGAAGGTCACAGGATGGATACGAAGCTTGGCCACCTGATGGATACGAAGCTTGGCCCCCTGATGGATTCGAACTTAGGGTTATTTCCTCCAATTTGAATCGATCATAACTTGAGCGTATGAACTCAGATTGACTTGAAATTTGAAACGCTGGCTTCTACAGCTTTTCTCATCATGTCTTGTCAATTGTGGCCCGATCCGGACTCGGACAAAATTCATCGATATCCATGGTTATCCTGCAATGCATGGTTGATATTCAAGAATAGTAATCATTTATTTTCAGCTGATTTTTGGGTATCTCAGCTTTGCCAAAAGTTGGGATAACAGAAAGTACCTTCGGTTTGTCCTGTTCCTAAATAACTTGTATGGATGTTTGTCTGACATTGCATTTCCAAAGATTATGTATATCATTTTTTACAAACATGGTTGTGTGGCATTCTAAGTGATGTGATGTATGAAAGGTAATCGTTAACTTAGGCCTCATCAACCGAAAATGACCAAAACAGGGTTAGATGCAGCAAGGCTAAATGGGTCGCTCTCATTAGGATATGATCATCCTCTTCTAGATAAATCTTTTCACGCTATGACGTCATGTATTTGATTATTGTGGTTTATATGCTTTGAATGCCCTCGGTAAAGGTCGGTAATGACTGGAGGATGACATATTCGGTACTATCTAGTTATAGAGGTAGGCCGGTATTGTGTTGGTAGAGGGCAAATGTTCTGTACCACGGGACATCCATCTAGATGTGTATCCATCGGAAGGTAGTCCCTTCACCTGGTCTTTTGTATGGAAATCCGAACTCCACTACGTGCCTTCCATTTTGATTGTATTACCCATTTTAGGCTATATGCTGGAATTTAATCAATGTAACAATTTCGACTATGTTTAATATTATTTGTATACTAGACACTAGTATAATATAAGATGATTTGATATGAAATGTTTTAGTTATCGTAAGGTAAAACATGTCCGTGTTTATTTGTGGGCGTGTCTTCGAGATACTTTTGTTTTGATAAAAGAAAAGTTTGTAATTTAATAAATTCAGTTGAGTGTGTTTCTCACGCTGGTTTACCAGACTGATCTGGACGTTCTTCCATTTCAATTCACGAGTCAGATCGAGTATATTTACAGGTTCAGATTTGGTGCTTTTGGAGCTTCAGCAGGAGAGCTGGAGATCTTCATTTTCATATACACGTATCAGTTTTGATTATCCGCTGCTTAGTTGTTGTATATTATCGGCAATTGTGAGGACAGGTTATTATAATTGTCTAGGCTGATGATTAGTGATTGATGTAGTTTATACCGTTTCTGTTTTGTAAAGACCATTAATATGATATTATATTTTATTCCGTTGTGATGTGAGATTTTGTATTGTTCTGTTTGGTTATATCTTCTCTCTTTCTTCTCTTCTCTTCTTCTCTCTTCTTTTCTTTCTCTTGACTTTCCGTCAGTCTATGCTTTTTAGGTCGGACATGTGTGGTTTATTGTCGATTCAAATGGTACAGATTTGTGGGTCGTCACATTTGGTATCAGAGCTTAGATTTCATTTATTCCTTAGCTTTGATGTGTAGTCAGTATAAATAGGGACAATATCACCCTAGATTGAGTTTGAGTGTATTATATATATAAGCGCGTATGTGTTAGCGATTATATAAAACTTTTTATATTATTATCCATTGAGTTGTTTGTGAATTCTGGTCTATATGTGGGATGCTATGTTATCGATATGGATTTCTAAACATTTAAACCACGCAAGTCGACATAGTATTATTTAAATTGGGCAAATGAAATAATTTTACCTCGATTATATTTTATATATAAAGGAAATAATTTTTCAAAAATTATTAAAGTGTATATAAATTGATTGTTTGGTTGTTTAAAATATAAATATATATAAGTTAATATAATTTGTTTGAATAATCTAAATAAAAAACAGTTGTAAATGGATAAATTATATAAGCAAATGAATTATAAGTATGGAATTATAATTAATATGATTTATAATTGTGGAATAGTCTTATATATAAGAAAAGAAATTATATGAATATATTTATGAATATGAATTATAAATAAAAAATGAATTTGAAATAAGAATTTGAAAATTTGAATCCCATTTATTTTGAAAGTTATTTTTCAAAGTTTAAAGAAATTGTATTATTATAAGTCTAAGTAAGACAAATTAATTTGGAACGAATCTTATATAAGTGAAGTAAAATAGTGAAATTGTATAAGTAAGATTTACAAATGCGATTTATAAATATAAAAGAATTTTTAAAAGAATATAAAGCACTGAATTCACTACTGTTGCTAGGAAATAATAAAGATGATGACTGCAGCATCATCAGTATCATTTTCGAGTTTCTATATGATGGATTTTCTACCAATAGTAAACTGAAATTTTTATTTTTATTTGATAAACAAATTTGAATTTAAAATCGAAGTTGAAATTGATGAATATAAGTAAAATGAGTTTGGACGTATAATATGAAATAACAGTTTAACTCTGGTAAAGTTAAAATAAATTTGAGTTAGCATAATAGATATATGAATTGAAATTTAACTAAAGGAAAGTTAAATAAATTGAATTGAATTTAAACTGGATTAGATAAGTTATTGAAATGGAAATTAAACTTAAGCGGTAAGTGATTATATATTACGAATTTGGGAGTTTATATAAATAAGATGCATAACTTGTAAAGTGAGAAAAGGTAAGTAAAACCAAATATTAAAATGGTTAAACAATTTGTTAAGAAAAAAAATCTGAATTTGAATAAGTAATATGAATTTGACTTAAGTAAAAGTTAAATAAAATGACTTCAAAAATGAAATCTAAGTTAGAGTGAACTCAAGTTGAAAAGTGAAATTGAAAGTAAATGCAAGTGAGAATAAAATGAAACGTAACTTAAGTAATGTTAAATGAAGTTGAATTTGATATCAAAATGAACTAATAAAGTAAGTTAAAAAGTTGAAGTGAGTTATATAATGAAATTCAACTTTAATTGTAAAAGTGAATTAGTAAATAAACATGGATTAGAAATGTGTTGTGAAGAATTGAAAATAAAAACTAAAATTAAGGAATTGTGAATTAATAATAATATTAGAAGTGTTGTATTGAAATGTGATTATAGTAAATACTATAATTCTATCCAAATTTAATATTAAACCAATTGAAGTTAAAAATGTTAAACCAAACTGAAATAATAAATGAAGTAAATATAAATGTTGAAGGAAAATTAAACTAATTTGGTTATGTTGGACATGCATTGGATGTTAGATGGATGTTAGTTGATTGTATAGAAATTCATTAAATTTTAATGGAATTGAATTAATAAAACTGAGAGCTAAAGTAATTGAATTCAAATTGATAGTAAATGGATCTAACTAGAACATAATTTGGTTTAATTTGGAAGTGAACTAACATGAATCTAAATTAGTGAATGTAAACTACTGAAAATGGATAAATGAATGTTAGTAAAATACAATGTTAATGAATTAAATGTGAATAAATTGAAAATCAATTTAATGAATGCTAATAAGAAGTGAATTTATATTGATTTGGTTATGAATGAATTGGATAGATATTGGTTTGTTGGATGCTATTTGGATGATAGTTGTATGATGGTTGAATTTAATGCTTTTGATTGCATTTGCTATATCGGCACATATAGTTGTTGTATTGCTATATGTTGCATATTGACATTACTTTCCATATATACATGTTTCTCATTTGTTTGTCAAGTGTTTAGTAGGTGCGGATGACATATACTTCGCATTTGGAGCTCGCTTTCGTGCTATGTTAGTTGTACATGCTCGCTAATAATATATTAGATACATATCTCGGATTACATATCGTACTATTACACTTTTTCCCCTATGGGATGCCTCATCCTCGAAGATGAGATGTATATTTGTGACATATATATATATATATATATATATATATATATATATGTTGTGATTCTACTATGATTGAACCGCGCAAAGGAAACGTTGATGAATTTTTTTAAAATTTAAGGCGTTAGAAATTCGGTGAAAATATTGGAATAAAAATTTTGATAACTAAAATCTTGATTTTGAGTTATAATTTGAAACGATATTAGTTGGTTTTGAAAATATACTAAGTATGGATTTGAAAATTTAGAGAAGTTTTTGTAAGAAGTTTAACGAATGATTTTTGGGAAAGTTAAAATGTTTAAATGATTTAGTAACTAGTTTGAAAAAATTGTTTTGAAAAGTTAATGGATTTTGTGACTTTTTCTTACTTGGTAATTTCGAGGACGAAATACTTTTAAGTAGGAGAGAATGTAACGACCCAGAATTTCAATCATTTGAAATTCGTATATTTAATTGATTTTAAATATCCAAGAGTTAATTTTATAAGTTGAAGAACGTATATTTTGAATATTTTGATTTAATTGGATAACTAAATTGTTGATTTAATATTTGAAATTGTGGAAATAACTAAAATTTGAATCTAATGTGAATGAAAATGATTTATAAAGTTGAATTTAATCCTATTTGAATTAGAATGATGTAAGTAAACTTCTAAAGTTGAATTAAAAGTTGATTTGTAGATATTGAATATTTTAATATTTAATTAACGTATAAAAATATCCATTTTTCACACAGTCTCGGATTTTGACGAAATAAATTTTATTGGATCCGTAATGTTATATTATTATAGGATTTTGAATTTCGTATCAATCGGATTTACGGTTTAGTTGTGGCAAGCTGAAACGCGTAGAAATTTGTTTAAGTAAATTTTAAATTTAAATAAGTCGATTCGAAAACCTATCTTTCAAATATGACCATATCAGCTCTCGATATATATTCCATTGTGTTCGAGAATAGAGGTAAAACATTATAACGTCGGGCAGCATGCTTCGTTTGGAGTTTGAAAATTTTCCGGATGAATAGTGCGCTAGAATTTTCTATATAAGGCCAACTTTTTTCACATTTGCATCAAACCTAGGTCAGAAAACCCTAACTGCCACTTTCATATTCAATGGCCGAAAACTCTTCGTCATCCTCCTTGATTTTCTCCAAATCCGTCAGCTTTCACAAAAAACTTTCAACTGCAAATTTGTAAAGCTTCTCGAGCTTGACAAATCCAGCGGTAATGATCGAATATGGCGCGACATAAAGGGGGAAGTCGGCCGCGTTCGCCTGCTATTCACGCATGAATTCCAAGAGGGAGGCGGCACTAGGGGGCTGCGTGCGTGGGCTATGTGTGGAGGCGAGTGCGAGCTTCAACGCAAAGGCCTTGGATCGTCGTATAGTTCGTCGACGGTGGAGCGTAATTCAACGAAATAATGGCGGTTATGGGTTGAGTTACGTGAGTTGAACGAAAGGGTAGAAGAAAACGCAATCAGCCCTGATGATAAGCAGAGAAATCAACGGCCGAGGTCTATTCTATATTTTAAAATAAAATAGAAGTTTGTAGATTAATTTATACAATAATACGTTGATATAAAAATGCATAACTTTTTGCATAATCTTTTCATACAAGGACCATTTTTTACGAAACAAGTTGCATTGGGTCTGTATCGACGAGTACTACATTCTAGAGCTGGCTCGGAGTTGATGTGAGCTAGTGTAAATTTTGGATAAAATTAAACGCTCGTTTAATTTTATTCGAAATAAAACACTGCAAATGCTATTGGAACCTAAGTGAGTACAACTCACTCTTTCTGTCACATTGATATTTTTATATAAGTGAGAATAAATTTATTTTATGATGATTGTTTGGATGATATATGATATATTGTATATATATTGATTGGTATTTCGATAAATTCCTGCCTATTGGAGCAGATGAGACCCTATACATTCCCGTGTATGAGCGGATGACCTTTTGTATGTGCATCTGCCTATAAGCGGACATCGTACACATATTCTAATATGTATATTTGTTACAGGTGACAGGTTGGAGGGATCCAACTGGATTCCTCACTAGTATTGATTTTATTTATAGATGTTGTGATATATGCTGATATCATGTGATATATGATGTTTTGAATGCCGTGATTGATGTATTTAGTGTTGCTGTAGCATTGGGCCTATTTTTGATAACGTAAAAAATATTAAAGCGATGATTTCAAATTGAAAATGATTTCCAAGTGATATTGAAAATATATTATTTATTGATTTTCGAATTTGTTAAAGGAAGCAATTTATTTTAAATAAATAAAGGTTATAATTTTTTTATGTTATAAAAATTATGATTTTTGGGAAATAAAATCGAAATGTGAATTTTAAGATATGGAGTTAACTATTTTAAAAATAGTTTAAATTAAGATTTTGATCTATTATGAATGGTTTATATATATAAGATTTATAAAACTGATATTTTATCAACCAAAATAATAGGATTATAAAGGAGTTTGGTAAATGTTGAAATGGAGGTATAAATGGATTTTATAACTGAATAAGACTTATGAATTTGTGAAGTTATAAAATGAATGATTTGTAAATAAGAGATTTATAAGTAATTAACTTATAATTGGATTTTGGCATTTAAATGAGATATGAATGGAACTCGTTAGTAAAGGAATTTTATAAATTGAAGTTTTTATAAAATATATATGGGATTTATAAACAATGTTTTATAAATGTGAAATCAACTTATTTTGATAAGTTAAATATAGAAGTTTATTAAAGGAATTTCATCCACGATTTTGGGATAATCATTTAATTAAAATTGCAATAGTAATTAATTTGGTAAAGGGATTAAATCCATGATTTTAGACAGTGGATTATCCTTTAATAAATACGTAAAAGTTTTGAATTTGGTAAAGGTGATATATTTCGATTTTGGACAGTGAATAATCTTTTGAATTTAAAATAAATGTTTTGGAAAAGTGATATTTTAAATGGAGTAAAATGGTTTGAAGACATTTTAAAATGTGTTAAGTATCGAATACATAGATTTCAACATTCATTGTTGAAATATACGTTTTCGAAAAATAAGGAAATGATGGACTATAACACTGTTGTTGTAGTAAATGATTTTCGAAAGGAAATGTTTTGCATAGTATATGAGATTTATATATCTATTTAATTTTTGAATCCCTATACTAGTGATTTTGGATTGTCATAACGATGTTTTACGCAACATTCATTTTGACCCGAATAAATATGTTTGGGAGAATGATTTCCTTAAAGAATGAAATATAAACTTAATCCTGATTTAAGTATATGTGATATTTTCTAAGTGTTGAAAAAAAAATTGAATTGTGAATTACTTATTAATTAATAAGTATTTGGAAATGTTTTCCAATATAGAAAGTTGAAATGGCTTTGAGAACATACCTTCTTAAAGATAGTTTGAAGTGAATATTTGGTAAATGATTTAATTAATAAAAGATTAATCAAAATGGCCTCGTGATTTCTTATGGTGCTAAATATTTGTTTGCTTGCTTTGATAGTTAAATAACCGGCTATCAAATTTGGCCATTTTAGTTCCTCCATTTGATGTGGGAACTATTTAGTCATACACTTAGTCCATGGTCATCTGTGTAGGCTTGATTATCGTTTGTGTTGAGGATGTTTATTTGTGTAGTGCGGAGTATTACTCCAATCTATCGAGCTTCCTTCTTGGACCGAAGGATAGCAAGTTGAAAGTTGGAGACGTGATAAGTCTACGAGACTTAGTTTCTATGTGAGGTTGAGAACCGCTTTTGCGTTGTTGGTGCAAAGAGACCGGGATCAGATTTATCTAAAAACAACTTTGGACCAACATTTACGCGACTATTGTGCAGGTTGGTTATGATGATATTGATATTTAGGATTTTCATAGTGGAGGACTGCTTGTTGACCGTCTAGGGTTAAAATCCCAGTATACATCCCGTAGAAGTAGTCTCTTCGTTATGAATATCCAATGCAAGGACTATTCGCTACTAATCCTATGGATTTCCCGACAGGGTGTGGTAGGAAAGTACCTTCGGTTTGTCCTGTTCCTAGACAACTTGTATGGATGTTTATCTGACATTGCATTTCTAAAGATTACGTACATTGGTTTTTACAAACTACATCAGTGGTGGCGAAGATGGCAATTTCTCTTAGCTTAGCATCCTCCTTGGGACGTATGAGCTTAAGGGTTGTATTTTTGTGGAAGGCAATTAGTAGTCAACGGAAATGGCCATATGACATTCTAAATGATGTGATATATGAAAGGTAATCGTTACCTCAAGCATCATCAACCGGAAATGACCGAAATAGGGTTAGATGCAGTAAGGCTAAGTGGGTCGCTTTTATTAGGATGTGATCATCCTCTTCTAGATATATCTTTACACGCTATGACATCGTGTATTTGATTATTGTGGTTTATATGCTTTGAGGGCCCTTGGTAAAGGTCGGTAATGACCGGAGGATGACATATTTAGTACTATCTACTATAGAGGTAGGCCGGTCTTGTGTTGGTAGATGGCAGATGTTCTGTACCTTGGGACATCCATCTAGAGGTGTACCCATCAGAAGGTAGTCCCTTCACCTAGTCATTTGTATGGAAATCCAAACTCCACTATGTGCTTTCCATTTTGATTGTATTACCCATTTTGGGCTATATGATGGAATTTAGTCAATGTAACAATTTTGGCTACGATTAATATTATTTGTATACTAGACACTAGTATAATATAAGATGATTTTATATGAAATGTTTTAGTTATCATAAGGTAAAAACATGTCCGCGTTTATGTGTGGGCGTGTCTGACAAGATACTTTTGTTTCGATAAAAGAAAAGTTTGGTAATTTAATAAACTTAATTGAGTGTATTTCTCACACTGGTTTACCAGATTGATTCGGGCGTTCTTCCCTTTCAATGCTCGGGTCAGATCGAGTATATTTACAGGTTCAGGGTTGGTGCTTTTGGAGCTTCAGCAGGAGAGCTGGAGATCTTCATTTTCATATACACGTATTTGTTTTGATTATCCATTGCTTAGTTGTTGTATATTATCAGCAATTGTGTGGAGAAGTTATTATAACTGTCCAGGCTGATGATTGTGATTGATGGTTGAACTCTGATTGATGTATGTATATATAGTTTCTGTTTTGTAAAGATCATTGATATGATATTATATGTTATTCCGCTGCGATGTGAGATTCTGTATTTTTCTGTTTGGTTCTATCCTCTTTCTTCTCTTCTCTTCTTCTCTCTTCTTTTCTTTCTCTTGACTTTCCATCTACGTGTGCTTTTTGGGTCGGACATGAGTGGTTTATTGTCGATACAAATGGTACAAATTTGCAGGTCGTCACACTACATATCTTCTTATTTCTAAAATCTAATCTATATATATACAACCTATTTGTTGTATATTCAATAAGGGAAAGATCTACAAGAAAATTAGGAGGGGTGTAAATCAGATGTCATCTTCTTCTTCTTTAAATTCCAGAGTTAGTTAGGATTTTCAACTAAGAGGTTTAGCTATTTAATTCTTTTGGTTTCTGATTTTATTTCATTCTAGTTTTGATTTTAAATCTAATTTCTATATCTAACTTACTTTGTTGCATGCTCCAAAAGTGGGAGCTCTGAAAGAGAATTAGGCATGGCGGAATCAAATCCAGTTAGGAAGCAAACAATTCTCTATGAGTGCAAATATCAAGTTTTTCATTTTTTTGTAATTGATAGTATTTATTTGGATTTGATGTATGTGTTGGGAAATTCCGTAAATGAAAACATAACACCTAAAATCCCCATGATTTCCTTAAATAAATGTCAATCTGTGAATATGTTGGAATTTCAATTATCTATATTAATATTATAGGATCAGATCCGTACTTGAGATTTAGGTAATTTATACTTTATCCACTTTATTTCTTTTGTTTTTGCTTGAAGTATAAAAGGGTTCTAAAAGTGAATAAATTAGAAATGGTGTGCAAAGTATGAATTTCATTACATGCACTGCCAGTTTTTGTAAATTAAACATGAATAGACCCTTTTTCACTTCAAAAGTGCTTTGTGTAAAAGTTGAATAGTATATGAAAGATCTAAATTATAAGATTTGTTTTACTTGAAATAAAAGAGGTAAATTCTACTACGTTAATATGAGATTAGTTTGGTATTATTCTTTTTTGTATATAAGTCAGTTGTTGGCTATATATTTTGTTGGAATTTAGGATTTGTATATGTTTGGCATTTAAATTAATAAGCATTTTCTTTATGTGTGGCTAGAAATATTTTATTCGAATAATGTGCATGTGTATATATATATATACACATATATAATATACAGGTTTTTTGAATTGTCTATTTCTGTATTTATATTTTAGTTCATTCCGCTATGAGATCTGAAAGTGCAAAATTTCCTAGAAATCTATCTCTTTAATTATGCTCTGTAATGTTTTTAAATACCCAACAGCTTGAATTTCTCTGTAATATACATATATAATGACTGCGGAATTCAAACCCATACCATTCTAGGAACCAACACCATGCACCAAACCACTATGCTAAAAGATCTTTGTGTTGAATTTTCCAAAGGGATGTTATAGAATATCCACTTTAAAGAGCCCAACATCTTCGTTAGCTCATCATCACACATCACCCAAGCATTGTTCTTGTAACCCACGTCAATGCCACACCAACTGATATCCACAGCATTACAACACATAATTACAGTTGGATATAGGCTCTGATACCAAATGTAACGACCGCAGAATTCAAACCGACGCCATCCTAGAAACCAACACCACGCAACAAACCACTATGCTAAAAGATGTTCGTATTGACTTTCTGAGAGGGATGTTACAATTTTGAACTCTACACTTATTATTAAAGTGATTAAAGGGTTAATGATGCTTAATTAGTATTCATAAAGTGGTTATGCGATTTTATAAATGAAGTATATATTTTATAAAATGGAAATGAGATTCTATAAGATAGTAATACGAAGTTTACCTTCTTGTAAGTGAGGAAATTAAGTATCTAAAGGTTTAAGTTGATTTATGAGCTAATGATAAATTTTTATAAAAATGGATGCAAGATTTTATAAAATAGTATTAAACCATATTAAACATTTATTGAAGAGGTTTTGTAAATAAAAGTAAGATTTTATTTAAGTAATAAATGAATTACTTATTTAGATATATGTGTATGTATATGAGTATGGGCAAGTATACGTATGCGTTTATTTAAAGATATATAGAAATCGAAACGTTGTGTGTGTTATAGTTAGAATTGTGTATGGTTGTTTGTTTATATAGATATATAAATGTTTGACTATATGGAAATATTATTGAATACAGGTTCGTTGTGGGCATTTCATGTAGCTATGGCGACTATCATGTGCGCTAAGTTGCGTAAGAGTACGTAGGGTCGAGTAATCTCCTCGGTGATGTCCTAAATGGGACTTATGAAGTTATTGTGCATTTTCTTGAACATGTATGCATTATCATGCACAAGTGAGTGTATCGACACACGTACAAGCTATCTCAAGGATTGAAGGTCGGGAATGTCGTTTTGGCATGTTATAGGAAGCCGGATCTTTATAATCGCTCGTTGAACTCTACTCGTGCAAGAGTGGATATTGTTATTGAAAATGGTGTTCGAATATCTATGTAATCCACTTCCAAAATGTCAACAAACGAACTCCAATAATGCCTAACGGAATAGAAGCAGGCTTTGGAAGCAAGGCAACTCATCGAGTGAAGCATCGGAAGAAATAACATGTGAATCAACGCCCGTTTGGGAGATTTCTCCTTAACCCAGGTTCATTGCCTAGGCCTGGCAATTTTACTTGATTAAATGCGAAATTCAGTCGACTGAGTGAGAATAAAACTATATCTCGAGGGGGGTAACCCCAGAGTAGAAGACTGGTGGATAAATCTCAGTCGACTAAACTCAGTCTACTGAAATACACCAGTCGTTTGAATATTGGGGCAACGAGTAACTTTGAGGAGTTTCTTCCTCATTTGAGCGCGGTTGTTTATGGCATCTTGTCATGACTTTATAGAGTCTCTAGGCTACTCGAGGAGGTAGAGTGCAAGGCGAAGCTTGTGATTCAGATACAAATGTTAAGTGATTGCTTTGGAATCAACAATGATCGGGCATAGGGTCAGTATGGCGATTGGTCGCACAATCACATCTGACAAGTATATACGACCGAATGGATTGAATTCATGCCTTCGAGGGTTGAATTCGAGATACATACAGTTAGACAAATTTTATCGGACTTATATTAGTGATCATATAAAGTTTCGATACTATATTAGTGACTGTATACAGTGTTGATCATTTATTAGTGATCATACATTGTACTGGCCTTATATCAATGGCCATGCCTATTATTGGTCTTATAATATAGACCATCTTGTTGACAAATGACAACGAGATATTAGTTTTCGTTTGTGATAAATGTATTTGACTATGTGATGTTATATTTGATATATCTATACATCCATATGGCATTGGTGTTCCATTGTGGTCCGAATGGCATATTATATAGCATATGTCCGTCGCTTTCTTCTGTAGAGACGTTATGTGAAATTTTATTAAGAAATCCTTGATGGTTGAGAAGGAGATGACGAATACTGTCTATGAGTGGATCATATAACGGTTATGCTCGCTAATGGGTATTATAGGATCCATATAGGTTTTAAGTAAATAGAGTACTCCTTATGTTACCTATACTCACTGAGGGGTATAGTGACATCTACACGAGTTTGACCACTCTGGATGTGACTCAAAGTCCATGGTACACGGAGTACTGATTCTATTTATTTTGGACCCCTAATGGGAATCATTGATCATGATCGGCATCTGAAGTGCATTTAAGTTTTAGGTATATAGAGTAGGTCATATATCGCATATGATCACCAAGAGGCACAATGTGACCTATACGAGTTTGACCACTCTGGATGTGACTCAAGCTCCATGGTACACTGAGGCACTGACTCTATTTATCTTGGGCGTGTCTACCTTGGACTCCATTCATTGGCAATGATGAGAATCAACTTATATTCTTTGTTAACCACTTGTACTTATATTGTGAGTTATATTAGTTGTTTGATAATACTGTCGCATATTGTAGGATATGTTTATATTATGATATTTATATCGTCTCTGCATTTTTATATTATATTACCTCGTTAATATATATATATATATATATATATATATATTGTTATGTGTCGATCACATCATATTAGTTATGCTGACTTGTTAATTACAGGGGAAGAGCAGGTTACGGTATGATTTTCTATCTGTCGGATAGGTTTATTATACTTGTTTATAGCTAGTCTGAATTATCCCTTATCCGTGTTTATGGAGAGGGCTAGACGTGATTTTTTTATTTTCTGTTTATTTGTATATAGTTTCGATATACAATATTTTGAGATAGTTCCTCTCACACAAGGCTTTAAGTCAGACCCACGTTTTATCTTTGCCTGCTTATGTCATGACAACTCTCGGGTACTCGATTGAGTAGTTTGAGGGTCATGTGCTTTGGGGATACGCTAGTAGGATGCAAAGCTAGAGTATTTTGAAGGCATGGCATTGATATTTTAAGATATATATATATATATACCTGATATTTTAGTAGTACATGACAGACCTGTTATTTGTTGTTAAAGAATTTCTTTGCTAATACCCAAAAAGTACAAGAGAAGGGAAACTTGGATGAGTAAGGATCAGTTGACCATTATCTTAACGAGTGTTGGCAAAAGCGACATTTGGTTGAGAATGGGCTTAGGTGAATAGGCCTAGTATGTTCAAGTCCATGAAGAAATCACAAACTGTCCATGTTGAATCTATGCTCTAGTTCACGTCGAAGCTAGGTCATCAATATAGAATAATCTTATTCTAATAGAAATTGAGAGTATGAGTGTTTAGGAGTTTGAAGCAAGTTATGATTAAAAATCAGAAGTACTTTACAACTCAAAACAAGCCATAAGTCATGAAATCTTTATTTTATGCTATATAGTTGTTGAATGTACGAGGTCCTATGTGCAAAAGTACAATCGGCACTAAAATCCCCAAATCAATTTAGGATTACAAAGTTTAAAATGCAAGAATTGAGAAAATAATGATCCACCCTTTTCTTCATGCCCCTAGGTCTGTATTTATAGGGGTTGAGGGATGCGGCATGGCTGCCACATGTCCATGCAACATGCTTGACCTTTGGCATTTACTATATTGATGGCGCATTGTGCTATGCCTTGGTTAATGATGAACTTCGACGCTTAGCATATATCCCGTCTTAGTAGCCTTCATTGATGACATTCGATATCAATATTATATTGAGGATATGCGGCATCCTTTGTAGGTTGATGAAGTGTGACATTACTATGGCACGACATCAATAAGTGGTGACGTGATAAGTGGCGATATTAGCAATGATTGGCATTGATGATAGGCGGACTGATAACATGTGGCATTAATAATAGGCAGCATAAATGATAAGCGACATTACTAAGAGATGGCATTAGTGATGAGCGGGATTGATAGGAGACAACATCGATGGTGAAGCGGCATTGATGAGATACGACATTGCTTTGAAGTGTGACACTAGTATAAAGCGGAATTGGAGAGATGAGATATTAATCTGCAGCGACATTGATTCTTCTAGTTAGATAGAAGAAGTGCTTCTTTAATGGAATACGACATTAACAGGATGTGGCATCAATGCTAATCATATCTTTATAACATTAACGACTGTTATATGGCATTTTGACCTTACTAGTCCTGACTAATTGGACAAATTAGACTCGACTGTCATCAAGGCAAGTAATCCCAGAGCGATGAATGTGGGGGTCAAGAAATCAAGTACAGATGATAATATGATACCGATCGAATGGAATCAAGAGACATGCTACAGAATGTTCTAAGTATGGAATATAGCCTAATCCAAAAAAGGGATCCGACATGATCCCTCTCAACTAAAGGGATTGGATTATAAAAAATGCAACTCAATAGAAAATAATTGATG
Source organism: Allium cepa (assembly GCA_030765085.1). Lineage (NCBI taxonomy): Eukaryota > Viridiplantae > Streptophyta > Magnoliopsida > Asparagales > Amaryllidaceae > Allium > Allium cepa. The sequence goes on along the minus strand of CM060928.1, from coordinate 629,401,377 downwards.
TCTAGAAATCCAAATGTCCAATACACATGAAACTTTAGGAACAAGAAGAGTGGACCCTGAAGAGCCAACCCTAGGGATCGTAGCCCAAAAGGAACAAGTAGGAGGGATCGACTGTCTTCCATCCATAGGGATCGGCCAGAAATAAGCAACATCACACATTGCGACAATGATCGATCAGTAACTCAACATTTATAGATCCAATCAACATGAAACTTAGAGGAACAATGCATTACAACATGAAGAACCCATCATAGGGATCACAGCTCCCAGATCCTCCAAAATAGGGATTGGCCTCTGTCCCTATTTCTTTGGGTTTAGGCTACGTGATCCCTCCTATGGGGCCCTATAGCTCTGGAGATCCTTCTGCCGAATTTTCAGGGAGATATTTCACCATATTCCTCTATAAATATAGACTCGATTGTTCATTTTGGAATCTTTACGCTGCTTGTTGTTTTTTATTCTTTAGTAACTAAGGATTTTCATCTGATCCCTCTTGTACTCAGTTAACAAAGTGATTAATAAATATATCTCTTCAAAGTGGACGTAGGCAAACAACGCCGAACCATTATAAACTGCTGTGTCTCTATTATTAGCTTATTTCTTATTACTTTATTGCTATAATTTCTCTGTTTACATTTAATATTCATCTTTTATTCCTCTACTACAAATCTCTTGGGTGTTTGTGCCAATTTTTGATGCAAACATTTTGATGCTTTCCCGAGAAAAAAGATTCTCAGCTCTATTTTGATCTCTTTGCTGCTATTGAATTGGACAAATCCAAGGAAGATATGCAGAATTATCTTCAAATAGTTTATTTGTTCTATTCAGATTTCCCAAAGTCTAAGGCAAACTATCAACAATGGTCAGGAACACTAGATCTACCTCTCAAAACGCAGAAGGAAACGAGAATGCCAGCCTCCAGCAAGGAGGCTAGAGCAATCTACCAGTAGATGTTAATGCTACCAATCTAATTGATGTCTAGAATCCAGCTGATTCCATTACAAGAGATAATTTCCAGAATCTGCTGAGAAAGCTTACGGATAGCCGCCGACAATTGAACCAGCAGATTCAAGCCAATATCGATCCAATGAATCAACTCAAGGATCAACAATGCAGGAAACCGAGGAGGGAGACAACTCACTATTTTTCATCGAAAAGCTCTACTTCATCAGATTACCATCATAGGCGTAGACGTCGCAGAACCGACGAACATCACATAGAAGTATCTGGACATTAACATACAACCTTTCTTGATATGCCAGGACCAATCGGACCCGGTCCCTCTATAGGGACCGAGGCTAATCCTTCCTGTAGAGGAGGAGCCTTACCCTTTTCTGGCGGAACTCGAATTGAAGCCACCACTGTTGATTTGGATAATGGAGTTCAAGTTAACGCAGATCAGTTACCTCTCTAGAATGACGATGATGTGAATGCACATTAAGAGGGTATTGAGCCAAGAAGGCGTGGAATGGCCCGTATACTCGACCGAACCATTCATGTGAGGTAGAGCACGACTACCGCTGGCTCTAACCATCCAAACGCCAGACTTGTTGGCTATAGTCATAGAGCTAGTAAGGAAAGCCATGGTTTGACCAATGATGATTGAGGAATATCAAGAAGCCATACTCCGTTCACAGACAATATTTTACATGTGAAATATCCAAGGAGATATAGCATGTCGTCGATGCCTACCTACGAGGGAAAAACCGATCCTAGGCAGTACGTCATGAGATATGAATGGTGTATGGACTCTACATGAGCTGATGGTGCCACAAAATGCATATTGTTTCCCATCACTCTTTCAATCATACCAACGATGTGGTTCATGAGATTGCCTCTAAGGCCAATATCTAAATTTGATGATTTGGCAACAATATTTGTGGAGCAACTCCGTATACATGCAACTCGCCCCAAAGATGTAATGTCTCTATCAAGAGTGATCCTGGCTGTAGAAGAATTGCTAAAAGACTACCGTTATCCCGCCTTTTGGCAAGGCCATGACACCAAGGACTTGACTGGAAGCCAAAGATGGTTCGTCCCGAAGATTGGATAAACACAGGTTCACTATGGATACTGATGAATTTCGTCCGAGTTTGGAATGAACTACAATCGATATGACACAACAGCAAAGCTATAAAAGCCAACGTCTCAAATTTCAAGTCAATCGGATTACATATGCTCGAGTTCTGGACCATTCAAGTTTCATGTGAAGGATGTTTAACATTGTACCCACCAAGCTTCGTGTCCATCAATTTGCCAATTATCGACTTCGTATCTATCTGAAAAAACAGCTACATTTCGTATCCATCGAGGAAGAAACACCATGTTCGTATCCATGGAATATTGCCTCATTCATATCCACCCCACTCCTACATTTCATATCCATCACCGAGCTCAGCTTCGTATCCATCCATCGAAGCCATTACATATCGATCTTATTTATGCATATTTGTATCATTCAACCATCAATCGATACGTATATGCCATCTAGTAAGTGATACGAAATGAAACTTCCTACTAATGCAAAAAGGGAGTTGAAGGGAGCGATACGAGTGAGACAAGCTTAGAATGATATGAACAAGCTCGCCTTGCATCGATACGAAGGGAAAAGAGACACCTTTATAAGAAGGAAGCCTGATAAGGAAGAAGACTCGGTCATTCAGCATGAAAAGTGGATCGATCCTAAAGGATAGCGCCGTGTCATTGACCATCACGTGTCCAACATCAATACGAAGAGGAGCGTCACAAATGGGATCAATATGAGTTCAGTTGCACCTTAAAGATTCAAACTTGCATCAATCATAACTCGAGGTTTACAAGTCCAAACTCTACCATAATTTTCATAGGAGCTTTCTTACCACCTCAAAAAGGTACTTGATCGACCCGGCCTAAAACGACCAATTATTGATTGATACGAACTCGATTCGTATCACTCTTAGATCGAGTCGAAACCACCTGAACTCGATCCCATGGGCCCACCCATGTGAGAGAAGAAGTCTTCCAAGATCTGGGCAAGATATTTACGGCCTACACCTATAAATAATAGCCCTAGACCTTCAAAAAATGACTTTTTGGGCTTCTCTACGTCGATACTCTACCGAAATTGCTATTGTACTTTGATTGTACTATTGTAATCCACTTGTAACCAGTGAGTTATAATCAATAAACATCAATCATTTCATAGTGGACGTAGGCCACACGCCTAACCACTCTAAATTTGTGCGTTCCTATACTTTTTGTTATCTGTTGATTGATGTGTTTGTTAGATCTCCTCATTTTACATTTACTTTCTTCATTTTATCTCTTCAAACACACCCGAAGAGTGTTGTGCCCAATTTTGATACAAACATTTTGGTGCTTTCATTGAGAAACCCAGCTTTTCTCATGCTCATTGGATCTACTGTCGATATCAGATTGCAGGAATCTAAGGAGAAGATCCAGATCTCGAGCCTAGAAGTTCTTCCCTCCTACTTAGATTTGCATCAAGTCTAGAAGAGAACTTCGTTATTCACCATGGTCGCTACTAGGACTACCTCAACCGTTGTAGATCCAGAAGGATGGGATAGGCAGAACCCCACACAACTTCCCTCTATAGACCAGAACGTTGCTGAACCTTCGGATCCATAAGTCCCTGTCAACAAGGAGGAGTTCTAGCTACTTATGCAAGAGCTGACCCAAAGCCGCTAATAGCTTAACCATCAGCTCTGTGCCAGCATGGAGTTAACCAATCGGCTGAACCGAGAAAGACAAAGGAGATCAAGACGAGAGAAGGCTTCCTACTCATCTACTGAAAGTTCAGCTTCCTCTGATTACAATCACAGATCCATGCGCCCACGGCTGGATGGAAGCTATGCACAGGCTACTGGGCATCAGCGCACTTTGAATCTTGGAAAAGTGAGAGTTAGTCCGTCAGTCAACCACCAGATCGGACCCTCCTCTCGAGGAAGGACGGTTCCCTATCATGCTACTGACAACCGCGCTGCTGCCACTGCCTTCGACTTGGAAGTCGACGTCTGGAACCAAACGGATCCGACCCTTAATCGATGCAACCATACTCCTGAACCATATGCACCCGAAAACTTGAAACCAAGGAGACGCCCGGACCATCCTTGCAATGTGGAACCCGACTACACCTTGGTCCAGCATGCCCAGAAAGTGCAAATGCCAGATATCCTGACTATGATCCGTCGGATGATCCGTGAGAACCAAGGCCTCTCCAATGATGACTGGGGAATTTCCCAAAGCACACCCCGTTGACCTATGACATTCTCTATGCTGAATCACCTTGGCAATTTAGAATTCCAAATCTACCTATTTATAAACGGAGCTCTGAACCTAACTAGCACATTTTAAAGTATGAATGGTTGATGAATGCCACATGGGATGATGTGCAGTCAAGTGCCAAAGTTTCCAAATTTCCTCAGCAAGCATCGCGGTTATGTGGATTACTCGCATGCCACCCTGATATATTTCATGTTTCGACTAGTTGGCTACGAAGTTTGTCGAGAAGTTTCACATGCATGTCACAAGGCCCAAAGATATTAATACCTTGTCTAATATCACTTAAGCTCTTGGAGAGATACTCAGGCGCTACCTAGAAAGATTCCATGCTTCTTGCATAGAGATTAGTAACCCTAATAATAATTCCATATTGATGGAACCGCCTAAGGGAATCGATCTTGATTTCGAATTCGAAAACTAGTTGGCCGAGAAATACCCTGCATCATTGGACCTTTTTTATTCCAAGGCAGCTCAGTTCTTATGGAGAGAGGATGCAAAGCTGTCTAGGAAAAACATTGACGTAGGGCCCGGTGTGGAAGGAATCTAGAGAAATGTCGCTGTGAAACAAACCGGGGAGAGTTCCAAAAAGGTGTAGTTAAATATATAGAATAAGTAGAATCAGCAGAAAAGCGATGGAAATCAGGGTAAGAGGCGGGATCAGAATCATGGACCGCGACATAGAGCTCCCATGTTTGACAGCTGTACTCCATTAAATACATCCCTGGAGAATGTGTACTTGCAAACTTGTAATACTATCCAATATAAGAAACCTGCTCCAAAGCAATCATCAAAGAGACAGGTCCAAACTGGGAAGTTTTGTAGATTTCACAATAGTTATGTCCACAACATGAATGAATGTCGTCATCTATAAGATATTATCGAGAAGTTGATCCGAGAAAGAAAGTTGGAGCAGTTCGTTCGGGCGCCACAGGCTGGAGGTGCGGGCCCACAGAATCAAAATCAAATACCGAATCAGGTTAGATCGGAGGAGATTGTGCATCCTAGTGGAAGGTTAGTGATTAACACTATTAGTGGTGGTCCTCATCCAGCGGATCAGAGCTGGAGGAAAATGGAGTCGTATGCCAGCTCTATTAAGCATGCGAGCTTTGAATGTTGCAGTAACTTAGAAGATGGGAGTCCGACCAAACAACAGAAGACGATGACAGACGGCATCATTTTCCGTGATAAGGATGTTGACAGAATCGAAGCCCCTACCATTGATCCACTAGTCATTTCAGCTCGGATAGGTCCTACTTGGATGAAGAGGATCTTAGTGGACAGTGGAAGCTCGGTGAACATACTTTTCTAGCAAGCGTATGATCAAATGAAGATGGAAGCGAAAGATTAGAAGCCTTGTCAGTCTTGTATTCATAGATGAAGTACGACTATACCCACTAGGATGGTGGAGCTGCCAGTGGACTTAGGCGTTGGAGAACGCCGTAGAGTCTGGATGTTACAGTTTTTCGTGTTGGATATCAATTCACCATACAATGCTTTCATGGGTCGACCGACCCTAGTTGAATTTGGGGTTGCTATCGCCCCTTGGTATTTGACATAAAAATTCCCTACCGACAATGAGGTCGGAGTAGTTCAAGGAGACCAGGCTGCTGGACAGGCCAGTTACGTTGCCGAGCTGCAGGAGCGTAGCTAAAGGAGAAAGATAAGGACGTAGGGGAATCTCTCTGCATCTGTTTTGCGGGCAATTGATAGCTAATGCCTGGGCCTAAGCTCGAGCGCCACAACCAATTCCTAAAAGATCTTGAACCAAGAGATGATGGTAATGAAGAGGAAATCAAAGATAGTCGGGCTTCCTTGGCTGAGTTGACGATCGATGTTCCAATCAATGATGATGATGACTCCCGAGTGTCAAAGGTCGGATCTCAGCTAAGCCGACAGATGAAAGAGAAATTGGATGAATTTCTCCGGGAAAACCTCGATGTGTTTTCTTGGATGCACTCTGACATGTGTGAGATATTGCTGGACATCCCGAGCCATACATTGAATATTCACCCACGGAATGTCTCGATCAAGCAGCAAAGGCGGGGTATGGAACCAGAGAGATCTTACACCCTGAAAGAAGAGGTACATAAACTCAAGATGAATGGGTTTATCCAAGACGCATTAAATCCGGAATGGATGTCCAACCCGATACTTATTAGGAAGCCCAATGGGAAATGGGGAACTTGTATGGACTACTCATACCTAAATAAGGCATTCCCTAAAGATAGTTTTCCGCTGTCCATAATCGATCAGCTTGTAGATTCAATAGCCGCACACGAGGTCTTATCTTTTATGGATGTGTATTCTGGCTGCACCTACCTGATCAAGAGCATACCGGCTTTATCACCAATCTCGGACTCTATTGTTACATGATGACTCCGTTCGGACTTAAAAAATGCTAGGGCGACCTATCAAAGACTTGTCAATCGAATGTTTGCTAACTGGATCGGGAATACCATAGAGGTGTACGTGGACGATATGCTTGTAAAGTCGAGACTCTCCATTGATCACGTAAAAGGCCTTGAAATAATGTTCAACGTCCTCCGAGAATACTGAATGAATCACAACCTATTGAAATGCCAATTTGGAGTCGCCTCTGGAAAGTTCCTTCGATTCATTGTCAATGCTCGAGGAATTGAAACCAATCCCAAGAAGATTTGGGCGATTCAATATTTCGAAACTCCAAGAACTATAATGCAAGTGCAAAGCCTCAACAGGAAGGTAGCAACATTAAGCAGGTTCATATCCAAATCCACAGACAAATGAATTCCTTTCTTTGATCTGATCAGGAAAGGAAAACGAAACTTTGAATGGACCGAGGAGTGTGAGGGCGCATTTCGAGCACTAGTTCAACACCTAGCTGCGCCACCTATTCTATTAAAGTCGATTGATCATGAGAAACTATATATCTATCTAATAGTATCGGAGAATGCGATCAGTGTTGCATTAATCTGGGAGGAGGATTGGATACAATGACCGATCTATTACATTAGCAAACAATTGACCGGAGCAGAGAGAAGCTATCTGAAGTTGGAAAAGCTGACCTATTGTCTTGTCATTGCCTCCAGAAACCCTACTTTTAGGCTCATCCTATCGTAGTCTACACCGATCAGCCATTATGACAGGTCCTTACGTGGCCTGAGATGTCTGGTAGGCTACTAAAGTGGAACATTGAGTTGAGTCAGTTCGACATCGCTTACATACCGAGGAGTGCTTTTCAAGGACAAGTCCTAGCGGATTTTATTGCTGAATTTATTGTCCCGGAAGACTTGCTTAAAACCAGTGAATCTCCCAAATACATATGGAAACTATACACAGATGGTGTATCGAATGACCGTTGCTCAAGCACTGGAGTTGTACTTGAAACCCCAGAAGGTCGATCTGTATGTTATGCCTTGAAGTTTAATTTCCATGCAACCAATAACGAGGCCAAATACGAAGCTTTACTTATCGGGCTCAGATTCACCAGAGACTAGAAAATTATTGCTATGGAAATTTACTTCGATTCGCAATTGGTCGTATGTCAAGTCCAGGGAGAATACCAAGCAACGGACCGGAGATTGGCTGCATATTTCACTCGGGTCCAAGAAGTGTTGAATCAGTTAGATTATTATGTCATTTATTGCATACCCCGAGAGCATAACCAAAAGGCTGACTCTTTGGAAAAACTCATTAGCACCAGTAAAGCACAACAAATGGGACTTGTCCGAATTGAAACACTTACCCCTTCGAGTATCGATCAGATAGAGATAGACTGGGCGCATGAAGCCATACCCAAGAAAGATTCATGGATGGCCTCTTTTAGAAACTATCTTGAGCACAGTACTTCGCCCGAGTGCATAAGTGAGAGAAGATAAGTTCTTTGGAATGCTATGCAGTTCGTTATCCATAATGGAGTTACATATAGAAGAGGATACTCTATTCCTTTACTTCGGTGTATCGCCACGATGAAATCAAACGAGTGTTACATGATGTGCACGAGGGAGAATGTGGCGATCACACTGAGGGGCAAACCCTTGCTAAGAAGATACTCCAATATGGGTATTATTAGCCAATTGTGAACAGGGATGCATCAGCCTATCCTAAGAAGTGTGACAGTTGTCGAAAAATTGCTCGGATACCAAGGGCCCCGCCTAATGAAATTACTCAACTGGTCAGTCCGGGCCCGTTCGCCACTCGGGGCATCGATATAATTAGACCTTTACCTTTATCAAAGGTGATGCAAAGAATTCCATTATTGTAGTTGACTATTTTACCAAATGGGTAAAAGCTGAGCCCCTTGCTACTATCACAACGAAGAAAGTAATCAACTTTATTGTCCGTGACATCATCTGTCATTTTGGCCTTTCACATACCATTATCACTTACAATGGAGCCCAATTTGACAATGTCGAGTTTAAGGACTTCTGTCAATGTTTCCGCATTCAGAAGAAGTTCTCAGTAGTTGCTCACCCTTAAGCAAATGGACAAGTCGAAATTGTTAACAAAGTTATCAAATCCATTCTGAAAAAGTGACTGGAAAAGGCCGGTGGCAAAGGGGTCGATGAGCTTCCCATGCCCCTATAGGCATATCGAACTACCGACAAGTCCGCGACCGGCCACACTCCATTTTCATTTTCTTATGGCTCGGAAGCTGTCATTTCGATCGAATTGGAAGTACCTTCTCATCGTGCGACTTATTATGAAACGTAAACAAATGCTATTTTGCTTGACGAATCTCTGAACTTATTAAATGAGAAGCATGAAGATGCTGATTTGAGGGCAACCGTGCATGTAAGTCGAGTCGCCCGATTGTACAATACTAAGGTTCGACCTTGGACCATTGAAATTGGCAATCTCATGCTCAAGAGGATTTACCCGGTCCCCTCGCATATGAAGCCAACGTGGGAAGGGTCGTACATTATTGAATGAAAACTTAGAAATAGGACATTCAAATTATCAACCGTCGATGGTCACACTTTTCCAAGAGTTTGGAATGGCGAAAGCATTCTTTGCTACTACACATGACAGGCTTTGTTTATTCATTTATTATGCTTTTCATTTGCAATTTGTTTATGCATTTTGAAATTTGAACTTGTAATAAGCCAACTGACTTCTCCATACATTCTTATTTCAGTAATAAAATGCAATCTCTTTGAGCCAGAGCAGTGATTCTTAAAATATGCCATGCGACCATCACAATGCATGAAGATTTAAGTTCCACCCTATGGTTGGACTTATTCAAATGAATAGTGACTATGATACGACCGGTCACTTGCTAAGTGAAACCCGAGGTTAGGGGCAAGCTATCATATTGAAGCCAAAAAGGATTGATACGCGATAATCCTCTAACAAACTTCGACTCCCAGCGTACGAGCTGGAATATAAATTTACAAATGTGGGCTCGAAGTGGGTGGATCCGTCCACAAAACGACTTCTCCCATGTTCAATCTAAGCCCAAGGAGGATGGATCCGTCTGCCTAACTACCACGCCTTCCATACTTACAAGCTCGAGGAGGGTGGATTCGTCCACCTAACGACCTCGCTTGTTAACTCAGGGTGGATGTGACTCCACGATCCTGATAAATTTATCATTCCCATAGTGCAAAAAAAAATCCTAAAACTCAAAAGTCAAAACAGATGTGATCGACCGTCTATTGACTAACTCTAAGTCCCTAGAGCACGGACTGGAGTATAAACTTCAACTGGATGTGACTGACCACCCACAACTAACTCTAAGTCCCCAGAGCATGGACTAAAATATAAACTTAAACTGTGTGTGACTAACAACCCACAAATCAACCGAAGTTCCCAAAGTGTCAACGCGGACGTAGTCATTAAAACGGTCGTGACTGACCATCCGTGAGACAGCTTAAGTCCTTGGAGTATGGACGTGATTCTAGACATCAGGCGAGCATGAACGACCATCAAATGCCCAAGCTCGGTCCCTTGAGTGTGGATGCGATTTTCAATAAGTGAGCAAGTTTAACCCGACCACTCGAACTCATCTCTCTACCACTTAGTTCTGACAGAGTGAATCTAAAAATGTCGAAGGTGAAAAGCAACCACCATTCGACCATTTCGACTCATCCCTGGGACTGGGGGCATGACTCCAGCACCAACTGCTAATCAAGACAGCATAATGTTGAGGATTGACTCGACGTTTGTTTACAACCTGAAGCCGTGACTCCGAGACTTAACAACCGAGCGCAAGTCCGATCCAGAGACTGATGCTTCGCATGTGTGTCGAAAGAAAACTCAAGTGATGCAACACTTAAAGAAATAAACTTGGAGTTGTGCAACGAACAAAAGGAAATTCTATTTCATTTATCCTCTAAAAGAAAATAGATATAAGGAGTTCATGCCAAAATATCCTACTAGCAGGAGCTGAACCTGCATCTATACACGACCTATAAAAATGGAAAGGAAGCTCCTTACTATCTACCAAAACAGGAATGCAAAGATACACATCTACTCCTTGGGATTCTTCTTATGCTTCTTCTCCTTCGACGTCGACCCACTAGAGTAGCCACTATGATGCCGCTTTGAGCTTTTGCCTTTACTAGGTGAAACGACCCGACTTTCATTCCACAGAAAGACGCATCATTTTTAAGAAAGAAAGAGGTAAAATAGAATAGATAGAAGGAAAGAACTCAACAAAATTAGAATCTCACAGTGGAACGAAACAAAATATAATATATATCATAATTATTACATAGTCTATTACATATCGAGTTACTCAGATACAACAACACAAGATAGACAGTTATACAAGTCTGTCTATTATACAACTCAATACAACACATATATCACAGAGATACATCACAGCGGAAACACCAAATAACTACAAGCGCTGAAGCCTCCTGCTCCATAACTCCTCCAGTATTCGTCAAAGCAGATCTGAATCCCTTGGCCACTCGTAAAAAATTTGAGTACCAAGAGTTTAAGAAAAACAGAATAAACTCCGGTCAGACATGGGTCTGGTGTGAGTAAACGGGTTAAGTTTCTTAACTTTTAAAAACCTTTGGAAACAAAAAGTATCACGTAAGACTTCCCACAAATAAACATGGGTAAGTTTTTACCTTACGCTAACCAAAACATTTGATAGAAAATCCAGTGATATTATAATAGTGTCTAAGGTTTTCAAGTAAATAGAAAATAGCCGAAATTATTACATTCATTAAATTCCAGCTACTAGCCACAAAAGTGGGTAATACAATCAAAACCGTAAGCGCACGTAGGAAGAATGGGTTTCCATCAATGGTAGGGCCACTACGGTATCGCCCGTCACAGTACGTGGCCTAGATCACCGTACCGAGGAGCCACCCTAACTCCCCTGCAACGCAAAGCCGGAACCATTCCTTACTGAACAGTTTCGAAAAAGACCACCCCGGCGATTCTAGCTAGCAATCGCCCCACACAGCCGAAATAAAAAGGACATCTAGACAGGGGTAAATCTCGTCCTACTTAGGCATGACCCACTTAACCTTGCTGCACCTCCCCTGTTTTAGCCATTCTCGGTTGATGAGGCTTGAGGTTGCGATTACCTTTATAGAACACATCTATCTTGGAATGTTCATCGTCCACCTGACGATGTTCTGAAAGCATTCAATCCATACAAGTTCGTTCCGGGTTAGAACGAAACCGAAGGCATTATCTCGTTACACTCATTTTGGAATCACCCTCAGAGTTAACGACAATAACCCTTGCACTCTAAAAACTCCATCTCGAACCTGAAAGTACTATCTCCGTTATACTCGTATTGGAATCACCCTCAGAGTTCTTAACGACAGATAGTTCTTACACTTCGAGTCTTCAACTCGATCTTTACTTGAATTCACGACCTAACGTTTAACTTGGATCGATGTGGTTTTCGGATAATCAAATTTGATACCCGATCCCGGTCTCATCGAACCAAACGTGTCTTAAAGGCCAAGTTTTTTAAAGGTTTAAACCATTCAATTCAATATAATTCAATGCTTTGAAATCACACGACATTAACATATATAAATACCACACATTTACCATTGATATAACCTATATCATATCACATAATGTCACAACATATAACATAAATAGATATCAATCCAATAGATATCATCCAATTCAGACATTCAACAACCAATCATCCATAAGCAAGCATTATCAATTCATATCATAATTAATTTAATTTCTTAAAATAGTCCCTTAAGAATCAACCCCTAAATCTTGCTTATACAATCATTAATTAATCTTAATTAATTTATCACTCCTTGATTAACTTACTTAATCAATTAATCAATCCCTAATCTAGATTAATTGTCCTTTAATCATCAATTAATGAACCTCAATTATTAATTAATCTCCTTTAATATGAAGTAATTAATCCTTAATTACTTCCATAATCAATTAACTAACTTTTAATTAACTGATTAATTATCCATCAACTGTCGATTAATAACCTTAATTATTAATCAATATCTCTTAATACAAATTTATTAATCCATAATTACTTTTATAATTAATTAATTAATTAATTATTAATTAACCAATTAATTATCTCTTAATTATTAATTAATAAACCTAATTATCAATTATTAATTAAGAACTTAGTTACAGATTGCTTACTCCTTAATCACTAGTTAATTAATCATTTAATTAACCCTTAATTAACTGTTAACCCATCCTTAATTAACAGATAATTAATCCTTAATTACCATTTGATTAATCCTTAATCACAAATGATTAATCAATTAATTACCATTTAACAACTTCTTAATTAATCCTTAAATACAGAATTATTGTCTAATTATTAATCAATAAAACTTTAATTATTAATTAATAAAATTTAATTAGTAATTAAGCCCTCCTTAATTACTAATGAAGTAACCTTTATTACTTAATTAACAACTTATTAATTACTCAATTAATAATTCTTAACCACTTAATTAATTAAGTTTAATTTAATTACTTGATTAATGAACCTTAATCATTAATTAAAAAGCTAGTTAATGATCGTTTAATAACAATTTAATTAATCTTAAATTAATTAACCTTAATCCTTAACCATTTGTAAATCAAGTAAATTATTATTCCTTAATTGGTTCCTTAATCAACCCTTTATAATTAACAAATTAATTAAACTTAGTTTCTATAAATTAACTTAATCAAAAATAAGTTATTAAAACCTTAATTAAGATAAAACATTTACCTTATAAATGCTTTAATTGACTTAACACATTCACAATCTTTACTATACAACTATCCCTACTTAATTAAATTTTAAATTAAGTTTAAGTTAAAACAATCTTTTAGCTTGATAAATTAAAGTTATCAAGCACAACTTTAAATAACTTAAATATTTATCTATTTATAGTTTAAACTAATTTCAATTTGGATTTAAACTTTTTTTATATAAACCATTAAAATTTACTTTCAAAACTCGATTTCAACATCATTCAAAATTTCTATACAATGTTTAAATTTAACAAAACTTCAAAACATCTTAAAATATGTTAAATAAAACATTTATTAAATACATCAAGTAATTTATATAAAGTTTTCAATAAATTTTAAATTTCTAAATTTCAAAAGCAAATTTTAAACCTTTTTAAAATCTTTTAAAAACTATTTTAGTTTCCAGCTTCGGGTCAAAACCGTTACTTACTCGGGTCAAAACCCGAGTTCCTTCTTCCATCTTTTTTTTTAAAAACTTGATTAAATATAGTTTACAAAAACAACAGGTTTTCCAAACCAACACACCCGAGAACATCACGAGTTCGCCCTTGCCAAACTCGAATGCTACTTCGAGATTTTCCAACGCCAAACTAGCTGACACCCAACCACCGTCTCGTGCACATGCATGCCACCGTTGGTCACCTCCGACCAATGTTACTGCCTCCGACAACTTGCTCAACACCTCGGCATCCAAAATAGACCACTAAAACAAACATACTCTCCGCAAATCGAATTTGGGTATTTCTGCTGAACCAAACCCAAAACGACCTCACACAAACCCCCTTCGACCACCTAACTCCGGTCACCAGAAAATTTCGCGGTGCCTACCATCTCTTGCCAAGCCGATACACTACCTCCAGCCAAAATTTCGAAGCACTCGATGCAACGGTGGTTACGAAAAAAAAACAAAACCCAACCCAATATAAACTAGGGCTTAAAACCCATTTCCGGTCATCATCGTCGCCACCGCCCCTTACAGCCACGACTACTGTTTTTCCCCAAAACTCCATGACCTCCTCCACCTCCAGTAGCAACCCCGACCCACCAAATTGCACCAGTCTCCAAAAAAACCCAAAATCAAGTTTCCGGAAAACCCAATATCCCAAACTCAATCCTATTTTAAAAATCTGGATTTTTGTGCTAAAAATCATAATCTTGAGTGATGATTCAATATATATACATGAATCAATAAAATTCAAAATTTTATTTATTTCATGATATAAGTTTTCACTGCAAACTTAAGCCTATAGGTAAATTTTAAAAATTAATTTGTTTAAACAAAATTTCATAAGCTAGATGAGTTTAAAACTAACTAGTTTGTTTAAATCCATAGCTTCAAAAAAAATTATATGAAAAGTTTGACTTTTTTATTTATTTAAAAGAACTCTGTAAACTTGAATGAACAGAGGAAAATCAATTTACTGACATGCAGAACATAAATACAACATACTTACAGAATTATAAACATTATCAACATATGCAGATACCATAATCTCAGCAAACACTTAAGCAACCATTTATCCTACTTAAGTTTTTAAAAACAAGATGTTTACCCACCTCTTTTAGACTTTGCACAGAAATTTGGAACTGGAACGGAAACCCCTTTTAAAAATTCAAAAAATGTTATTGATGACTCCTGAAACTTTGATTTCTTTAAAACTGGAACCATGGTGATGCTCAAGGTTTTTGAAAATAGATTGCTTTCCAGATTGCATTGAAGCTTTAAAACTGGTTGGCAGGTTGCATTTTTGATGTTTGATCTGAGACATGCAGTTGAAACTTGCTACATGCATGATAAAAATACTGCAGATTTTTTTTGTTGAAAATGAACTTGAGGATTTGGGTGAAGTTTGCTACAGATTTTGATTTCTGGTTTCAGATATATTTTTTTCTCTTGAACATGAGGATTTGAATAGTTCCAGCTTTTGATAAAAACAACATTGGGTTTGTAAATGAATGGTTTGAGGAGATGTACATTTCTGTTTTCAGGCATAAGAAGGAATTTCAGGGTGTGTTTTTTTTTTTTTTTTTTTGAGGATTTGGGAAGAAAATTTACTACAGGTTTTTATTTCTGTTTTTCATAAGAAAATACTTCAATTTTGAGCATGTGTTTATCAGGTTTCAGATTGGACTTTTTTTAGAATTTTTAATACAAGAGTGGCCATGGAATCTTGTTTGAATTCAAAGAAAATGAAGGAGGAAGATAATAGGATTTTTTATAAAATGAATTTTAAGGTTAAATAAAATTTAAAGAAAGGAAAAAGAAAATTAAGAAAAAGAAGACACTTGTTATCTTTGATTACATTTGTCATAACCCAAGCTTAATCTCTTAACACATGTATCCTATGATGTTTTAAAAAATGAACACATTTCACTTTTTTTTTTAAATTATTTAAAATGATTTTTAAAACCCTTTATTAACAATTTGCTTAATTTGTAAATACTTTACTAATTTATGAATGCTTTTATAAATTTATAAACCCATTTTCTTTCTTATAAAAATAAAACTTTCAAAAGAAAAATAAGATATAAACTAATTAGATTCCAAATAAAATAATATAAAATTATTAAATACATTTTTATAAGTTAATTTAAATGCTTTTGTATTTATCTACTATTAAATAAATATTTTCCATTTATATAAATAAAATTCTTTTGTTTTAAATTAATATAAAAACAAATCTTATTTTTAAAATAAAACTTTATTCATAAATCTTTTACATAAATGTATTTCAAAATATACATTCTTTTTAAATTACAAATTCCAATTCAAATTTCAAATTTAAAAATTCAAATTCAATTTAAACTTAAATTTCAAATCAAATATGTTTTTATTAAATTAAACAAACATACTTTTAAATTAGGAAATGTTAAAGTAAATTTTTAAATAAACATACATTTAAACAATACTTATTAAATTAAAATGTCAAACCTACAAAAAATCAAATTTATAAAATAACACAAATTAAATAATTATTCCATTTAAAATCAATTGATTTCTAAATTTAAAAACATCACATAAATTTTATTTTGGTTATTTAT
Source organism: Allium cepa (assembly GCA_030765085.1). NCBI lineage: Eukaryota > Viridiplantae > Streptophyta > Magnoliopsida > Asparagales > Amaryllidaceae > Allium > Allium cepa. Next base: position 629,384,859 of record CM060928.1, on the reverse strand, counting down.
ATTTGAAGATACAGTTTTTATCAATTTTAAATGATTTAATTAAGAGATTATCTCCTTTTAAATTCTCCGAAATTCTGGGATATTACATTCCTCCCCCCTTAAAAGAATTTCGTCCTCGAAATTTAAAATAAAGATAATCCAAAATCTTTTATTTCATTTTAACCATTCAAGCATTCCTATCAACCAAACATTATCAACCAACAACAATATATCCAAACAAACAGTTTATTTAAACAACCAATTCATTTAATCAAACAATCCTAGCTATCTGGACATAGATCCAGATAAGTCTTCCTAAAACTATTCAGAGTTTCCCAAGACAAGCTCTGAAATCCTAACTCTACAACAAAAGATAGATCATTCACGTATTTCCTCAAATAAGATACGTGAAAAACAATATGAATTCCATTCATCCAAACTGGCAATTCAACCTGAAGACTACAACACTAATCTTCTCCTGATAAGCTCCACCATCGCAGATACCCCACAGACCAAAACTGAACCAAGAACCAGATGATCTTCCGACTCTACTCCACAGAATGGAAATCTACAATGGCTACTAAACAAAGCTTTACAGGGTGGCATCCAGATACTTGTTTGATTACTTATACGAGAATTCCAATAAATGCAGATGATCCTCCTAACATCCACAAAAATCCAAAACACAAGCTCTCTCAAATATCTAAGATTTGATTCAGCCTTTCCGTTGGTTTGGGAACGATAGGCTGTATCCAAATTTAATCTCGAACCCCAAAGCTGATCACAAAGCCCTCCAAGACAAGCTGGAGAGGATAAGATCACAATTGCTAACAATGCTGACTGAAACACTAAGCAGTCAGACAAACTCTCAAGAAAACTCAGCCAAAGATGCTGCAGAACGAACTGCCTCAATCAAAATAAAATGGGCGTTCTTGGTTAACCAATTCACAATCACCCATATTCCTTAAATTCCCTCCTTGGTCCTTGGCAAACCTTCGAAGAAATCCAAAGAAATCACTTCCCATTGGAACTTCCACTTCGGAACCTCCAAAGATTACAACAAACCGGCGGTCTTCTGTTGATCATCAACAGCTGCTGACTGATCGCACATCCAAAGATGAAAGCAGCAACATCCTACTCCGTACTTGGCCACTAGAAGATTCTCTTCAAATCCATATATCTCTGAACACTCTGGGCTGGACACAACCTGGAGCCAAGACTCCCTGCCAAAACTTCTTGCTTCAAAATCCAAGATTCGGAACACAAATCCTTCCGATGATCCTCAATGTTCCATTGACCAATCCATCTCAAAACTTGGAACACTGACCATCATTGACTCACATCATCCTTCTTAGACACATACAAACGTCCGAGCAGATCTCAAATTTATCCTTGCCATCAGAGATAGCTAGAACAGGCACACTAGTCAGCCTTGCCTTCAAATCAGAGAAAATCTCTTCACACTCGGGTCCACTTCTACTCCTGTAGAATTCTGCCTAACCAGAAAACTGCGGTTGCTTCTACTCCTGAATAGTAACTATCCAGGCCGGATCTACAGAAATACCATCACCAAAACAAAATGCCTCCTCAAAGCCTCTAACACTAACTCCAAATGTCGCTAGCTCTCCTCTTCGGACTTGGAGTAGAAAAGAAAAACTTTGATGAAAACAAGAACAACTTATACCACACATCACAAAAGCTCGATCCATCAAATCCACACGGAATCTCAAAAGGCTTATCAGTCTAGGCCATAAAACAACAGCTGAACTCCCACTGGAAAAACTAGGCTGAATAACAGACGCTGCTTCCGAAACTAAAGACGATCCAAATCTCTCTCTCCTGATGAGAAAAAAACCTTCGCTCCTTCGGAACATCCGAAAAATCACCGACCACCCAAAGGACTCTACACCTCCTGGAGATATCCTTCTCCATGCAGAATATGACTCAAAAGAATCCCAGCATCATCGCAAGTCACTTTTGCGATTCTTCTCAACTCAACTTCCAAAGATACAATCCTTGCTTCGTACATCAACAGCTCAATACCATCCAACCAATCCAAACAAGATCAAAACCCTTTAGATCATATAAAAGGTCTCTTAGAAAAACTATGGGGAAGATAAGAAAATCTTAAGCTTCTACAGATTTGATCTATCTCGGTTATCCATCTATAGGGATATATACAAAGGTAGGAGGGCTAAACAATCAAAGATAGAGAGATAAATTCCTCTAGAACTCATGTGGGAAATCCAAAACGATACCCAACAAATTTATATAAGTATATAGTTATATAAAAATTACAAATACACGCTTTCAAGATAGACACCACTCCAGAGCCTAGGTATTATCTCAACCTATGCTCTGATACCAAGTGAAACGACCCGACATTCATTCCACAGAAAGACGCATCATTTTTAAGAAAGAAAGAGGTAGAAATAGAATAGATAGAAGGAAAGAACTCAACATCAGAATCTCACAGCGAAACGAAAAAAAATATAATATATATCATAATTATTACATAGTCTATTACATATCAGAGTTACTCAGATACAACAACACAAGATAGACAGTTATACAAGTCTGTCTATTATACAACTTAATAAAACACATATATCAAAGAGATACATCACAGCGGAACAACCAAATAACTACAACCGCTGAAGCCTCCTGCTCCATAACTCTTCCAGTATTCATCAAAGCAGACCTGAATCCTTTGGATACTCGTAAAAAATTTGAGTACCTAAGAGTTTAAGAAAAACAAAATAAACTCCGGGTCAGACATGGGTCTGGTGTGAGTAAACGGGTTAAGTTTCTTAACTTTTAAAAACCTTTGGAAACAAAAAGTATCACGTAAGACTCCCCACAAATAAACATGGGTAAATTTTTACCATACGCTAACCAAAACATTTGATAGGAAATCCAGTGGTATTATAATAGTGTCTAGGGTTTTCAAGTAAATAGAAAATAGCCGAAATTGTTACATTCATTAAATTCCAGCTACTAGCCACAAAAGTGGGTAGTACAATCAAAACTGTAGGGGCACGTAGGAAGAATGGGTTTCCATCAATGGCAGGGCTACTGGGGTACCGCCCGTCACAGTACGTGGCCTAGATCACCATACCGAGGAGCCACCCTAACTCCCCTACAACATAAAGCTGGAACCATTCCTTACTAAACAGTTCCGAACAAGACCACCCCGGCGATTCTAGCTAGCAATTGCCCCACAAAGCCGAAATAAAAAAGGGACATCTAGACAGGGGTAAATCTCGTCCTACTTGGGCATGACCCACTTAGCCTTGCTGCACCTCCCCTGTTTTAGCCATTCCTGGTTGATGAGGCTTGAGGCTGCGATTACCTTTATAGAACACATGTATCTTTGAATGCTCATCGTCCACCTGACGATGTTCTGAAAGCATTCAATCCATACAAGTTCGTTTCGGGTTCGAACGAAACCGAAGGCATTATCTCGTTACACTCATTTTGGAATCACCCTCAGAGTTAACGACAATAAGCCTTGCACTCTAAAACTCCATCTCGAACCTGAAAGTACTATCTCCATTATACTCGTATTGGAATCACCCTAAGTGTTCTTAACGACAGATAGTTCTTACACTTCGAGTCTTCAACTCGATCTTCACTTAAATTCACGACCTAACGTTTAACTTGGATCGATGTGGTTTTCGGATAATCAAATTTGATACCCGATCCCGGTCTCATCGAACCAAACGTGTCTTAAAGGCCAAGTTGTTTAAAGGTTTAAACAATTCAATTCAATACAATTCAATGCTTTGAAATCACACAGCATTAACATAGATAAATACCACACATTTATCATTAATATAACCTATATCATATCACAGAATGTCACAACATATAACATAAATAGTATCAATCCAATAGATATCATCCAATTCATACATTCAACAACCAATCATCCATAAGCAAGCATTATCAATTCATATCATAATTAATTTAATTTCTTAAATTAATCCCTTAAGAATCAACCCCTAAATCTTGCTTATACAATCATTAATTAATCTTAATTAATTTATCACTCCTTGATTAACTTACTTAATCAATTAATTAATCCCTAATCTAGATTAATTGTCATTTAATCATCAATTAATGAACCTCAATTATTAATTAATCTCCTTTAATATGAAATAATTAATCCTTAATTACTTCCATAATCAATTAATTAACCTTTATTTAACTGATTAATTATCCATCAATTGTCGATTAATAACCTTAATTATTAATCAATATCTCTTAATAAAATTTATTAATCCATTATTACTTTTATAATTAATTAACTAATTATTAATTAACCAATTAATTATCTCTTAAGTATTAATTAATAAACCTAATTATCAATTATTAATTAAGAACTTAATTATAGATTACTTAGTCCTAATCACCAGTTAATTAATCATTTAATTAACCCTTAATTAACTGTTAACCCATCCTTAATTAACAGATAATCAATCCTTAATTACCATTTGATTAATCCTTAATCACAAATGATTAATCAATTAATCACCATCTAACAACTTCTTAATTAATCCTTAAATACGGATTAATTATTGCTTAATTATTAATCAATAAAACTTTAATTATTAATTAATAAAATTTAATTACCAATTAAGCACTCCTTAATTACTAATTATGTAACCTTTATTACTTATTAACAACTTATTAATTACTCAATTAATAATTCTTAACCACTTAATTAATTAAGTTTAATTTAATTACTTGATTAATGAATCCATAATCATTAATAAAAAATCTAGTTAATGATCTTTTAATAATAATTTAATTAATCTTGAATTAATTAACCTTAATCCTTAACCATTTGTAAATCAAGTAAATTATTATTCCTTAATTGGTTCCTTAATCAATCCTTTATAATTAACAAATTAATTAAACTTAGTTTCTATAAATTAACTTAATCAAAATTAAGTTATTAAAACCTTAATTAAGATAAAACATTTACCTTATAAATTCTTTAATTGACTTAACACATTCACAATCTTTACTATACAACTATCCCTACTTAATTAAATTTTAAATTAAGTTTAAGTTAAAATAATCTTTTAGCTTGATAAATTAAAGTTATCAAACACAACTTTAAATAACTTAAATATTTATCTATTTATAGTTTAAACTAATTTCAATTTAGATTTAAAACTTGTTTTATATAAACCATTAAATTTACTTTCAAAACTCGATTTCAACATCATTCAAAATTTCTATACAATGTTTAAATTTAACAAAACTTCAAAACATCTTAAAATATGTTAAATAAAACATTTATTAAATACATCAAGTAATTTATATAAAGTTTTTAACTAATTTAAAATTTCTAAATTTCAAAAAAAAGTTTTAAACCTTTTTAAAATCTTTTAAAAACTGTTTTAGTTTCCAGCTTCGGGTCAAAACCGTTACTTACTCGGGTCAAAACCCGAGTTCCTGAAAATGTGGTGTGCAAGTGCACGTGCTAATATAATACACACGAATCGTGTAATATGGAATATAATATAAATGCGGAAATAGATGATAGTGGATGATAGTAGCAAAGTAAATAAAAATAGAAAAATCACACCAGAAATTTTTATACTGGTTCGGAGCACCGTCCTACGTCCAGTCCCAGACTTCTATCTGGATTTTCACTACCAACTACCTCGCTTCACCCGGAGGAACAGGTTTACAACACCCGAGCAGACGAACGGGATTTCACACCTCTAATACACTGAGGACTTCAACACTTTGCCTCTTACAACACCGAGGACTTCAACACTTGCCTCTTACAACACAGAGGACTTCAACAAAGATAAATATAATTGTTTGTTGATGGTATGTGTTCTTGCTAACACTATTTTGTCACTTGTAGTACAAACTTCCTATAACCTTATCCTCAAATAGATTATTTGTATATATGAAGATTTGGAAATGGATATCGTATTGAATCAAAAGGATGTTAAATAAATTTCAGGATTCCAAACGATATATGATAGAATATGAGCAATTTTAACGCTTGAGAGTACAAGATAGTGATCAATAGAATAGAGATTAGAAGAATAGAAAATTGGATATCTGGAATAATGATTTCATGATGTTTATATAAGAAATAAACAGTTGTAACCTTTTGTGAAAAGGTATGAACAAAGGTCATGATCATTGGTGAAGAGAAAGAGAAGCAACCGTTGAAGAAAAGGAAGTGTCTATACGAAGGGTTGCCTTCTGTTTGAAAACGGTCGACAGGTCAAAAAGGACCAATAGACAGGAATTTGAATACATATATATACGTTATGTTCACTTGTGCACGTTATCTGTGCATTCTGGACAGAAACGGTCGACCACCTGGTTTTGACCAGTCGACCGGTTTTGCCCAGAGTGCACAGTTAATGTGCACTCATATATATGTATATATATATTCGAAGATTGAAGGTATATTCTATTTGAGGATAGATTTTAACATAAATAATCATTACTAACATACCAAATAATCCACCTCTAATCATATGGAGCTCTTTGAGTCTGAATAACTTCTTTTTGTCGATCACGGCTTATCCTTTTGTCAGAAATCAAAACTCTATATAAAAAATCTTGACTCAACATTCTCCCCCTTTTTGATTGATGACAACATAGTTATGAATTTCCCCCAGTATATGATATCTCCCTGAGATTTTGTCCTGCATATATACTGTTAGCACAATTTTCTCCCCCTTTGTCATCGACAAAAAGGAGTTGTTAAATGGAAGATATAAAAGAGATTATAAGCAACATAAAACTACTATCACAGATCAAGAGGAACATTCACACAGAATTATAATACACATAAGTCTAGTACGAATTAAAACATGACACTATTTAGTACAAGTGCCAGATAATGTATTTAAAGCAAAAGCTAAAGTCATAAGCACGCATAAAAGATAAAAAGAGATAGACTAAAAAGGACTTATTCTGACTCCGTCTCACCCTCTTCTTCTTCTTCTTCAACAAGCTGAGATTTCCCGTGTCGACGGTCATGACTAGTTCCCGAGCTTGTACCTTCTTCCGAAGATGTCCAAGCAAAAGTAGGAGGAGCTGGGCGCTTGCCAGGGTCTGAAGCTTGCATTGAAGAATATGATGCACCACAAGATATTGCTTCCCATACAGAAACGAAGAAAGACTTGAGTTTGTTAAAGCGTTTATCCATTTTTGTGTCCATGCGCTTAAGTCGTGCTTCGAGAAGGAATTGATTTCGAGCAATAGTTTCAAGTGATTCTCTTGTTGAGGAAGATGATTGTAAAAGTTTGACTTCCTCAGGTTTAGGGCGAGATGGACGAGATGAAGCTTCTTTATGTCTTTGTTCTTTCCATTGTTCAAAAGGCATAATATTAAAGTATGGAGCGGGAAGCTTCATTCTTTTAATCGTAGCTTTGTTGATGACTTTTGGTTTGGAAATAGAAGACTTGGGAGGTTCAATGCCACAATCAAGCAAGAGACGCATAATATACTCGTTATAGAACAAGTGTGGTCTAGTGGTATCATTTACTTTCAAGATTTCATCAAAGATCATACCAATCCAATTTATGCGAATACCACCGTAGATTGAGTATAATGCCTTGAAATTTTCTTTATAGACGGCATCAAAATTTCCTATTCTTGTTAAAAGAGAGTGCATAAGAGTGTAGTGAAGAATTCTTGCAGATGGTCGTAAACCCATAGACTTAGTGCTATCCTTGTCATCTTCAATAAATTGATGACTAATTTGATTACGGATATGAACATTGCAAAAATTACTTGAGAATTTTTCACCAATAAATGAAGAACCAAGAACGGTTGTCATCCTATCATATGAGATAAATACTTCTTTTCCACAAACAATGGACCAAAGACAATAATTAGGATTCTCGGGCTTGTTTTTCTCTAAATTTAGGTTAGCATTGAATAATTTGATCATTACATGGTTAATTTCAACATTATTTTGATCAAAATCAATTAGATTTTCAATGTTGGCTTCCTTTGCTAAACTAAGAATACGATAACTAGAGAAATCTGAAAATTTAATAAAAGAACCCGGATGGATTTTAAAATCCTTCATCTCATTCCACCTTTTGACTGCTATTGGATCTACAAGCCACTTCCTGATAGAGAGATCAATTGGTTGTGTTTCGGAGGTAGAAGCTTGTTTTAATTTCTTTTGTGGAGGAGCCATTTTAGTGAGATTGGTGGAAGAATATATTTTTAGGGTTATGAGAGTTTTGTTGGAGAAGGAAGAAATGAAGAGATGGGGGAAGAAAGGACCGTATAGTGCTTTTTTAAAAAAAAAACAGTACGAAACCGGTCGACCACCCCAAAAAAACGGTCGACCGTTTTTACACAGAGACAAAAACGGTGGACTGGTTCATTTTGGCCGGTCGACTTGTTTTCCTGTGAGTTGTTTTCCTTCCTTCTTGCATGAATTTCTGAAGGTGAACGGTATATATAATATTGAATTTATTCAAGAACATGATATATATATATATATATATATATATCAATAAAAAATACGAGAAAACAATCATAATATTAAACAAATTTTTAATGAGAGGTAGAGGAATTATGATCGGAAGTCTCTTCTTTGACATCGATAATGCGTGGTTTCCATGGCGACCATTTTTCTTTCGCTCCTTCATTCTGAGCATAGTTTTTATCCCATGAATTTGGGCTTCTAAAGGATGAAGGTGCATGAGGCATTGGCTTGTATACGCCATGTTTGTTTGAACCACAAAAGAATGATGCCATTCTTTCTAGAAGAGATAGACGTTCCGAAGTCAGTTGTTGCTCATAATGCAGCTGTCTTTGAAGATCGATTTGATGTTATTGATAATGGTGAATCTCATTGATCTTTTCTCTGGTACGGGGTGAACAAAATAATACCTTCTTTGCTCGTTTCGAAGTAGGCGTATTGCCAGAAGTATGAATGCATTGGTGATGACACTTTGATTTGTGTTTTGGAGTTTCAGGAGAGTAATATTCTTCTGGCTCAGAACTTGTGACCGAAATATGAGACCTTTGAGCACACTCATCACAAATATGTGCCATAATGAACTATAAACTTATTAGGCTCACATAGAAGTGATGAAAACAATATTTTTGTTAAGCTTATATAACAATTCCTATATATAAGCTTGTGGATGAAAAATGACATGCAAATTGGCCATAAACAAAAAATTTGACGCTCATATTCAATTTCCTAATATAGTAATAGGAGAAATAATCCGAAAGGAACTTAGAAAATTACATTTAAGATTTACTTATCAAGTTCTTTTCTAGAAATTAAATCAAGTTCTCTACGAAATTTAATGAAATTAGACTCAAGTAGAGGCTTAGTGAAAATGTCCGCTAGTTGATTATCAGTTTGGACATATTCAAGACATATATTTCCTTTTTAGATATTGTCTCTAAGGAAATGATGACGGATATCAATGTGTTTGGTTCTGGAGTGATTCACTGGAATCTTAGAAAGATTTATAGCACTTGTGTTATCACAGTATATAATAGAATTTGATAAATGAATATCAAAATCTTGAAGTGTTTGTTGCATGTATATTACTTGAGTACAAGCGAGAGCTGCTGATATATATTCAGTTTCACATGTTGATAGTGAAACACAATTTTGTTTCTTACTAAACCAAGAGACAAGTGATCTTCCAATAAAATGGCACGTACCACTTGTACTCTTTCTATCGTTCGCGAGCCGCCAAAATCAGCATCACTATATGATACTAATTCAAATGGACATTCTTTTGGATAAAAAAGACCGAAATCTTTGGTATTATTAAGATAACGAATTATACTTTCACTGCTCGTAGATGTGATTCCTTTGGATCTGCTTGAAAGCGTGCACATAGACAAACAGTCATCATTATATCTGGCAGACTTGTTGTAAGATAAAGAAGAGAACCAATCATGCTTCGATAAAGTTTCTGGTCAACATTCTTACCTTTTTCATCATTTTCAAGATGTGTAGTTGTACTCATAGGAGTAGGTTTACCAGATGTATTATTTAACCCGAAGCGATTGATAAGATTTCCGCAATATTTTTCTTGATTAATAAAGATACCATTCGGAAGTTGTTTGATTTGAAGTCCAAGAAAATATGACAGTTCTCCCATATGAAACATTTCGAACTCTTTGGTCATAATACTTGCAAATTTCTTGCAGAGTTTATCGTTTGTTGAACCAAAGATGATGTCGTCTACATATATCTGGATAACTAGAATATCCTTTTGAGAATGTTTGATAAACAAAGTTTGATCAACTTTGCCTATTTTAAATCCTGAGTTAATAAGATAGCTACGTAATCGTTCATACCAAGCACAAGGTGCTTGTTTTAAACCATACAGAGCTTTCTTAAGTTTGAACACATGGTCAGGATATTTTTCATGTATGAACAAAGGAGGTTGTTCGACATATACATTCTCTTTGATAAATCCATTGAGAAATGCACTTTTGACATCCATCTGATAAAGTTTGAAATTATGGTGACAAGCAAAAGATAATAGGATTCTAATATCTTCTAGTCGAGCAACTGGTGCAAAAGTTTCTTCATAATCGATACCTTCTTCCTGATTATACCCTTGTGCTACTAATCTTGCTTTATTTTTGGTGATATTTCCTTGTTCGTCAGCCTTATTTTTATAGACCCATTTAGTACCAATAACTGACTGATCAGTTGGTCTTGGAACAAGTTCCCAAACGTCATTGCGCTCGAACTGATTTAGTTCTTCCTGCATGGCAATGATCCAGTAATCGTCTGTAGCAGCTTCTTTTGGATTCTTAGGTTCGATATTTGAGAGAATAGCGACATGACCCATTTGGTTGAGTTGACTCCTTGTTCTGACATGTGATGTTACTTCATCGATTATATTTTGGGCCGGATGGTCTCTTAATATTCTTGGTGGTGATTGTAACTCACATATTTGAGGAATATTCTCAGTAATTATTTCCGAGTCAGAATCAACATTTGTGATGATTGGATTATCAGTGACTATTGTTTCGTCATCATCTGATATAGTTTAAGGATGATAGAATTCATTAAAAGAGACATGAAGTGATTCTTCAATAGTTTTGGTTCGTTTATTAAATATACGATAGGCCTTGCTTACCGACAAATATTCCTTCATCGGCTTTTGGATCGAATTTGTCAAGCTGGTCTTTCGTATTTAAAATAAAGCACTTGGAACCAAAGACTTTGAAGTATGAGATTTTAGGCTTTCTTTTGTTAAATAATTCATAAGGAGTATTCTTGGTAAGAGGTCTTATGGACATGATTTAAAACATAACAGGCAGTTGCGACGGCTTCTGCCGAGAAATGTTTTGGTAAGGTGGTTCCATTAAATAATGTTCTTGCACATTCTTGTAAAGTTCGGTTCTTCCGTTCTACAACTCCGTTCTGTTGTGGAGTTCTGGGAAACGAAAAGTTATGATATATACCTTTCTTTGTACAAAAATGTTCAAATTCATTATTTTCAAACTCTCCGCCATGATCACTTCTTATATTTTTAACTTTAATCCCTTTTGATTTTTGAATTCTTTTGACGAAAGATTTGAAATGATCGAAAGTGTCACTTTTATTTTTTAAGAAAATTGTCCATGTGTAACGAGAGAAATCATGAACAATTACAAGCACATATCGACTGTGATTTATTGACTGAACCCTAGTAGGTCCAAATAAATCCATGTGTAGTAACTCAAGTGGTTGTAATGTTGATATGACTTTCTTGGATTTAAAAGATGATTTGGTCAATTTTCCTAGTTGACATGCATCACAAATGTTGTTAACCTTAAAACTCATTTTGGCTAGTCCGCTAACTAGATTGTTTTTGGCTAGCTTGTCAATAGTTCTGAAGTTTATATGACAGAAGCGTTTGTGCCATAACCATGGATCATTATCATTAGCCAAAAGACACATATCTGAATTATGATTAATATTCATATTCAGAATATATATATATATATCTGTCTCTATAACCTTCGAAAACTAAATTATGGTCTTTATCTAAAATACTACACTTATTATTCGAAAAGGAAATTGCAAAACCCTTGTCACATAACTGACTAATATTAAGTAAATTGTGTTTTAAATTTCTAACTAGCATGACATTAGTAATAAGAGGTAAGTTAGATGTACCGCAATTGCTCACATCGCCTTTGCCGATGATATAGCCTTTTGAATTATCTCCAAAAGTGACGGAGCCACCATCTGAGTATGTAATATCTGTCAATAAGCTCTTGTCTCCAGTCATGTGCTTCGAGCAACCACTGTCCAATATCCACTTTCCTCTTTTCTTAAGTGGGACCTGCAAAAAAAAAAATTAAGTCCATGGTACCCACTTTTTATGGGGTCCTAAGAGTTAGGTCTTAGGAGTCCAAACCCATACGGATCCGGTATCCCCTTTATATACATAATTAGTATTAAGATGCACAGTATTCATGAAATTCTGAATATATTTGTTCCTAATCAAATTTTTATTTGTTTTAAGAACCCATATTTTGATAGTCTTGACATTTTTCTTTTGAAATTTCACAACTGGTTTTGGTTTGGAATATAATAAACTAAGATTTTTCTTAGCTTCAGTTTTTTGTATTTTTTTCTTCCTTTTATTACAAAGATGTTTCTTGGTTTCTTTTTTCTTATATCCAAAACCTTGTTTATTTGAAACAGATTGTGAATTTTCAATGATTTTTGTCAAATTTTCTCGACCTTTGTTAAAGTTAGAAACATTTTGAGAAATGTTATCTAACTTAGTTTGTAAACTAGCTTTTTCTAGGTCTAGAATTTTGATTTTTGCCTCAAGCTCATGATTTTTGGTAGTGAGAGCATCATTTTTCTCTTTTTGAGTTTCAATTTCTTGACTCAAAAGAACTAATTGAGAGTCAACATTAGATGATGATTCTTGAAATTTTTCAAGTTCTTCTTCTAATATTTTCTTCTCGTCTTTTAACATATCTCGTTCAAATTCTGCTCTACTCAAATATGCTTTGGCTTCTTTTAGCTGCCGTTTTATGTCTTTATATTTGACTATCAATTCTGCATTAATATCAAGTATTTCATCGAATGTAGGAATTTGTACCTCATCTTCTGTTGCCATGAAACAGACATTTGCTTGTTCATCTTCCGTATCACTTTCACTTCCTGATGAGTCTGTATCATCCCATGTTACCGAGAATGCTCTTTCTTTGATTTGTCCTTCTTATATCTTAATTTGTCATTTTCCGACTTCTTCTTTTGCTCCGGACAATCCTTGTGCATGTGCCCCTTTTTGTGACAGTTGAAGCATTCTATAGGGGATGATGTTGGTTTATTTGATCCAGATTTCTTTCTGTTATAACGACTGGCTTTTCGCTGTTTTAGGAATTTTTTGAAACCTTTTGCTATGAATGCCAGATCTTCATCTTCAGACTCTGATTCATTTTCGTCTTTTTCAGCATCGAATGCCATGTTTTTCTTTTCTTCTTTTTGTTCCTTTCTAGCCTGCAAGTTAGCTTCATAGGACATTAGATTTCCTATCAATTCATCTGGCTTCATGACGGAAAGGTCATAACTTCTTCAATTGCTAATACTTTTCCTTCCCATTCACTAGTTAGAGAATGTACGACTGTTGAAACAACATCAAAATCAGAATACTTTTGTCCCAAGCCAATAAGTGCATGGTGGATAGTTTGAAACCGTGAATACATATCATTGATTGTCTCATTTGGTTTCATTTTGAAATTTTGAAATTGACTTTTCAGCATGGCTATTTTGGCTTGTTTAACCTTGTTAGTACCTTCATGAGTGGTTTTCAGCGTTTGCCAAATTTGATATGCAGTAGTGTAGATACTAACACGGTTATATTCATTTTGGTCTAATGCACAAAATAACATATTTATTGCCCTTGCATTTACGACTGCTGCCGTTTTCTCAGCCGCAGTCCATTCTGAATAATCAGTTGTTGGATTCACTATTTCTTTTTGAGTAGCATTCCAGGCATCATAACTATTTGATTACATAAAGAATGACATACGTGTTGCCCAATAACTATAGTTAAGACCATTGAAAAATGGAGGTCTTTATGTCGATTGACCTTCCATGTAAGTGGTGTTTTGAGTGCTAGTACTTGCGTTATTTGCCATATTACAAGAATATATCAAATAACTGTGTTACGGTTATATGGTGGCCGTGCTCAGATACCAAGTGAAAATGTGGTGTGCAAGTGCACGTGCTAATATAGCACACGCGGATCGTGTAATATGGAATATAATATAAATGCGGAAATAGATGATAGTAGCAAAGTAAATAAAAATAGAAAAATCACACCAGAGATTTTTATACTGGTTCGGAGCACCATCCTACGTCCAGTCCCAGACTTCTATCTGGATTTTCACTACCAACTACCTCGCTTCACCTGGAGGAACAGGTTTACAACACCCGAGCAGACGAACGGGATTTCACACCTCTAATACACTGAGGACTTCAACACTTTGCCTCTTACAACACCGAGGACTTCAACACTTGCCTCTTACAACACAGAGGACTTCAACAAAGATAAATATAATTGTTTGTTGATGGTATGTGTTCTTGCTAACACTATTTTGTCACTTGTAGTACAAACTTCCTATAACAATATCCTCAAATAGATTATTTGTATATATGAAGATTTGGAAATGGATATCGTATTGAATCAAAAGGATGTTAAATAAATTTCAGGATTCAAAACGATATATGATAGAATATGAGCAATTTTAACGCTTGAGAGTACAAGATAGTGATCAATAGAATAGAGATTAGAAGAATAGAAAATTGGATATCTGGAATAATGATTTCATGATGTTTATATAAGAAATAAACAGTTGTAACCTTTTGTGAAAAGGTATGAACAAAGGTCATGATCATTGGTGAAGAGAAAGAGAAGCAACCGTTGAAGAAAAGGAAGTGTCTATACGAAGGGTTACCTTCTGTTTGAAAATGGTCGACAGGTCAAAAAGGACCAGTAGACAGGAATTTGAATATATATATATATATATACGTTATGTTCACTTGTGCACGTTATCTGTGCATTCTGGGCAGAAACGATCGACCACCTGGTTTTGACCAGTCGACCGGTTTTGCCTAGAGTGCACAGTTAATGTGCACTCATATATATGTATATATATATATATTCGAAGATTGAAGGTATATTCTATTTGAGGATAGATTTTAACATAAATAATCATTACTAACATACCAAATAATCCACCTCTAATCATATGGAGCTCTTTGGGTTTGAATAACTTCTTTTTGTCGATCACGGCTTATCCTTTTGTCAGAAATCAAAACTCTATATAAAAAATCTTGACTCAACAGTTCCTTCTTCCTTCTTTTTTTTAAACTTGATTAAATACAGTTTACAAAAACAACAGGTTTTCCAAACCAACACACCCGAGAACATCACGAGTTCCCCCTTGCCAAACTCGAATGCTACTTCGAGATTTTCCAACGCCAAACTAGTTGACACCCAATCACCGCCTCGTGCACATGCACGCCACCGTTGGTCACCTCCGACCAACGTTACTGCTTCCGGAAACTTGCTCAACACCTCGGCATCCAAAATTGACCACTAAAACAAACATACTCTCCGCAAATCAAATTTGGGTATTTCTGCTGAACCAAACCCAAAACGACCTCACACAAACCCCCTTCGACCACCTAACTTCGGTCACTAGAAAATTTCACGGTGCCTACCATCACTTGCCAAGCCGATACACTACCTCCAGCCAAAATTTCGAAGCACTCGATGCAACGGTGCTTACGAAAAAAAAACCCAACCCGATATAAACTAGGGCTTAAAACCCATTTCCGGTCATCACCGTCGCCACCGCACCTTACAACCACGACTACTTTTTACCCCCAAAACTCTGTGACCTCCTCCACCTCCAGTTGCAACCCCGACCCACCAAATTGCACCAATCTCCAAAAATCACCCAAAATCAAGTTTCCAGAAAACCCAATGTCCCAAACTCAATCGTATTATAAAAATCTGTATTTTTGTGCTAAAAATCATAATCTTGAGTGATGATTCAATATATATACATGAATCAATAAAATTCAAAATTTTATTTATTTCATGATATAAGTTTTCACTGCAAACTTAAGCCTACAGGTAAATTTTAAAACTTAATTTGTTTAAACAAAATTTCATAAGCTAGATGATTTTAAAACTAACTAGTTGTTTAAATCCATAGCTTCAAAAAAAAATTATATGAAAAGTTTGAATTTTTTTTCTTATTTAAAAGAACTCTGTAAACTTGAATGAACATAGGAAAATCAATTTACTGACATGCTAAACATAAATACAACATACTTACAGAATTATAAACATTATCAACATATGCAGATACCATAATCTCAGCAAACACTTAAGCAACCATTTATCCTACTTAAGTTTTTAAAAACAAGATGTTTACTCACCTCTTTTAGACTTTGCACAGAAATTTGGAACTGGAATGGAAACCCCTTTTAAAAATTCGAAAACTGTTGTTGATGACTCCTGAAACTTTGATTTCTTTAAAACTGGAACCATGGTGATGCTCAAGGTTTTTGAAAATAGATTGCTTTCCAGATTGCATTGAAGCTTTAAAACTGGTTGGCAGGTTGCATTTTTGAAGTTTGATCTCAGACATGCAGTTGAAACTTGCTACATGCATGATAAAAATACTGTAGATTTTTTTTGTTGAAAACGAACTTGAGGATTTGGGTGAAGTTTGCTACAGATTTTGATTTCTGGTTTCAGATATATATTTTTACCTTGAACATGAGGATTTAAATAGTTCTAGGTTTTGATAAAAACAACATTGGGTTTGTAAATGAATGGTTTAAGGAGATGTACATTTCTCTTTTCAGGCTTGAGAAGGAATTTCAGGGTTTGTTTCTTTTCTTTTTTTGAGGATTTGGGAAGAAAATTTACTACAGATTTTTATTTCTGTTTTGCATAAGAAAATACTTCAATTTTGAGCATGTGTTTATCAGGTTTCAGATTGGACTTTTTTTAGAATTTTTAATACAAGAGTGGCCATGGAATCTTGTTTGAATTCAAAGAAAATGAAGGAGGAAGATAATATGATTTTTTATAAAATGAATTTTAAGGTTAAATAAAATTTAAAGAAAGGAAAAAGAAAATTAAGAAAAAGAAGACACTTATTATCTTTGATTACATTTGTCATAACCCAAGCTTAATCTCTTAACACATGTATCCTATGATGTTTTAAAAAATGAAAACATGTCACTTATTATTTTTAAATCATTTAAAATGATTTTTAAAACCCTTTATTATCAATTTTCTTAATTTGTAAATACTTTGCTAATTTATGAATGCTTTTATAAATTTATAAATCCATTTTCTTTTCTTATAAAAATAAAACTTTCAAAAGAAAAATAAGATATAAACTAATTAGATTCCAAATAAAATAATATAAAATTATTAAATCCATTTTTACAAGTTAATTTAAATGCTTTTGTATTTATCTACTATTAAATAAAAAAATTCCAAATTTATATAAATAAAATTCTTTTGTTTTAAATTAATATAAAAACAAATCTTATTTTTAAAATAAATCTTTATTCATAAATCTTTTATATACAAATGTATTTCAAAATATACATTTTAAATTACAAATTCCAATTCTAATTTCAAATTTAAAAGTTCAAATTCAATTTAAACTTAAATTTCAAATCAAATATGTTTTTATTAAATTAAACAAACATTCTTTTAAATTAAGAAATATTAAATTCTAATGTTAGAGTAAATTTTTAAATAGACATACATTTAAACAACACTTATTAAATTAAAATGTCAAACTTATAAAAAAAATTAAATTTATAAAATAACACAAATTAAATAATTATTCCATTTAAAATCAATTGATTTCTAAATCTAAAAACATCACATAAATTTTATTTTGGTTATTTATATTTGAAGATACAGTTTTTATCAATTTTAGATGATTTAATTAAGAGATTATCTCCTTTTAAATTCTCCGAAATTCTGGGATATTACACTAGACTTGTCCCCAGCTGGGGGAAGTATCACGGTCTCCTCCTCCAAACTCATCGGAATCGGGATGCTTATAGAGTGCGTTGTCGGAGGGACGGGGGACCCTACTAGCGATAATCGTGCCACCCAAAGAGATCATGAATAAAGGGGTCGGGCCAGGTCCTACCATTCCACCTCCTATGATGCTACCCATTGTTGCTCTTGCCATCTCAATGCTAATTTCCACCATTATTGCATCATCATTAACTGCTTGAGTATCAGGCGGGACGCTGACGGTCGGAGCCGAAGAGATAGCCGCGAACACACTTCCACTCATAACAAATGGAAAGTTAGAAAGTGGATCGTTGTAGGTACCTCAGAGCTCATCCATCATTTTCTCATTAATGGTGAAAGTGCTCACATCAACTTCCTCTGTCGTAGCAGTAGTAGTGATCGTCGTCGCCTCCGTTATGATAGCCTCCTGCTCTTGGTTTTGTTCTTGGGTTGCAAGGGGCATGGTCAGTGATGCTTCTATAAATGAATGAAGATAATAGAAAATATTATAAATTTCCTTTGATAGTACTCCAGGCTTTAAATGAGTTCAAGAAGTGTTCAGAATACCTTCTTTAGGTTGGTTCGCGGTGGGACCTAGGGTTCCTTCGGACAGGTGCCCGTGGGACAAAGCCGTGGCTGACCGGATCGTAGGCCGGCACAGGTAGAGGATCAATTGCAAGAGTGGATTCAGGCTGGGTTGGCACAGGGATCTCAAAGCTTGTATCGTGATGCTCAACACCAGAGCCCTCTCCAACCTCCAAGAGTTGAGTAGCGAGTTCCTCCTTTTCAAATACGACGATGGCGTCATGAATAACTCTCCTCTCTTCTTCATTCAACACTTGGTTTTCCAACTCGAATTCATCGAGGGATTCGGGATGATACTCTGCTTTCTCATCCACCAAAAAACAGTGCCAGGCACTATGTAGGTGAGCGGGATAATCGTTGAGTTAGCTCAAGTCGTGATATTTTAGGATATTGACATTATAGGTGATTAAAAGATCTTCGATATCACTTTCAAGTCTGGCCTTCATTGCCTTAACCTCAACCTCAACCCTGGCGTCGGCCTCTTAAGCTTTCGACATTACCGCATCTCGCTAATTCTGAGCCTCCACAGTTTGGTCGCAGGCCTCCTGAGTGATCTTATTAGCCTCATCTCTTTCCTTAACGACTTTGTCGTATTTTGCTTTAAGCTCTGCCAGCTCTTGGAGTGCTTTTCTTTTTCAGTAGTGACTATGGCGTTCCTGTGGCCCATATCATTTATTAACTTTAAATGCTCCTACCTCGTTCACTCCAACTCCTTATTGGTCTCGTCAACCTTTTTCAAGGCCTCCGTTTCGGAATTCCTTAAAATGTCATTTTCGCTAGTCAGCGCTGTGACTAGTTTATCTTTTTGGGCAATGGTTTCTTTTAATTCTCAGATTTTCTTTGCCCGCTCAAATGCCACAGCTGAAGCTTTCTCAGCGGTTTTCTCCCATTCTCTATACTGGCCAAAAGCGTCATAGAGACGATCATGAACAATTTTTTTCTCCATCTGGCAGCAACATTAAATTTGGAGGGAGATGGAAGCCATCGAAGCATATATTCGAAAAGTCCCTTTTCAGTTGGGCTATCCGCATGGCTCCCTCACCTGTCAATTCTGTAACTGCCAAGGTAGTTGCAATAAAGGTGTCCGCCCCAGTCGTACGGCGCTGTTAGCAAAGTCTTGGAACTACTGGGAGCATCGGTTAGTGCGAAGTCACAACAGTTTGTGTCCCTGAACTAGGAGGTGGTAATGAAACCCTGGGTGGAGGAGAGCGTGATCGGGAGCGGCGTTTATCTCATCTCTCCTTTTCTCGTTCTCATTCCTTATCCCTTTCCTTGTCTCTTTATCATAATAATCCCTCTATTGGCTGGAATGGCGGCAATCGTAATCAGAGTCGTGCCAGCGGGATCCTCTGCATGAGCTGGAGGATTGACGGGGGGCACGAAGGCTGCCAAGCATTGATGGTTTCTTCGACATTGAATATGTAAAGTGAAAAGAGAAACGGAGTTAGTCATCTCCAGAGATTGAACAGCTTATGGATAGTAGTTATGATGTGCCGTGAATTGTATGCATGCATGTGTAAACCCCTTAACCAATAGGAAGTAGCCGCCATACTCAGAGAGGTTGGCCCTCCTAAATCTAAAGCACTTTAAAGCCCTTCTAGTCCAGTATCTTGTCGGAGTGATACATCGTCCGGAATTGGAATATCTACAAGTCCTTCGAAGGGGCTCTCCATGTGCGAGGGAAGAGCCTCTGAGATTATAACACCAACAGCTGGTAGAGACACGACCATGGATTTCCATTTCTTAGACTTACGAAGTTTATAAGCAACTGCCTTTCCTTTTTCCTTCTGAATGTCGAGAACTATCTGAAGGTCCGGCTGTGGTTCGTCCTCGGTGGGCGTATCCTCTTTATCACTTTGCTCGATGATCACAATTCTAGGCACCCTCCATCTAACTTGTCTCCCTGGAGTCTCCTTAAGAGATCCTTCAAGTCCTATGCTCTGACCCCTATCGATCAGCCCAATGGCCCTTAGATTTTCATCCGTAACTACCTCGATGTCCCCAAACTCGACTGGCACCTCCTGCAGGTCATGACGATTTCCCTAAATTGAGCACTTTTGGGTCATGGAATTGAGGGTATAAAGAGGAAAAAACATTAAGCTCAGTACTAGTGGAGATTAACCAGTTAGTCACCGAAGGAATTGAAACACTTACGCCTAACTAGCCACCGTCTGGCAAATCCTGGAAGGCACCGAACGTAGAACCACTCAGTTTTGAATTAGTTGAGTCTGGTCGAAGCCCAATCACAATTTGACAGTTTCCAACTCCCTCTAATAATGAGAAGGAGGGATTACCTCTCCGACTCTTTACATTGAATAAGAAACTGACTTCCTCTGGAGTCGGAGGCCGTAAAAAGGTGCTCCATGAAGACGATGAATACACTGTTTAGCAAAGCGTACCCGTTTGGATGCTACTGTGACGGGGCAATCCCTTAATAAGATAACACTTCTTGGTTGTATTGATTGAATGGTGGAAGCGTCCTACCTATGCATGAGAATCTGTTAAGCACAGTGTACCCTTCAGGGGAACTGTGGGGCCTATCATCCGCCCTAGGCAATAAGACGTCATCCGTCGACAATCCATGCCTTGTACAAATTCTTTCCAACGTGTCTTCAGAGATATTGGATGCAACAGAGTCTTAAGGATTCCTAATGAAAACTGCCCCTGGTGGCTCGTTCGGAGCTTGATCAATGCTTTGGCTGCGATAGCTAGCACCTGTATTATAGAAGGAGGCAGACTCTGAACCTCTTGTTGCTGCGAACTTCCTGGTTCCATAGCTAATCAAATTAGTAAAAACCATCGTTAGGTGAAAACAATCCCTTGTATTCCCTAGTGTGAAATGCATGAATATGTTTTGTGCAGTGCAGTGCTGTGTTCGGACGGCTAAATGTCTATTGATTTAGAAAATAACCGCAAGTGCACGGCGTACAATTCTAGTATGTGGCGAGTATGGGTCGATCCGTAGGGAATTGTTAGATTTTAAAAATCTACTCAATCAAATTAACCAAGTTTAGAGAGTGTGTTTAAGCTGGAAATGAGAGAATTAACAAACTAGCAAATTAAATGTGATAAAAATATGAAAGTAAAAAGACAATTTAGAAATAAATCCACTCTCTAGATCATATAGTTCAACAAATTATGAAATTATGATCTCTCTTTTGGTCATTAGTGAAATTATTTGATGTGTTTATCATAAGTATGACTTATTTATGTTATTAATTAGCTCAACATAAGCCATCAAACTATAACACACCCCTTAAACCACTATTTAGTTCTCATGAAAAATGACTATGAAGTTGAAAATGAAATCTATTTTAAGCATGGCCTATTAACTATTGATTAGAAATATGGACCATCAAATTTTAATTTTAAAATCACTTCATTACCATAATCATATTTAAATGACGAGGTAGCTTTTATTTGTGATTGTTTAAGCATAGCCTATTTGTTATGAACAACATAGACTATCAAATTCAACATTAAACAATAAATCACATCAACATTCATTTTCCATTAGGCACAAAAAGAGAGTAATAATTATCAAAGTGTTGAAACTACATAATTAGAGAGCATCATTACCCCTAAATTGAAGGGGTTTATCCCCTCATATTTGTTATCAAATCAGCAAATGTAGTTTGCAACATGAATGAAAAGGAAGAGGAAAAGAGAGCTAATTAACAAGAAATAAAACTAATCTACTTGCATTAAAATCAAACTACGCTATTAGCATGAAAGGAAATAAATAAGAAAAGAAAAGAGCAATTTAAAGTTTCATAAAAAATTACATAAAAGAAATGGCTAAGTAGCCATGAAAAGAAAAGAGAAGCTTTCTTTTATTTCTAAGCTAAAACTAACTAAGAGGAAGAGAGGTTACATGAAGCATAAGTGGTATTTGTACAAGTTAAAAACCCTAATTCACTTTTTTGGAGAATGCTCAAACTACCACTTCAGGAAGTGTGGTGGCCAAGTAAACATTAGCATCCAATAATCATCCATTAAGTGCGCATGAAGATTTAATGGTCATTTAACATGTGAATTAACTCTAATTTGTACATTAAGGTAGGTGGGTAGGTGGGTAGGTGGGTCCTCCATGATCATGGCTTTGAATTATTTTTATCTCCATTTCTTTGTATTCACTCTTTTGCATGCATATTACTTCATGAAGCTACTTGTATATGAAGCCAAATTCCTATAAAATAATATGGAAATTTCCAAATAAGTTTTCTCAAATAAATATACGCACAAAAATGACCATGTTGCCCTATGTGGAGAGAATATGTGACAATTTGAAAATAATTTGAATTTGGTTTAAACAAGTTAAAATACCCGATACGATCATTTATTTAATTTAAATAGATTAAGTATGGTGGTAAAAATATGTACATTTACGTGCACATCAAATACCCCCACGGTTATCTTTTTATTCGTCCTAGAATAAAGAAAAACAAAGATAAATCCATTTTCGTAGGAAGCACGATTGCATTGAGCATATGCAACAAGCCGTTAACCACTGGGTGTCCCTAGTAGGACAAGTGTTGTCTCGTGAGGGTTTTCAACGGATACAACCCACAAAATCCAAATGCAGGATGAAAATATTTACAAAATGCAAGATTTATTTACAAAAAGATAAATGCGAGTTTTTGAAGATATTTGCAAATGAAGGATTTATTTTTAAATCAACCCGAATAAGATAAATATGGGTTTTGGTCATTATCTTGAAAAATTAAGTCATTCACTCTTCAAATTTTCCAACAAAAATCAAGTTATCATAGCAAATATACTATAGTTTAACTTATTGTTTCGATTGATAACATAGTGTAACTATGGAATGGATCCTTAGTTGATTATCAAAGTTTATCAAAATGGTATTTTCATTTATTTTCAATAACAAGTCAAATCAAACAAGTTAAAATAATGCTTAGATTCCATTTTCTTACCCTATCTATTCTTTGAAAATTTTATTGATATCTACAATATTTACAAATGCCTAACTCAGATAAACTAAGGCCAGATATATTACCCGTACACTACCTTTCGGACTTATGTGAGGGGGATACAGAGCGTGGAGAGTGAACACACGAATGTGAAAACTTATCGACTGTGGGCGTTATTAATAAAAGAATATTTTTATACACACACATAACTAACTTAGATAAACCAAGGCCAGATATACCGATCATCCACTGCCTTTTCGGGTTCACGTGAGAAGGGTACAGAGCATGGCGAGTGAATACATGAGTGTGAACACATGACTTTAGGTGTTAATAAAAATTATATACATATATACAAATATATATATATATATATGTATATATGTATATATTGTTTTTTTAAAGAGAGTTTTGCAAAATCATCTTAGCACCATTTAACTTAGAAGACAAAAAAAATGTTATATCCTCTACTTTAAATTCACCACTTTTTTAAAAAAAGATTTTCAATTAGGATATACTTCATAATTATCACCATGAACCTACCTATATACTAGTTAAATCATTGTTATTTGTATTCAAACTTTATTTTTATTATTATTGAGCCAAATAAATTTTCAAAAATTTCAATTTAATAACCAAAATCTTATATTTATCCTATAGTGTTTCTTTAAAAATAAATAATAAATGCTTTAAGTTTTTTTTGTTTTTTAGTTTTGGAAAGAGAATGCAAAAATAAACCATGAAAAATTGGAAATGAAAATAATGAGACTACCTACACACCTGATTTTGACTGTGTCCCCACAGTCAACCCAAATGAATGGAGAAAAATAAAACGAAAATAAAAAGACGACGACCTTCTCCAGACACTTCATTTTTGCGGTTTTCGGACAATCCAGAAGCGCAAGAGTGGTATAGGAATTATTATCAATCATGATCAACATTTAGCAACTTTAAAGAAATGAACTCCAACTTAAGGAATCAAATTAAAGTTAAAACAAAGAATTGAAAGAGAAGATAGACGTGGTCTTAGGGTCTAATCATTCGAGTGATGTTGATGCAAAAATGGCTAGATTACACGAACGAATAAATAACCTTGAAGTGGATTTATTAAAAAGTCAAGCATCCTGTCAATCCTTGGAACTTATTGCAAGTAGAGGTGATTCTATCCTTGCTGCTCCTACTCCTACTCCTAAGAGAACAACAAGGTCTCAATCCTTAACTAGTAAAGAATTTCCTATTTTATAAACCCACCTCTGGGTCTAAGCAACGAATAAATCTCCAAATGGAGTAGACAAGTCAAATTTGAGTGCATGCAATTTTTCAACAAGAAATGGAATGAAAAAGATTATCAACACCACAATGATCATGAAAGTCAAGTTGAAAAGCTAGAGCGCAAAAAGCATACTCTTGAGCATGAAAGTAAGAAATTAAAGAGCACGATTCCAACTTTAAATGGAGCCAATAAGACTCTCAAGCATGCACTGAATACTCAAATTGACTCAGTTGATGATGTAGATACTATGGGAAAAAGGAGAAGAAACTTAAAGAACTTTTGGATGTGGCTAATCGCCACATTACTGATTCTTCATCGGTTGCTAAAAATCTGAAGAAGTTGGCACAGAGCCTTGCCCTTTAACAAGGAGTTGCTTGTAGATCTTTAAATAGATCCTTTTATAGCTCAATTTTAGTACATGTGACTTTCGTGTAAAACATATTCGATAGTAAATGAATTTGTATTCAAATGAATGTTACCCTAAATGTACCGTATGCACTTTACTTTCTAAGTTTGCTGAATTGGATACATAACTTTCTTTTTGGTACCTTAACATGGTATGTAGCTTTGAATTGAAAATGTTTTGTCTTTGGAATTGTTTTATGATTGATATCCTACCTAAAGTTTCAAATACCCTTCGACTTCAATGCAGTATATCATAGAATCATAAATGGAGGATCGAAAAATCATCTGGGAGTAATAACAAAAGACCAGAAAACCCTCCAGCAATAATAATAGAAGACCAGAAAACCCATCTGGTGATAGTAATAAAAGACCAAAAAATATATCTGACAATAATAATAGAAGACCGGACAACCCATCTGGTAATAGTAACGGAAAAACAGAGAATCCATCTGGAATTAATAATAAAAAACCAGGCAACCAATCTGGTAAAAGTAATAGAAGACCAGAAATTCATCTGGCAATAAAGAAAGACTAGAAAATCCATCTAGTAATTGAATATTGCCTCTGCTTTGGAGCATAAATGGCCTAAATTAATAGAAATTTCTCTAGAAGATTACTTGGTTTTGTTTTGGAGCATAAATAGATTGTTTTTGACAAACCTTCCTCTAGAAGATTGTTTTTTCTTTTGGATTGAATTGTTTTATTTGGCACCATCTTAAGTGATGATCTCCACCTGGATCAAACCCTTTATCGCCGCCTTAGGTGATGATTTAGGTCTATAGTTCGGTGCCTTTGGTTAGCTAACTTTTAGCCAAACCTCAAACTTGCCAAACCTCCATTTAGAAGGTGCTTCAGTCGGGCCTTGTAGACGATACAGAAGGCTATTTCAGATTTTGGTCAGGCCATCTTAAGCAGTACCAAAGGCTTACTCCATCCTCCCTCTAGGAGGTATTTTCACCAGGACATGTAGGTGGGAATAAAAGCTCGCAAACACTTTGGATAGGTTGTTTTCAGGTGAGACCAAATGATTACTCTGACTCCCTCTAGGTGGTTCCTCAAACAGGCCATTTTCAGGCAGGAATAAGGGCTTATGTTTTAGCCAGGCCACAAAGGTAGGACCAAAGGCTTAGTTGGTGCTTTGGCCAGGCTATCTTAGGTGAGACCAAAAGCTCACTCCATCCTCCCTCTAGGAGACGCTTTGACCAGGTCATCTTGGTGGGATCAAAGGCTTTTTCCTTGATTTTAGGAGTTTCTTTCCCTCCTTAACCATATATATACACTTATTTTATGCATAAAATCTTCTATTATTGCTGACTTGTTTAACATCTTACAGATTCTTTAAGCTGTCCTTGTCCTAGGAAATTATTGATTATCCCCTCCAAGCTCTGACATTGTTACGTGTCGTGCCCATAAGAACAATGATAATGACGGTATAGTCCACCAAGATTACTTTCATTCTTTGGTCGCTTCTTTCGTAAAGGTCAATAGTTGAGCTTGTCTTTGGTCAAGAGGCTGATATTCTCGTTAGAAATAGTAAGGGAGTAATTTTTGCAAATTCATGATCTTTTGGATAATGACTGAGTTGACCGCCCTATACGGTCGGCACCTAATATACCTGTATAAGTGCGTTGTAGTAGTGCTCGGTCGATGCAGGATGATCATCCATAAAGTAAATAACATATCATGGAACCTGTCGCATGTTTCACAGCGCATCGAATAAAATATATTAATGAACATCTCAGATATAAGACAAGCGAGACAGAAAATAATTGAGTAGATCACAACATCAGCGTATATAGATCCATACACTAAATGACATAAGTAATAAAGTTATACATCAAATAATAACTTATAACACTGTCTCTAAATCAAAAGCACTAGCAAGCTCCATAGTGTTGTGCAACGGAATAGCAAATGAGTATATATAATAATACGAGAATAGCCTCCTACTCGCGACGTGTCCAGCTCCATGTGCTCACTACTCATTTAAGAGTACCTAGAGTAATAAGAAGCAAATCATAGAACCCCAGGTCAGGCAACAGACTGGTATGAGTGGTAGAAATCTCAAATACTATAAAGGAAATAAAATAGGACAAATGGTTTGGAGAACCAAACCTGACATGTCCCTGCATCCACATAGTTAGCACATATAAAGGATATATGCTACTCTATGATAATCATCATGGGTGTTCTATATTTCAAATACTAAGGGTGTCTAGATATCGGAATCAGTAATATCTGCATCTTGTGAAATCCCTAAGGCGGTAGAAACAATCATACAAACATAGCATCTGTCATCCATCCTCACATTCACTCACTCAATGCGTTGGATATATGATACTCATATGACCCCATCATTAGGTTAAGGACTACATAATGTCCTGATTTCTCGATACACGAATATGTGCCACTTAGTAGGCCATGAACTAGACTGCCATCAACATAGTCCAGGGTACATTGGACTAAACATCATGTGATTTAATGGCCATCAACAACCAAGTAAGTGTACTCACATACTCCTGCTTTACAAATGCACTTCAAAATCTATGAATATCAATAATCCCTTTACACACGTCATCCATAGCAGAGCCTATCTCGAAACTATCCATGCAACACCTACCCAAAGTTGTTGCAGTTGGGAACTACTCTAAACGGCCATCATAAGCTTTAGAGTATCATCATGCATCATGTGGCCCGCCTCTAACGGTTTCTTCAATCTAACTCATTGTCGCCTACTCTGCTATCTTGAAGCATAGCTATCCATCATCAAAAGACTATCACTCGAGCATATGAACCAAAAAAATTTGAAATTCAAAACGTAGCCTTATGGGGTCTTCTTCGTTGACCCTTATCGATCTGGTCAAGTTTGGAACAAAACCTATGGGTAGGTACCGAACCACGACTGCCAACCATCCCTATCAATCCATGGCTACCGAACCATTGCTAACGATCCCATACTTCACCCACGAGTTCTTGCACATCTCCCAAAGCTCCCCTATGGGTCATGGCCAAATTGGATTAAATCCTATGGGTTGGTGTCGACCGATGGGACTTGACCAACTCTTAGAACATCCATGGGTCGACATCGACCCATAAGACTTAGTCGAGTTTGTATGATTTGGTTCCACCGAACCATCGAATTAGAAGCTCCACCGACCCATATACTTTGAATTCCACCGATCCATGTATTTAGCTCACCTCTGATCCATGTTTTGAAGCAACACCAAACCATCTACTTTAGAGTTATACCGAACCATCGAATCAGAAACTCCACCGACCCATCGTATAAAAGTCTCAAAGATCCATCACTTTAAGCTACCACTGACCCATCCTTTTGGAGACCCATAACTCAATCATGCCAACCCCACATGACTTTATATTTAGTGCGCAGCATTATGAGGCCTTCCTTGTCACCCAATATCGTTCGCACCTGTGTCGCTCATGCCTCCCTATTACCAGCTATAACCCACAATTTCTCATAGCGGATTTCTACTGCTATGATTTTTTCATATAGCCTTAAATATAGCCTTTTTGCTTTAAGCCCCACTATTTCCGCAATATCTCGTTATTCTCGCTATATTCCGCTATTTCCACTATATCTTCTTTAAAAGAAATGAATTGAAAAATGATATTTATCCATTATAAGATTTACGAAATTAATTTATTTAATTAAAATTTTTAATATATTTTCAGAAATAAAAATACTCTAATATTCTATTAAATTCAATTATGTTATATAACAGTTTTACTTTTATTTATAGTATATTCGCACATGTTTTTTATTTAAAATTATTTATGTATTTTTTATAATTCGATTGAATGTTAATTTTTCATTTGATTACCATTTATATATTTATGAAAACATTAAGTACAAGTTCTATATGCTATTTAAAAGTCATCCGCTATATCCTCACTTTATCCCCGCTATGATTTTTTGCACCTCCGCCGCATTGAACATGCCGAGCGCTTTAACTGCGTAGGTTCGCACTCCAATATGGTGAAATTTTATGAGTCATCACCGATTGATAACTCAAACCCATCTAATTCACCATTCGATTCGATGTTTAAACCATAAAAGCATCCAAGTGAAAATCTAGCTAATCTCCTTTTAATGATGTTATTTGGCTGATTAAAGTGTGATTTAGGGTTGCTTTTTGGCTAATGGAAGTTAATGGAGGTTTCTAACTATTTTAGGAATAGTGAAATAATGGGGATAAGGTTCCATCAGCCTCCGTATGCTCCAACTTGAATTGGGTCATGGGGCATTGCTAATGGCCCTGATTACCTACTTAAGCTGCTCAAAATCAATGAAAACTTCAAACAGCCCTAACTAAAAAACAGTAGGTCCGTTTTCTTATTATGACCACTGGACGAAAAGGGAAACCATCATCCGGATCTAATGGAAGCGGTTTTAGATCCAAACTTGGCTACTATCAAAAGTTTTTGTCCATACAAGATTTACCAGGCCAAAATGGTCGGATAAAAATTTGCCAGAAATCATGGATGTGACAAATGTCCGCAAGTGTAATTTCCCAAAAATATTAGAATCATATAACCTCATATGAAAATAATATGAATATCCTACAATTCTTCAATATGTATAATACAGGTCATTACATTCTCCTCCCTTAGGAATTTTGCCCTCGAAATTCCATAATCAATTCAATTGGGTCGTCCCGCATGCCTAACAATCATATTCAAGCATAAGCAACCATTACACATCAAACACGCATACACAACAATAAGTGAAAAAGAAAACAACTAAGTCTATCCTAGCATGTAGGATACTATGTTATAATTTATTTAATGTTATCATAAGCAAAACTAAAAGCGATGAATAAGAAATCTCACTAAATAAAGGCTCTGGATATGCTCTCCTCATGCTCTCCTCGGTCTCCCAAGTGCAATCGCTTTCGTTGTTACTCCACTGAACCTTTACCAGCTCCACCATCTTTCATATGAGCTGCTTTATATCCCGTACGACGATAAAAATTGGCCTACAATGTCTCGAAGCTTCAGGTTCAATCTCGATATCATCTAGATGATCCGGTGCGATGGTCACGCCTGAGACGTGCATAAATTTCCAAAGATGAGAGACATAAAAGATATTGTGTGCTCCTGCCTTCTTTGAGGTAAGTCGACTCTATAAGCAAGGTTCCTAATCCTTTCTAATATTGGAAAGGACTAACAAATCTTGGTGCCAACTTCCCTCTACTTCGAGATCGAATGACATTCCTTAATTGAGAGATCTTGACAAATACCATGTCGTCAACGGAGAACTCTAAATCTCAACATCTCTTATTATCTTAGCATTTCTGTCTGTCTTGGGCAGCTTCATTCATTTCCAAATGATCTTGATTTTCTCGGGCATTTCTCTAATTATGAGTAGCCCCAATATTAATTTCTTGCCCGCCTCTCACCAACGTAAATGAGTATTTCATAGTCGTCCATATAATGCTTCGAACCATGTTATACCGATGCTAAATTGATAGCTGCTATAGTATGCGAATTTAACAAGGTGTAGTGGTCATCCCATGAGCCTCTAAAGTCTAATATGGAAGAATGCAAGAGATCTTCCAAGATACAATTCACTCTCTTAGTTTGACCATTAGTTTAAGGGAGATAAGTTGTGCTGAGGTGCAGCTCTATCCCTAATGTCTCCTGTAAGCTCTTCCAAAACCCATTAGTGAGCAATGGGTCTCGGTCACTCACAATGTTCTTCGGCACACCGTGGAATTGTACTATCCATTTCACATATAGTTCAGCCAGTTGCCTTTCTACTTGGCCTGACGGGTATAAATTAAGTGCTCTTAGTCAATCGATCGACTATGACCCAAATGCAATCGTGCCCTGCTCGAGTCCTCAGTAGTCCATCGATGAAATCCATCGATACTTGTTCCCACTTCCACTCAGGAACTTCTAGCGATTGCATCAAACCACTAGGCTTCTTCTGCTCTGCCTTAACCAACTGGCAGTTCATGCATTTTGAGATAAATTTCCCCCAGCCCTTCTTCATCCTTTCCTAATAGTAGGTCTGCCTCATATCATGGTACATCTTATACCTTCAGGATAAATGGTCAATCTCGAATGGTGGCACTCATGGAGCACATCATCCCTCAAACCATCGACATTAGGGATAAACAATCTTCCATCTTTACGAAGCCAACCATCTCGATCGAGTATGTACGGGCTTGTATCCTCAGATTCTACTCACGCTTCGATCATAGAAATATCTAAGCTAGTCTAGCATCACTCCTCTGACTAGTACCAATCCGTTTAATCAAAGTAGGTTTGATAGTCAAGCTTATCAACATCTCTGGCTTTGGAGCTATACCAAACCATTGAGTTAAAAGCTCCACTTACCCATCGTATATAAGTCTCACTGATCCATCACTTTAAGCTACCACTGACCCATTTTTTGTAGACCCATAACTCAATCATGCCAACTCCACATGACTTGATTCTTGGTGTGCAACTTCATGAGGCCTTCCTTATTGCCTCATATCGTTCGCACGCTAATATGGTGAAATTTTATGGGTAACCACTAACCCATAACTCCTATCTATCAAATTTGGCATTCGATCGGTGTTTCAACCATACAAACATCAAAAAAACATACATATAAAAATGTACATGTATTAGCTATCAGATAAACATCCAAGAATGTCATTTTAAAAAGGTATTACTAAGGTGAAGGTTAAAATCCATAAGAACATGTTTAGGGACCCATAAGAACACAATTTCACAAATTTAGTCCAAATCATCTAAAATTCACATGTTTGGTGTAATATGGTCTAAAATAATTTTTAGAATTTTTAAATAATAATTTAGGGAATCAAATGGCCTAATTAGTAAGTGAGAGAACTAATTACTCACTTAATCCACAGTAATATCCCAAATCCCAAGTGAATGGTGACATCATGGATTCCAAGGCTCTCTCAAAAGAAATCTCTAATCCTAAGTGAAATTCTCACTAATCTCCTCTTAATGATGTAATTTGGCTAATTAAAGTGTGTTTTAGGGTTGCTTTTTGGCTAATGGAAGTTAATGGAGGTTTCTAACTATTTTGGGAATAACGAAATGATGAGGTTAAGGTCCCATCAGTGTCCATATGCTCCAAACCTGAAATGGGTTATGGGCCATGTTGTTGATGACCTTACTTACCTACTTATGCTGCTCAAAATTAATGAAAACCTCAAACATCCCTAACTCAAAAACGGTATGTCTGTTTTCTTAATATTACCATTCTATGAAAAGGGAAACCATCAGATCTATTGGAAGTGGTTTTAGATCCTAATTCGACTCCTATCAAAAATTATAGTCCATATTAGATTTACAAGGTTAAAATGGTGATATAAATATTCACCAAAAATCATGGATGTGGGAAATGTCCCAAAAAGTCATTTCGCAAAATATTAGAATCATACGACCTCATATATGAAAATAATATAAATATTCTATAATCCTCTAATACATAGAATATAGGTTATTACAATGACCCTCTTGATTGATATTTATTCTTTTATTGCTCATAATAGACTCTTCGTCTTTAGTGACCAATTTCCTTTTTAGGGAGCTTTGTGCTTCATTCATTTTATAGGTTGATCAAGCACATTCCTCCACTTTTTGGTAAACCATTCGAAGTCCCTTTCTGTTTCTTTTTTAAAAATGGTTCCCTTAGGTTTAGTTGGATTTTCTTTCTATTTTCAAGAAGATGTTATCCTTTTTATACTACCTCTCTAGGGAAAAGATCGGTTTGGCTCGATATGAAATGGATTCAAACTCCATTTTTCTAGATTGTAAGAAGCTCGTTGCCTCTTCTTATCTTCCATTACTTGTAGTGCTAGTAATCTTAATACTTGTTCTTTACGAAGTCTAGGATCACTTGTGATTTGGTAGGTTGGCATGGTCATTCGAGGCAGGACCATTTTTTGAGATTTTAACATACTTAATTGGCACGACTAAGCAAAGATCAGTTGATGCAATTAAATGGTGTTAAGAGTCAAGGGTAGGCTAGTTTGAAATGGTTCCTTAATAAGATATGCTTCGTGGGAATAAGTTCTTTAAACTCTATATATGCAGGTTAAGATAGTTCCACTTATGAATTTAACGAAGTTAGAGGTTCGAGCCCTCTTTCTAGTGCCAAAATGTTAAACAAATTCTTCACTAACACCCAAAAAATTCAAGAGAAAGGAATTTGATTGAGTAAGGCTTAGTTGACCTCAATGAGTGTTGGAAAAAGCGAGACTTGCTTGAAAAAGGACTTAGGTGAATAGGCTTAGTTTATTCATGTCCATGAAGAAATCACAAACTACTCATATCGAGTTTGCAGTCTAGTCCACATCGAAACTATGTCATCAATATAGGGCAATCTTATTCCAACATAAATTGATACTATGAGTGTTTAGATGTTCGAAGAAAGTTATGGTTAAAAATCACAAGTATTTTGGAACACGAAACAAGCCATAAGTCATGAAATATTTATTCATATGCTATGTGACTATTGAATGTATAAGGTCCCATATGCAAAAGTACAATCAGCACTGAAATTCCCAAATCAGTTTAGGGTTACAAAGTTTAAAGTGCAAGAAGTCGATAAAAGAATGATCCATCCCTTTCTTCATGCCCCTTCATATTTATAGGGGTTGAGGGATGTGGTACGCTTGACCTCCAACATTAACCATATTGATGGCACATGGTGCTATGCCTTTGTTGCTGATGAACTTCAGCATCCACTTGCACAATGGTGAACTTTGGTGCTTAGCATTCATCCCGCCTCGATAGCCACGATTGATGACATTCGATATCAACACTGTATTGAGGACATGCGGCATCCTTTGAAGGTTGATGAAGTCTGGCATTACTATGGCACGGTATCAAAAGTGTTGACATTGATAAGTGGCGATATTGGTAATGATCGGCATTGAAAACAAGCGGCGTCGATAGCAAATAGCATTGATAACAAGCAACATTGATAGCAGGCGGCATTGATAATAGGCGACATTAATAATAACTAGCATTGATAAGAGATAACATTGGTGGTGAGTGGCATTAATAGGAGAGGGCATCGATGGTGAAGCGTCTTTGATGAGATGCGACATTACTTTGAAGGGTGACATTATAATAGAGCGGAATTGGAGAGATGTGATATTAATCTAGAGCGACATTGATTCTTCTAGCTATATGGAAGAAGTGATTCATTGATGGAATGTGGCATTAATGTGATGCGGCATCAATGTTATATCATTCCGTTATAACATTGATGGCTTTTGGCATAAAGCTTCCCTATATCGTCGTTCCCTTAGTAATATGCGACATTGTTTCTAGTTTCTTTGACACGATATCACTTATTCAACTTTATAAGCAGTATGTGGTGTTGAGGGCATTCAGTATCTCTGGCTTCGTTGATGACTTGTGACATTGTCTATTATATTTATTGATGAGGGATAGCATTGTATACTTTCGGTATTGGTTTATCTTCATACTTTTGGCAATGCTTGAATATGAGATCATGGCAATGTCGACATGCCATATACCTTCGAGATTGATAATGATAGTAACATTTGTAAATGAGACTATTGCATCAGATATTTATTCAGAATCCATATTTGTAACATCCTAAATTTTATCAATTTAAAATTAGTAATTAATTTGAATTTTTGGAATTTAATTTGAATTAATTTAAAATTTCAAAACAAATGAGTATTGTGTTTATTTATATATATAAAATGGACTGTAATCCAAATTTGAATTTGTATTTGAATTTAAAATTTAAATAAACGCCTTAGTAAAATAAATTGGATTTCAAAATTTATATATATAGGAAATTTAATGAATAATTGGTTTGAAACATTTTCTTTTAATTGTATATAATAATAATTAGGAAAATGTATTTATCAATCAAGGAAATGTATTTAAATTTTTTATAAAAATACATTTAGACAAGTGTTGAATTTTTAGCACCTAAATTAACAAGTTTTAACTAGTGAAGCATTAAAATAGGAAAGTGTCATTTTTTTGTTTTTGTTTTAAGAAAATTTATAAAAAGAAAATAAAACTATATAACATCTCAAATCCCCTCTTTCTCATTTCTTTTAACTTTTAAAAGCTTAACAAAAAAAATCTATGACCTTCCTCAGACCATAGAAAGAAAATCATCAAGCAAATTTTAAAAAAAAATAAAAAAAATCAGGAAGTTATCAAAACAAAAATAAAGCAAAAATCTGGAAATTCAAACACCCTTTTCAATTCAAAGCATAAGCTTGGAAATCACCTCAAGCAAAGGAACCAGATCAAGTTGAAACAATCCCAGCTTCAGGATCAAAACATAAAAATAAGCGAAACAAAGTTTAAAGGATCCAGTTTTCAAAATCAAATAAGCTCCTAGTTTTTCAAATTTAAATCAAGTTCCAAGCACTACAAAATCTCTCTGTTTCAAAGCTACAAGTGAGTAAACTCTGTTGAAACTCTAGATTGTGATCTGTTGCTTGAACTCATGCATAAGTAAGATTAAAAACTGTTTGCATGCATCTCAATTTGTAAATATATTATTGGATATTGCTTGCATGTCTATGCACATGAGAAAGAAAAAAGAGCCTCTGTTACAGGTTCCAAAACCTGTTTTTAAATTCAAAAGCTTTATGCCAAATTATTTTTAGGCCTTAAAATCTAAATAGAACATGTTTATTTGATCATGTTTTAAATTTTAAAAATAATTTTAAGCAAAATTAACTCAAGCTTCTTTTGGAAATAGGAAAAAACAGGGAAACTTACTATATGGTGTATTTTCAAGTTGCATGATTTAAAATTTCAAATATATTATCTGAAATGTTTTCAAAAATAATGATTTTTGAAATTGGAATCATGATTTTTAAGTTAACGAACATGGAGATATCTTGAGTTGATCATTTTGGGGATTTCTGGTGTTTCTCGACGATCAAAGTGAAATGGAGGACGGGATTGTTACTGGAGGTAGTTAGGTGATGTTAAAGAATGGGAAAAATGATCAGAAAATTTTCTGATCATTATGGAGGAAGGACGTGACCAATTTAGGGTTTAAAACCCATATTTGGTGATGATCGAAATTGGTGTTGCCGCATCATCGTTGATGGATCGAAGCCGTCCGCACCGGTGGGATTCGAAGCACGAGGGTTCGACGTTGTTCTGGCCGACGCTACGTGACCTCTGATGATCAGAGGTGGAAGAACGAGGCGATTGATTATGGCTTAGTTTTGTTCCAGATTTGGGTCTAATGGCTCGATTGCAAGATCATCGTCGTTTCGAAATACTAGGTGTTTGTGTGGTTCGGGATCATTATCTGGACTCGTTGATGGCCAGAGCTTCAACCTGAGGTGACCGGATTGATTGTGCATGTGCACATGGCTTGGGTTGTGTCAGGAAGCAGTAGTTTGGGAAGAAAGGTGATACTCGAAGTAGCCTTTGGGAAATAAGGGTACAGGCTCGGGAATAGGCTCGAAGCATTTTTGGGTTAGACGGGTTAAATACTTAAACAAAAATTTAAGGTTTGAAAAATTAAGGCATACGGTTGATTTCTAGGAAAACTCGAAGCATTCAGGCATTTTGATCGGGTAAGACTCGAAGTGGGCCTCGGGTCTGATATATATAACAGCTTTTACTTTAAAATAAAATTCAGACTTTTGAACATTTTTAATCCATGTTTTCAAATGACGATTTTGATTAAAGTTTGAATTAATTAAGGATTTAAGTAAGATATTTTTAAAGTAATTAAATTTAATATATTTAATTTTGTTACATTATTTGTTAAGTTATTTATATTAAATAAATAATGTAATTAAAAAAGGATAATTAAGATAAAATGTTATTTAAACTAATCTTAACCTTTTAAAGCAACTAATGTGATAAGGATGATTATTAAACAAGGTTTATAAGATAATCAAAGTAATTAACAAAGATAAAAAGATTTATCTTTTAATTTATTAAGTAATTAATGATTTGTTAATATAATTACTTAAAGAATAACTACTTAATTAATTACTTAACATTAAAGATAAATTATACAAATAATTAAGGTTAATTGATTTGTACTTATTAATTAATTAAGGAATAATTAATTAATAAAGGAAATTAAGATTGAATTAATTAACAATTAAGGATTAATTAATTAAGGTAATTAATTAAGGAATAATTAATTAATGAAGGTAATTACGATTTAATTAATTTATAATTAAGGATAACTAATCATTGATTAAAGGTAATTAATGAAAGTAATTATGTGATTAATTAATTTAAATATCACGATTACTTCACCTTAACCGTAGATGAGTAATTATTATTGAATGATGTGTATTGGATTGATATCTTTGATATGTGATTCTGATGCTATGTGATATGAATTACTTTGTGCTGAGCTATGGTATTTGTGATTTGTTTCTGTGTGAATGTAAAAACTCATTGGCCCGTAAAATGACATTTGAATTTCGATGCGACAGGGAGTCGGATTTCAGTCGTTATCTGAAACCCACATCGAACCTGTGAATCTTTGTGAATGATATATCCACATGCTTTTAAAATTATGCACTAACTATTCGGTTTAGCCAGGAAAGGACCTTTATGTCATATAACCCATTCCGAATAGTGATACGACGAAACCGATAGCATTTGAAGATGGTGGTGAAGACTGGGTGTCTTCGAGAACGATAGGATAACCTATCGAATGACTCTGCACTGAGTTGCTCCGGTACAGAGATCTCCATATGTGATGGGGAGTCCGATCGGGATTGTAGATGCCCGGATTGCAAGGGCTTCTTCGGAAGTACCTTCGGTTCTGTTCGAACCCGAAACAGACTTGTATGGTTGTATGTCCGACATTACACTTTGAGATATAAAGCTGATTTCTTTCAAATACATTTCTGTTGGTGGCGGAGAATTTATTCTCTTAGCTTAACACCCTTCTCTGAAACATACGAGCTCAAAGGTTATGTAGTTGATGGTTATTAATGATATACTCTCAATTTGGTGGTGTGGCATGCTGAGTGATGCTGACCATTTGTTGATTGAAGCATGGCTTTTGTGAAAAGCGTAGCTTTGTGGACGAGACTTTGTCGAACCTCACAACCGGAAATGGTCGAAATAGAAAGGATGCAGCAAGGTTATTGGGGGTAGCGCCCCTTAGGGTATGTGCATTTCCTTCTGGATAGAAGTGGTATCATGGTATGGAGCCCAGGTACTTAACTTATGTTGATATTGCAATTATGTTGCTTTGTGTTTGTTGTTGTTGAGGCCCCAGATAAAGGTCGGTTACGACCAGAGAATGGAATACTCGTGACAGTTAGTCACCTAGTTACAGAGGTAACCCGGCCTTGTGTTGGCAGGGATCCAGTCAGGTTCTCGGGGCGTCCCTCCAAAGGCGTACCCATGTGGCCCAGGAAGTTCCTTATGGTAGTTTCATTTTCCAAAAGCATATCGATTTTCTTTTATAAATTGTTTTTGTTCAGAACAGCTGTTTTTGTTTACTCATACCAGTCCCATGACTGACCCGGAGTTTATTGTTCCCTTCCTAAACTCTGGGTGCCCATAATTTCCACATGGGTAACCTAGAAACATGTTATCCGTGTTTTGGAGCTAGCTTGGAATATTTTGAAGCTATCGGATTTTGGAAACTTTTGGCCTTGGAAATCTTTTGAAGTGTTAGAGCTTTTGAAGACCTTATCGAAGTTGAAGTACGTTGGAAACTATATGAAACCCTGTTGTTAGTGTTCCGCTATGATGTTATTATTTTGGTGTTGTATCATATATGTATCACTTTGATGATGGTGGTGATTTGTTGTAATTAAACATTGTGACAATGTTGTATCTGTGTTATGATCAATGATATTCATTTTGTTTCCGCTATTTATATTCATCTAATGTTGTTATAAGCTCCATCTAAACTGGAGTTCGATGTTTGAATCTCTGGCAGTCAAATACAAGTGAGGTATTTGATGTCGATTTTCGAACGTTGGATTTCGGGTCGTGACAAGTGGTATCAGAGCTAAAGGTTGAGTAAGAACTTTAGCAATGGAGTATAACACATTAGGTGGCTCATTAGAGATAGGGTGAAGTATACCCTAGAATGAGTATAAACCGAGAGACCGAAACCCTAAAATTTCTTGGTCTATTTCTTTAAACTGTTAATATTTCCTAAGATATCTCGTCCGTATACCTAAATCAAATTTTCTTACTATTTACAGATAGTAACAATGAGCGGGCGAAGAGGAGGAGCTAGGGGTCGAGGAAATACCACTACTGGTCAACTTCCACAACAACAGAAGCAACTATGCCTACCCAACCTCAGCCAAATCTGGCTGATCTATATAAAAGCTTCTCGAGACTTGGTGGTAAGCCGTTCACTGGCAAGGAATCTATTGTTGAAGCCCAAGCCTGGATCAGACCGTGTGAAAGAATTTTTGAAGGGCTAAAGTTGGAAGATGATCAAATGCGACTAATAGCTTCTTGGCAACTCCAAGAAGAAGCCTTAGCTTGGTGGGAGACAGTTACTGTTGATGAACCGGAAGAAGAGTTTACTTGGAGTAGATTCAAGGAAGTGTTTGAGAAACGCTATATGCCGTCGGCTGGTATCTCCCGAATGTACCATGAATTTATGGACTTAAAGTAGGGGAGTTTATCTTTTGAGGAGTACTTAAACAAATTCAATGAATTATCTCGTTTCGGTCCAGAGTTGGTAAACACACCTCTAAAGAAAAATGAAAGATTCATTCATGGGATGAATAAGAAATTTCATGAAAGAATGACAGCTCACGTTAAAGAATCTTTTTCCTATCTTATCGATATGGGGTATAGATATGCTACCCTGGATATGTAGGAAGTTCCAGGGGAAAAAGGAAATACGTGCAATCAAAATTGGAAAAAAAGAAAGTTCGGAGGCAAGAAAGCATATCAAGGCAAGGAGAAGAAGAATAATCAGGGAAACCGGGCTACAGATATAACTTGTTACAATTGCCAAGAAAATGGCCATTATTCAAATAGCTGCAAGAATTCGAAGAAACAAGTTAAGAAAGAACAGCCTACGAAGAGAAGTCAGGGAGTCAGAGAATGCTATAATTGTCACAAGCCTGGACATGTAGTTAGAAATTGCCCAGCGATGAAGCAAGCTCAAGTGGCAAATGTGTACGCGATAAAGGATGACCCTTCAACTTCAAAGATGAATAAAGGAAAAGGAGTCTTATAAGGTAACCTTATTATTTATGATAGAGTTGTTAGAGTTTTATTTTACACGAGCGCTACACATAGCTTTATCTCCCAACAAATCGCAAATGAATTAAAACTTAAACCCGAATTTGTCGACAAGCCCATTTGTGTGAAGAATCCAGTTGGTGGTCCTGCGAACCTTTGTCTAGATGTCAAGTGGTTCCTTTCTCGTATTCTTGTCATCAATTCCCTATTAGCCTTTTCATTCTCGACTTTAATGAATTTGAAATCTTACTTGGAATGAACTGGTTATCGAAATATGAAGCTAAATTGGATTGTAATAATCGAACGATCTCAATCAAAACAAAACTTAGAAATTTTATTGAAATCTCTTGTGAGGATCCGAGTCCTAAGAGAGATAAATTAATGTATACCTTGGGATATCCCGAACCTAGTCTAGAGTCCATACCTATTGTCTGGGAATTTCCAAACGTATTTGAAGAAGTAAAATCCTTACCTCCACATAGAGAAATTGAATTCAAAATTGACTTAGCTCCAATTGCTCATCCTATTGTTCATGCAAGCCGCAGGAAGGCACCTAGGGAAAGGATTGAACTAGTCAATCAAGCCCGAGATTTGTTAGAGAAAGGGTTAATACGTCCTAGTGTTTCTGATTGGGGTTCAGCTGTGGTCTTCATAGCCAAATCTAACGGATCTTTAAGATTGTGCGTGGACTACCGCGATCTCAATAAACTAACTTTCAAAAATAAATTTCCTTTGCCTAGAATCGACGACTTGTTCGATCAACTACACGGTGCCTGATTCTTTTCAAAGATGGATCTAGCTCAAGGATTCCATCAGCTACGAATTACCCAAGATTGTGTTCACTTGACTACTTTCAGGGGTCCAGACATTTTCTACGAATGGTTAGTCATGCCTTTCAAACTAATCAATGCTCTCGCATACTTCGTAGACTTAATAATCCGTGTATCCAAGGAGTATTGAATAAATTTGTTTTGGTGTTTATTGACGATATTCTAATCTATTCCAAAACCAAAGAGGAGCATGCTGAGCATCTTAGAATTGTTTTGGAGATATTAAGGAAGAATATTCTGTTTGTAAAATTTTCTAAATGCCATTTTGGGGTTAAGGAAGTTAGATTTCTAGGGCACATTGTTAATGAAGAGGGAATCTCTGTTGATCTGGGCAAGATTTCTGCTATTCTAGACCGGAAGCGACCCACTACTCCAAAAGATCT
The DNA here is from genome assembly GCA_030765085.1 of Allium cepa. Taxonomy (NCBI): domain Eukaryota; kingdom Viridiplantae; phylum Streptophyta; class Magnoliopsida; order Asparagales; family Amaryllidaceae; genus Allium; species Allium cepa. Next base: position 629,343,189 of record CM060928.1, on the reverse strand, counting down.
TTGAAGTTTTTTGGGTTTAACGGGATATTATAGAAAGTTTGTCCAAGATTTTTTCAAATTGGCCAGTCCATTGACTAAGCTAACGATGAAGAATGCTAAGTTTGATTAGACACCAAAATGTGATGAAGCTTTCCAGGAGTTAAAGAGGAGATTAACTACTGCTCCTGTTCTAGCTATCGTTAATGGGAACCAAGGTTTATCTGTCTATACTGAAGCCTGTGGTGATGGTTTGGGTGCGGTGCTAATGTAGAATGGGAAATTAATTGCCTACGCGAGTAGACAATTACGTCTGCACGAGAAAATTACCCAACCCATGATCTCGAGCTTCTAGCTATTATTTTTGCTTTGAAAATCTGGCGACACTATCTTCTGGGTAAAAATCTCTTTCAACTTTACTAAAATTTAAAAGTTTAATTTAATTTAAGGTATATACTTAATGAATCCTTCTTGTTCTAGGTGAAAATTTTGAATTATTCGCCGACCACAAATCTCTGAGATATCTCTTCACCCAGAAAGATTTAAATATGAGGCAATAACGATGGTTAGAATTTCTAGCGTCACACGTCCTAGATATTCCGTATACGCCCGAAAAAGCCAATGTAGTTGCTGATGCCTTGAATAGAAGTCATGCTATTCTTGTTCATCTTGTTGTCGCTCCTACTCTTCTTAAGAGGATTGCAAGAAAGCAGACAGAAGATAAGTTTCATCGAGAAATCTATAGAAGAATATGTCAAGGTAAAAATTCTAGCTTTGAAGTCGATGATAGAGGAATTATAAGACCGAAAGGTAGAATATGCGTTCCAGATATCCTTGATCTGAAACGTGAAGTTTTGGACGAGTGTCACAAGTCTAAACTCAGTATCCATCTAGGAGCTAATAAGATGTATAGAGATATCAAAAGAACTTTCTGGTGAAAGACAATAAAGAGGGATATATCTATATATGTGAGTCGTTATGCTACTTGTCAACAAATCAAAAGTGATCAGATGAAAATGGTGGGTTTACTCTAACCATTGGAGGTGCCGAAGTGGAAATGGGATCAAATATCGATGGATTTCATCGACGGGTTGCCCCGTACTCGAAAAGGCAATGAAGCAATTTGGGTTATTGTGGACCATTTGACTAAGACAGCCCACTTTATACCAGTGAAATCTACCTGCACAGCAGCAAGTTTGGCTGAATTATATGTAAAAGAAATTTTTCGTCTCCATGGTATACCCAGCAGTATAGTGAGTGATCGTAATCCAATCTTCACTAGTAGATTTTGGGAGGCATTTCAAGCCGCATTGGAACCAAACTGAACTTCAGCACTGCTTATCACCCAAGTCTGATTGGCAGACTGAAAGGATAAATCGAATCTTAGAAGACCTTTTTTGTGCTTGTATTCTCGACTTTTGTGGTTCATGGAAAGACCATTTACATCTGGTTGAATTCTCATATAACAATAGTATCAAGCTAGTGTTGAAATGGCTCCTTTTGAAGCTTTATATGGTCGTCCGTGGTGATCACCTGCATGCTAGATCAAGTCAGGTGATAGACTCGTTCTTGGACTAGATATGCTTAAAGAAGCTACAGAGAAAGTGGATTTTATTCAAAAGAAGTTGATAACTGCACAAAATCGTCGGTAAAGTTATTACGACCGCAGGAGAAGAGCTTTAGAATTCCAAGTTGGAGATTCTGTATTCCTGAAAGTGTCTCCAATGCATGGTGTGTTGAGATTTGGGAAAACCGGTAAGCTGACACCATGTTATATTGGTCCTTTTCCTATTCTGGAGAGGATCGGTCCTTTGGCATATCGAGTGCAGGTACCTAGCTGGTTATCTGGCATACACGATGTGTTTCACGTTTCACATCTTCGAAAATATGTGCACGATCCAAACAGTATTATCGAAGAGGCAGCTCAGCAGGATTTGGAAATCACACCAAAACTGGCAGTTAAAAGAGAGCCGTTGAAAATCATTGATCGTGATGAAAAGCAATTGAGGAATAAAGTTGTGAAACTAGTTAAAGTGCAGTGGAGTGGTGATTCAAATGACTGTACTTGGGAAATAGAAGATATCATGCAGAAATCCTATCCCAATTGTAGAATGGATATTCCAGCTTAATTGGTAAGCCATTTCTCTATCTTTTTCTACATTTTTATATTCTTTGTTTGTCTTTCTCTCTCTTTCAAATTTCGAGGACGAAATTTTCTTAAGGGGAGAATCTGTAACATCCCAAATTTTATCAATTTAAAATTAGTAATTAATTTGAACTTTTGGAATCTAATTTGAATTAATTTTAAAATTTCAAACAAATGAATATCTTGTTTATTTATATATATATAAATATATATAGAATGGATTGTAATTCATATTTGAATTTGAATTTGAATTTAAAATTTAAATAAATGCCTTAGTAAAATAAATAGGATTTCAATATATATATATATGTATATATATGGGAAATTTAATGAATAATTCGTTTGAAACATTTTCTTTTAATTGTACATAATAATAATTAGGAAAATGTATTTATTAATCAAGGAAATGTATTTAAAAAATTTATAAAAATACATTTAGACAAGTGTTGAATTTTTAGCACCTAAATTAACAAGTGTTAACTAATGAAGCATTAAAATAGACAAGTGTCATTTTGTTGTTTTGTTTTTAAGAAAAATTATAAAAAGAAAATAAAACTATATAACATCTCAAATCCCCTCTTTCTCATTTCTTTTAACTTTTAAAAGCTTAAGAAAAAAGTCTGTAAACTTCCTCAGACCAGAGAAAGAAAATCATTAAGCAAATTTTAAAAACAAATCAAAAAAAGCATAAAGTCATCAAAACAAAAACAAAGCAAAAATCGGGAAATTCAAACACCCTTTTCAATTCAAAGCATAAGCTTTGAAATCACCTCAAGCAAAGGAATCAGATCAAGTTGAAACAATCCCAGCTTGAGGATCAAAACATCAACAATAAGCAAATCAAAGTTTAAAGGATCCAGTTTTCAAAATCAAATAAGCTCCAGTTTTTCAAATTTAACTCAATTTCCAGGTTTTACAAAAGCTCTCTGTTTCAAAGCTACATGTGAGTAAACTTTGTTGAAACTCTGGATTGTAATCTGTTGCTTGAACTCATGCTTAAGTAAGATTGAAAACTGTTTGCATGCAGCCCAATTTGTATATATATTACTGGATATTGTTGTGCACGTCTATGCACATGAGAAAAAAAAAGAGCCTCTGTTATAGGTTCCAAAATCTGTTTTTAAATTCAAAAGCTTTATCTCAAATCATTTTTAGGCCTTGAAATCTAAATAGAACATGTTTATATGATCATGTTTTAGATTTTAAAAATACTTTTAAGCAAAATTAATTCAAGCTTCTTCTGGAAATAGGAAAATACAGGGAAACTTACTATATGTTGAATTTTCAAGTATCATGATTTATATATTCAAATATATTATCTGAAATGTTTTTGAAAACAATGATTTTTGAAATTGGAATCATGATTTTTAAATTAATAAACATGGAGATATCTTGAGTTGATCGTTTTTGGGGTTTTCTAGTGTTTCTCGACGATCAAAGTGAAATGGAGGATGGGGATTGTTACTGGAGGTAGTTGGGTGATGTTCGAAAATGGGAAAAATGATCAGAAAATTTTATGATCATCGTGGAGGAAGGAAGAGACCAATTTAGGGTTTAAAAACCATATTTGGTCATGATCGGAATTGGTGTTGCCGCATCATCGTCGATGGACCGGAGTCGTTCGCGTCGGTGGGATTTGAAGCGTGAGGGTTCGACATTGTTCTGGACGACGCGGCATGACCTCTGATGATCAGAGGTGGAAGAATGAGGTGATTGATTGTGGCTCAGTTTTGTTCCAGAATTGGGTCTAATGGCTTGATTGCAAGATCACCGTCGTTTCAAAATACTGTGTGTTCGTGTGGTTTTGGAACGTCATCATAGACTCGTTGATGGCCAGAGCTTCAACCTGAGGTGGCCGGATTTATTGTGCATATGCACATGGCTTGGGTTGTGTCAGGAAGCAGTAGTATGGGAAGAAAGGTGATACTCGAAGTAGCCTTCGAGAAATAATGGTACAGGCTCGAGTATAGGCTCGAAGCATTTTTGGGTTGCACGGATTAAATACTTCAACAAAAATTTAAGGTTTGAAATATTAAGGCATACGGGTTGATTTCTGGGAAAACTCGAAGCATTTAGGCATTTTGATCGGGTAAGACTTGAAGTGGGCCTCGGGTTTGATATATATAACAGTTTTTACTTTAATAAAATTCAAACCTTTAAACATTTTTAATCCATGTTTTCAAATGATGATTTTGATTAAAGTTTTGAATTAATTAAGGATTTAAATAAGATATTTTTAAAGTAATTTAATTTAATTTATTTAATTTTGTTACATTATTTATTAAGTAATTTATATTAAATAAATAATGTAAATAATAATTAAGATAAAATGTTATTTAAACTAATCTTAACCTTTTAAAGCAACTAATGTGATAAGGATGATTATTAAACAAGGTTTATAAGATAATCAAAGTATCTAACAAAGATAAAAATATTTATCTTTTAATTTATTAAGTAATTAATGATTTGTTAATATAATTACTTAAAGAATAACTACTTAATTAATTACTTAATATTAAAGATAAATTATATAATAAGTTTAGATTAATTGATTTGTAATTAATAATTAATTAATCAAGGAATAATTAATTAATAAAATAAGATTTAATTTATTAACAATTAAGGATTTATTTATTAAGGTAATTAATTAAGGAATAATTAATTAATGAAGGTAATTAAGATTTAATTAATTTATAATTAAGGATAACTAATCATTGATTAAAGATAATTAATGAAAGTAATTATGTGATTAATTAGTTTAAATCACACGATTAATTCATCTTAATTGTAGATGATTGATTATTATTGAATGTTGTGTATAGGATTGATATCCCTGATATGTGATTGTGATGCTATGTGATATGAATTACTTTGTGTTGAGCAGTGATATCTGTGATTTGTTTCTGTGTGCGTATGAAAACCGATTGGCCCTTAAAATGGCATTTGAATTTCGATGCGACAGCGAGTCAGATTTCAGTTGGTTATCCGAAACCCACATCGAACCTGTGAATCGCTGTGAACGATATATCCACATGTTTTTAAAATTAAGCGCTCACTATTCGGTTTAGCCAGGAGAGGACCTTGGTGTCATATAACCCATTCCGAATAGTGATACGACGAAATGGATAACATTTGAAGATGGTGGTGAAGACTGGGTGCCTTCGAGAATGATATGATAACTTGTCGAATGACTCTGCACTGAGTTGCTCCGGTATAGAGATCTCCATATGTGATGGGGAGTCCGATTGAGATTGTTTTTTTTTATGTGAACGGGTGTGTAGCGTGGAACTACACAGCCGATTATAGTTATATTAATATATAAGTAGTTCGACCAACAAGCCTGGTCGATAGCCAAAATAGCATAATCCGAGTTAAAATTTACAACCACCGTTTGAGAACAAAAATATCTTCCCAGCGTTTTCGAATATTACATTGATGGGCCCAATACAATCAGCAGTGAGAAAAAACTACTACTAAGAGCAGTTCAGAGACTAAAGGTGAAATGCTTAGGTCTTAGCTGCCTCCTGGTGATGCCGACGAAGCATTGCCATCAGATTCATTTGAAGGGGATTGAACTGCAGGGAGACGGAACCTGAACGGTGTTGAGGAAGAAGAACCTGTCCAATATGCGAAAATATAAGCAATTTCACTGCATAGGCTAAAAAGAGTGTTGGTTGGATTGTTGAATATAAAAGCGTTTCTTTCGTTCCAGATGACCCAACTGAAAATGGCTAGAAGGGAATCCAGGAGACGATTCGGTACACCGTACTGCCAATGTTCAAAAAAGTTGTTGATCAAGTGAATTTGACCCAAGGTGTGACTACAGAATGAGACCCATATGTAGTAGGATATGTCGCATTCGAAGAAGAGATGGCGGATTGATTCAGCTTCGGTCTTACCCAGGACGCAGAACTGGTCAGAAGAAATGTTTAAACGAACGAGACGGTCTTTGGTATTAATGCGTCCATGGATGAGGCACCATTGAAAAAATTTGAATCGGGGAGGGATGTGGCATTTCCAGACACGAGCGAATGCGAAGAGGCGCCCAGGATGATTAAGAAACGAGGAGTACTGAGAAACGGAGAAGCCATGCAAGGGCGAGAGTGACCATGCATGACCGTCAATCACTAGGGGACCGATTGAGATTGTGGATGCTCGGATTGCAAGGGCTTCTTCGGAAGTGCCTTCGGTTCTGTCGAACCCAGAACAGACTTGTATGGTGGTATGTATGACATTACACTTTAAGATATAAAGCTGATTTCTTTCAAATACATTTGGTGGCAGAGAATTTATTCTCTTAGCCTAACACCCTTCTCTGAGACGTACGAGCTCAAAGGTTATGTAGTTGATGGTTATTAGTGATATACTCCCAACTTGGTAGTGTGGCATGCTGAGTGTTGCTGACCATTTGTTGATCGAAGCATGGCTTTTGTGAAAAGCGTAGCTTTGTGGACGAGACTTCGTCGAACCTTACAATCTGGAAATGGTCGAAACAGGAGGGATGCAGCAAGGTTATTGGGGGTTGCGCCCCTTATGGTATGTGCATTTCCTTCTAGATAGAAGTAGTATCATGATATGGAGCCCAGATACTTAACTTGCGTTGATATTGCAATTATGTTGCTTTGTGTTTGTTGTTGTTGGGGCCCCAGATAAAGGTCGGTTACGACCGGGGAAAGGCATACTCGTGATAGTTAGTTACCTAGTTACAGAGGTAACCCGGCCTTGTGTTGGCAGAGATCCGGCTAGGATCTCGGGGCATCCCTCCAGAGGCGTACCCATGTGGCCCAGGAAGTTTCTTAGCCTGACCATTTGTTGGAAATCCAATCACCAATACAAACCCGGTACGGTTTTAGTTGTATAACCTGCCATTTACTTATGGTGGTCACCACTGTTTAGATGGTAGCTATAGTAGGCATACAATAATGGTTGTATGCTGGCTAAGATTAATATTATACTTTTGAAATGTTTTCTACACTATGCACTAATAATAATATCAATGAATTTTTTCATATCAAGCATGTTTGACTATCATAAGAAGAAATCTCCTCCAATTCTACGATTGCAGTGTGTGTGGTGGGAGGTCTTATGGTAGTTTTATTTTCCAAAAGCATATCGATTTTCTTTTATAAATTTTTGTTCAAAACAATTGTTTCTATTTACTCATACCAGTCCCATGATTGACCCGGAGTTTATTGTTCCCTTCCTAAACTCTGTGTGCCCATAATTTCCCTATGGGCAGCCTAGAAATAGGTTATCCATGTTTTGGAGCTAGCTTGGAATATTTTGAAGTCTTTTGGAAGCTATTGGATTTTGAAAGCTTTTGGCCTTGCAAATCTTTTGAAGTGTTGGAGTTTTTGAAGACCTTATCGAAGTTGAAGTATGTTGGAAACTATATGAAACCCAGTTGTCAGTGTTACACTGTGATGTTATTATTTTGGTGTTGTATCATATATGTATCACTCTGATGATGGTGGTGATTTGTTGTAATCAAACATTGTGATGATGTTGTATTTGTGTTATGATCAATGATATTCATTTTTTTCTGCTATTTATATTCATCTAATGTTGTTATGAGCTCCATTCGAACTGGAGTTCGATGTTTAAATCTCCGGCAATCGAATACAAGTGAGGTATTTCATGTCGATTTTCGAACGCTGGATATCGGGTCATGACAATACTTATTTTAGGAGTTTACGTATTTCGATTTTCTATATGATACTTATTTATCAGTTGCTTCCACTAAGGCGGTCTCTTTTGTATTGTTATTATATTATGTCCATATATGTTCAGTATAATATATATTGTTATTCGATTGTGAAATCTTATCGATATCTTGGTTTAGTGTCTTGTTCTAATTTTACCCTAACTAACTATTGTTTATGGTAGTTAAGAGTCTGTCGTTGTTGTGAGACAATGACTTTTTAGGTTCTATAAAGGGTGGGTTGTTACACTAATACCCAATAATGCTGACTAGCGATAGCCAAAACTTAAAACAACCATAATCCTCAAATGGTAAGTTTGTTTTACTATTGCAACCACTCTATAGAATGGAAAAACCATCATCCTGAAGCAATGAAAGTGATTTTTGCCCCGATCCTGGCTCATATCAAAAGTTATAGGCCATACAAGACTTTTTAGGATCAAAATAATCATACAGAAATTCGATAAAAATCACTGGTGTGGAAAATGTCCTTAAGAGTCATTTTCCAAAATAATAGAGCTATACAACCTTGTATGAATTAAATAAAATTATTTTATTATCCTTCGATACATAAAATATGGGTCGTTACATATTTCTCTTTAAGAATTTCACCCCCAAAATCCCTAGACAAACCAAAGAATAGTCAATCATAGTTAACCCCCGTGTCTAACAATCATAAGCAACCATCAAACACATCAACAAGAAGCCCTGCAATTAATAGTATAGATAAACCTATCCTAGTATGCAGGTACTAAACTATCCTATATTACATCAAATGTGAAAGTAAATACGATGACAGTAGGCCTTACCATGCAAAGAGCTTCGGAGTGCAGCCCTCATTCCCTCCTTGGTTCTCATATGCAATCACCTTTGCTTTTGCCCAATTGAGCCTTCACTAACCCCATTGTCTTCCTCCTAAGATGCTTTATATCGCATTTGTAATAATCCACCTTGAAACGGGATTAATTTTCGACCTAATAATAGCCAATTGAACCATAGACCCATTCTAAAGCTGGTTGTTGGTTGGTAAAACTGATAGAATAAACAATATATACAGAGCTATCTATCTATATTATTAGAATCTCATGATGGGAAGAATAAAATTTACTATCAGAAACATGTACCCATTTCATAAAAAATCCAAATCTCAAAAATACAACATATCATCTCAAATATCCAGAATTTAATGTCCAAAACAATAATAACATGTCTAAAACTAGGTGTAACAAAATATATCGAAAACATAAATGATATGTAAACTGGCATAAGACTTTGCCTCTACCTTCATCTTCTAAATCAACACCGTCTCCCCTAACCTAAATGTTGTAATAAAGAGGGGGTCAAAACAACAATGTCTGGTGAATGAAAATCTCAAGTCTTGCATTAATAGTATTTGGGTAGTATTATTTAGATAAGTAATATGTATTAGCATTGTATACTATATTCTACTAAACATACCTCCAACTGTATGCCTGAAGGCTCTTCCAGTCCAACTCCATAACATACATTCAACTATAGGCCAAGGTTCGTTCTAGTCCCATGAAACTACTACGAATCATGTCCAACAATTTGAGAGAAAGTACCTGAGCCATTTAATACCTCATTAATGAGAATTAGGAAGTCCAACCATTTAATACTTGTATCCTAAGAAGATCTCCTTCATTTAATACCAAACCCAAGAGGGTCCCCTGTCTTGTGCTTCCTAACTGACATCGCATGAAATCTCATTGGGCCAATTAATACTTCTTTATGGGAAGAGGCAAACCCTACAATAGCCACTTAATACCTCGACCTTGAAACAGACCACTGTCGAGATTCACTACTACCGCACCAAAACTATTATCTTGTCTATTTAAATAATTCTTAAGTGGGAAGGAGGCAAACCGTACAATAGCCTCTCCAATCCAGAAGAAGATGCTATGTATTATGACCCATAACCTAAAACGTTACTTGTCACATTAGTCTGACAACCTGTAGGCGTTGGTAGCCAGATTAAATGGGCAGATTTAACCTACAGAATTGGGACTAACCTTGCATCCACTGTAGATACTTATTATAGATCATGTCTTATGTCAATTTCAAAGTCACACTGCTGGTAGCCAGGTTAGCTGGACAAACTTCTGTGTACTTTTGTCTAACATCGCATCCTTATAACTAATCATAATTCTAATCTTCTAACATATTACTATATATATACCTCACTGACATTAAGGCCATATAAGGAAAACTTCTTATTCCACCTTCAATTATGGACTAATTGGAATAATTGTCATTACTTCCTACTTATGGGGTTTAATCCTAATTACTAACCTATTTATACTACATGATTATACGTTATTAATTATACGTTAATTATTATTTATACGCTAATATATTTATACCTATGTAATTTAGGCTAACTAATTATTCATAAGCCTACGAAGATTTTTGCATCTTATACTAGGAGCTTTAAATGTCAAAACTTTCAATTCATACAAGTCTAACTCCATACAATAACATACAAATTAGTTAATATCCTTAGCCAAACAAAAAGGTTGAAAGTGGAATATAATACAAAATATTAAAATTGCAAAAACAATACAAATTTTACTATTTAAATATAAAATAATTGAGATTCCAATAAACATAAGAATTGACATTTCATTTTTGGGAAACTTTTGGGTTTTACTTTTAGGGTTTTCATGAACAAAATTCCCCACGACATAAAACTAATTGAACTCCTACTGTACAAATACTAAAAAGTAAAAAACTAAGATTTTCACTCATAGATAATTGCCTGCCTTCATTTGATTTGATTCACGTCCGCTCCTAATTTCTCCTTCAGATTTCATCTTTTTGAAATATGCAACAATTGTATTGCATTTAAAATAGATTCAAAATTAAGGAGAGGAATAAAAATAGAAGAACAAATATTTATAAAAATCTATTAACTTTTTCCCTTAAATTTGAACTCTTGAATCTAGTCAAGGAATAAGACTTGTAGAGCTTTGCTAGCATTTCAAATAGTTTTGTGAATAAAAGCGAGGGGACTAACCTCTTATTTATAGTGGTTAGAAGGCATCCGGATCGTTGGATTTACGTTAGTTTAAAATAATAAAATCGGGATTGTTCATGCCTAACAAAACCCTAACCGCCACTCGAAGCACCGACAAACCGTTCACTCTCAAGCAGTTGATCGATCGACGACCGGTCGACGTGAGGGGTCAACCGGTCCCCTTATTTGGAACGTAATCAATTATTCCTTAATTCATTTATTTATTTCTTACTTAATGCCTAACGCAAACTTTTTCACTAACATTAATTTGACCCAACATTAAATAAATTATTATCTGCTTTAATTTTCATGTTAATATTATTTACATTTTAGAATTTGAATTCTTTTGAATTATTTTGAATCCGAGAACCTCAAGCATTAATAAATTTTCTGTTTGAATTCTGATTACAAAACTTTATATATAAATGATAATCAGAAAATCGACACGAATGCAATGGTGTAACTTTCGTAGTAAATTCTGACATTTGCAAAATTTCCACTTTTAACACCGTTATTAATAAATTAATTCCTTATAAATTTTTATAGGGTGTTACATTCTTCCCCCTTAAAATGAATTTCGTTCCCGATATCCCTAAGGGATAGATAGTGTAATGTGCATTCTACAACCATATTATACAACCATATTATCTAACAACCATCTACTCAACCAAAAGTACAATGTGAATATGTATGCAACATACTAAGGCGAGCTCAACCCTAGGGTGAATGCAAGACCATGACATATAAGCATGTAGGCAAGCATCCTAAATATGCATAAAATTCTACATGAGCGCAAAAATAATAGTGAAAAGCGAGGCAGCAATCCATTACCATCCAATGTAACAACAACGATGCAATCAAAACCTAAATTCTAGATAGAGAAACCCCGGTGAAAAGCTTAGGATGAGAAGCCTTTATCTTCTCTATAATTTTCCATGAGCTTTCCACCAGATTATCTCCCCACTTACTTGGACCAGTCTAATTTCTTTGTTGCAGAGCTTCCTAGTTTCATGCTCCATTGTATGTTTAACGGCACGGGGTGTTATCGCCTCCGTCTTTATATCTACTAAACTAATCGGGCTCTGCTATCGTGGCGGTGTCATGAGGATATCAAGTGCGAAACATGAAAGACGCCATGGACTCCTACTAATTATCTGGAAGCTCTATCCGATATGCAAGTTTTCCCACCCTTTCTAAAATCGAAAAAGGCCCAACAAACCTCGGGGCCAACTTCCCCAATGTACCAAACCTTATAACCTTACTAAGAGGGGAAACCATAATTAACACCATGTCTCATGTCACAAATTCCAATTCCATACTTCTCTTGTCAGCATAGGACTTCTGAAGGTCCTGTGCGACCTTCATTTGCTGTCTAATCATCTTTATCTTTTCTGAGGTCTCACAAATCAAATGTGGTCCAAGTAGAACTTTGTCAGTGGTTTCCCACCAACAATTAGGTGATTTGCATGGCCTCCCGTATAACACTTCAAAGGGTGCCATGCCAATCATCGCTTAATGACTATTATTGTACGCGAACTCTACTACCAGTAAATGTTGCTCCCAATGTCCTCCGAAATCCATGATGCAAGCTCTCAACAAATGTCCAAAATCCTATTCTGCCATTCTATCTGACAGTCGGTCTGTGGTTGGTCAGTGGTGCTAAGATTCAATGTTGTTCCCAAATATGATTGCAAACTCCTCCAAAATTCACTAGTGAAAAAGGGGTACCTATCACTAACAACGCTAATTGGAACTCCGTGCAGTCATACCACTTCCTTGATATAAATTTTTACTAGAGATAATGTAGTCCCATTACTCCTAATGGGAAAAAAGTGGGTACTTTTAGTGAGTCTATCCACTATAATTCAAATACCTTCATTGCTACTTTGACACTTAGGTAACCCATCTATGAAGTCCATCAATATATGCTGCCACTTCCAAATCGGCACTTCTAATGGAAATAACAACCCTCTGGGCTTCCCTTATTCTGTCTTTATCTTTTAGCATGTCAAACACCTAGAGACAAATACCACTACTCACCTCTTCATCTTCGGCCCATGAAATTTTTTCTTTATATCTTTATACATTTTATCTCTACTGGGGTGAATGGTCATTCGAGAATGGTGACTCTCAACCAAAACTTCCTATAGAACGTCCTCCACTATAGGAACACATAGGTGTCCAACTCTTCTCAAACATCCTCATTTGTCATTCGCATATCCACTGCCATGGGGTAAATGCTTTCATATACTTAGCTTGTCCAAAATGCCTACTATCGTCACATGTTCCTTCGGCACATGCCCTATGCGGTCCATTAATGGTGGTTTAACTTCTGTGGCTTCCAAATAGCTTAGAATGGGTTCCATTGGCAGTTGAAAATTGAAATTCAAGTGGAACTCCAATCACCTCTACTCTTATATAGCCCCTAGAATAGCATGCCTTTGGCTAAGGGAGTCGATGACAACAGTCCCTTTTCGAGGGTTATTTTATCTCAAAGTCGTATTATGTTATAATCTCCATCCACTTCTACTGCCTAAGATTCTAATCTTTTTAGGAAAATAGGAATTTGAGGGATTTGTGGTTGGTGCATAACTCAAATCTTTCTCTCAAAAGATAATGCCTCCACATCTTCAAAGCAAAAACAATAGCTGCTAACTCTAAGTCACCAGTTGGGTACATCTTCTCATGGTCGTTCAACTTCCTACTCACAGAGGCTATCACCTTACCTTCTTATGTTATCCCGCCATTTTGGCGAGGCTGTAACACCAAGGAATTGACTAAGAAACTAAGGACAGTTTGTCCTAAAGATCGATTGCCTACAAGGTTTAAATTTTGCCCGAGTCCGAGTCGAGCTACAATCGATATGAATCGACAAGTAAGGTTATGAAAGCCAACATTCTAAATTTCAAGTCAATCGGAGTTCTTATGCTCAAGATATGGATCGACCAAGATTCACTTAGAAAATATTTACAATTCGTATCCAACACTAGTTCGTGCCCAAGGGAAGCGCTACGTAAACTAATCCTCTTCGTATCCATCAGACAGACCCCCTTCATATCCATTCAAGCTAACCCGCTTCTTATCTATCAATAGTAACGCGTGAGTCCAACTCATATCGATCCACTGCCTAGAATATTTCGTATCGATCAACCACAAGTCGATGTGAAGTCAACGTCTTCCATCAATAGAAAATCAACACCTCCCATCGATACGAAATGTATAAGAGATCATCGATACGAAAGGAATGGGTATTGATGCGAAATGAAGTAAAAGCCATTGATAGGAAGCAGCGTTGTTCATTAGTACGAAGGATACAAACAATTAATGGTATGAAATGAAGTATAGGTCGTCAATACGAAGAGGAAGTGCCCAGATCGATACAAACAAAGCATAGAAAAGTGGAAGACGCAGTCGCTCGACATGAAAAATGGATCAACCCTAGAAGGTAGCGCCACATCAACTAGCAAACATGTGCCTTCAACCGATACAAAGATACCGATACGAACAACATCGATATGAGCTCGATAATGCTTTGCAAATTTAAACTCGCATCGACCGTAACTCAAGATCTACAAGTCCAAATGCCACCAAATTTTCACCAGAGCTTGCCTACAACCTCAAGAATGTACCTGATCAATTTCAGCCAAAAAGGATCAATTCTTGATTGATACGAATTCCATTCGTATCGCTGTGATATCGAGTCGAAATCACCTGAACTCGATCCCGTGTGCCCACACACATAAGAGAAGAAGTCCTCCGAGATCTGGGCAAGATATTTGCTGCCTACGCCGATAAATAGTGACCCTAGACCTACATAAAATGGACTTTTGGCTTCTCTATGCTGAAACTCTACCGAAATCATCACTATACTTCAGTTGTACTGTTGTAATCTCTTGTAATCAACGAGTGAAATTCTATAAACATCAATCATTTCATGGTGGACGTAGGCACTATGTCGAACTACTCTAAATTTGCACATTTTCACATTTTGTTTCTTATCTATTGATTGGTGTGTTAGTTAGATCTACCTCATTTTTCATTTACTTTCTTCATTTTATCTCTTCAAACACATCCGAAAAGTCTTGTACCTAATTTTGATACAAACATCTTGCATAAGACAACTCCTAATCCCGTACCACATGCATTAGTGTAAACAGTAAAAGGCTTCCTTCCATCGGGAATGGTAAGTACTGGCACACTAGTTAACAGCTCCTTTAGCTTCTCAAATGCTTCTGTTCATTTCACATTCCATGAAAAAACTAGAATTTTTTGGTTAATCGAGTTAGTAGGACTGCTATATTTTCTAATTCCTTAATGAATTTCCTATAGTAAATCGCCATCCAACAAAACTCCTAATCTCCATG
The DNA here is from genome assembly GCA_030765085.1 of Allium cepa. Taxonomy (NCBI): domain Eukaryota; kingdom Viridiplantae; phylum Streptophyta; class Magnoliopsida; order Asparagales; family Amaryllidaceae; genus Allium; species Allium cepa. The sequence continues at coordinate 629,327,968 of CM060928.1, read as the reverse complement.
GCGTTCTTCGGAATCTTCCAATCTTAAATAGCTTCTACCTTTGCGGGTTCATGGACAATCCCTTCTCAAAAACAATATAACCTAGAAATCTCCCCTCCTTCTTCCAAAAGTGATACTTTGAGAATTTGGGTTTTAGTTGGTGCCTTCTCAAAGTGCCGAGTACCTACCTTAACTAATTTTCATGTTCATCTTCACTTTAAGAGAACACTAGAATATCGTCTACGAACAATACTATGAACTTGTTTAGCTGCCCCCTAAAGACTCTACTTATCAAATCTTTAAAGTATGTGGGGGCACTCGTTAACCCAAAAGGCATCACTTCCCATTTATATAGTCCGCCCGGAGTGCAAAAGTCTTCTGCTTGTTATCCTCAACTGTTGGAATCTAGTGGCTAAGTCTAATTAAGAAAAAACTTTGGTTCCAATAAGTTGATCAAGAGAATCATTTATTCTAGGAAATGTGTACCCGTTCTCTTTATATTCAACACATAGCCTTAAAGATTCATTTGCCTTAGAGGTGAAGATAATAGGTGCCCCCCATTTAGAAGTACTTCGACGAATAAATCCCTTATGCAAAAGCTCAGAAATTTTCTTATCCAACTCTTGCCTTTCTTTGGGGGGAATATGCTTTAATGGCAGAGGACAGGACCAGCATCCTTCTTCAAATCGATTATGAACACTATCTCCCTTCAGTGTGGAAGACTCGAACTCTTCAAAAACATCAGGAGATTCTCGAACTATGGGCATAGATGAGAGCTCATCCTATGATAGGCTCGGTGAATATAAATAACATAACTCGATTAAGTTTTGGAGTGTACAACGAACATTTATATCTCACCCCTTACAACTCCTTGCCATATAATCCTCCTATCACAATCTAAGGTAGACCACTAGTAGGACAACCAATCCATCCCTATGATAAGTCTATACCCCTTAAAACCAAGAACATATGCGTTGCATGTAAAATCTACGTTACATATATCCACAACTAGGTATATACAAATTAAAGAAAAGTTTGTCGACTACCTAATAGGATTTGATCCAACTATTAGGTTGGTTGCAACTTTGGTTTTTAGACTCAAGGAGTTAACTATATTTCTAGCTATAAATGAATGTGATGCTCCCGAATCAAATAAGGTACGAATAGTATCCTAGAAATAGTAGTTGTACGTTCCATCGCAACTTGTCCTTGATCTCTTGGAGGAGATCTACTTGAGATAGGTACAGCCTCAATGGCATAAGCTTACCCACTCTGTCCCTCCTTTGCTAGCTTTGAACACTTATTCTTGTGGTGTCCCTCCTCATGGCAGTGGTACAATCTTCCTTTGAACTCCTCTATCATCAAGCTCACCTTGCAATCCTTAGCAACATGTCCCTTCTTCTGATTCTATGACATGCTATACTTCCCTTCTTAATCTTTCCCTTGGCCTTCTTGTCAGCCCAAAATCCTCCCTTTCTAGTTCTACCTTGATTTTGTTGGTCCCATCTTCCCCTTTTCCTCACTACCAGTAGTCTGCAGCAAGGCCATTTTAACTATCATCACATAAGTGGTGCCCGTGGGTACTTGGGTCAAAAGCAACTCCCTAAGTGGGGAATTTAGGCCTTTAACAAACTTCATAGCCTTCTTCATGAGGATTTCAATCAAACTCAATCCAAATTAACCAATTTCGTGAACTTACTGATATGCTCCTTTAATATAGAGTATCCCCACCTAAGTTGTATAAACTTCTCCAATTGCAAACTTACTTCAGCTTTAGACATGAATCACAACTCAAAGCATATTCTGAATTCAGCCAAAGTGATCCCTTCCCCAGCACTCTTCTTAGCCATTATAATCCACCAATTTAGTGCCTCCCATTTTAGATGCCATGTAGCAATCCTCCTCTTGATTCAATCGAGGGATAAATTCTCTAATAGGAACATCATAAATGGAAATCATAATTTTAATAACGATGTTCTTTCCCTTTTCCTTCGCCGAGGGAGCACTCAACGAAGTCGGAACAACATCAAAAGCATACGCCTTCACTACCTGCTTCTGCTTTAATGTCTTTGTACAGTTCCTTTATATGTGCCATACCTTGTTACAACTAAAACGCTTCTTACCCTCAACTTCACAATTCTTACTCATGTGGCCTCTCTCCATAGTTAAAACAAGCAGGTTCCCACTTTCCCTTATTGTAGCACTTTTATTCTGGAACTGCTTTCTCTTTCCGTTCCATTTCTTCTTACATCCACTGCCTTGTTGTGGTTTTGGTTCTTCCTTAATAGCTGTAGTAGCATACTTAGCTTTGGGGTATAAGCTTTCAAGTTGAATGGATTTCTCCACAATCTTCTTGAAAGGCTCATATATATACCTCACCAACTTTTCCTTAAAATAATCATCAAATACCATAATGATTTTTTCATTCTTCTTCAATAGGGTATCAATGAAAGACATCCCATATTTCTAGAGAGCGTTGAGCTTAACTATATACTCAAAGATAGACATATCTCCCAGCTTCAAATCAGAAATTTTTTTGAACAACATCGACTACTAAGCAGCCCAGATAAACTTCTCTTAAAATCTGGTTTTGAACTACTCCTAAGTAAAGTGGTCCTTAGGGGTGCTGACTCTAATGGCATTCCACCAGTTCATGTCTCTCCCTTGAAGCAGTCAGGAATCCAACTTCCTCTTCATAGGATCATCGATCTCCATATCACTGAATATACGCTCATAGGTATCCAACCCCTCCTGCACCTTGATGGCTAATTCTATTCCATGAAATAGTTCCCTCTCCAAAATAGAGTAATCCTTGCTTAACCTAGCAAAGTTAGCTCTTGGCGCTTACACTTGAGCACTACCCATAGCAACATTAGGAGTAGCCACTTGGGCATTCTGCAACATATTCGCCATTATAATATTGATTATGGTTTGCAAGTAAGCAGTAGCAGCCCCCGAGCCTGCTCTTTCATTGACTCGAAAGACGGAGTTCCTCACAATGTTTCTTGTATGCTGACACATTCTTGATCTATAATAAGAATGATTGGCCTCTCGTGAAAGAAAATCTACATCTATAGTACTCATGTATGCATGCTAATTATATACTATATATATAGTTTTGAAAACCAAAATATATAACAAGTACATTCTCTCTTGTGTGTGTCTACACACACAAACACATTCTCTCTCCCTCTCGATCTAGTCTAAGATGATGTCTCCTTCACTATCCCTATCGGACCATAGTGTCAACTCAGGTTAATCAAGTAGCCTAAGCTCTGATACCAAATGTGATGATCGCCGTAACTATCGACACCCATTGAAATAATATAAGTGTGCTACTACGATGAATGACCGATGTAGGATGACTGCCAATGAAAGAAAATAAATATCACAGAACCTATCATATATCTCATAGCACAACAAATAAATTATAATAATAGCATCACTGATATAAAAAAACAAGCGAGATAGTAAAAACTAAAATGAACCACAATATCAGGATATACAAGTTCATAAAAGTTATACAATATAGTAGTAGAGTGTATACAAAGTAGAGATAAAATAAACTATCTCATAGAAAAGAAAACACTGTCCCGGCTCCACAATGTTGCATAGTGGAATAAGCAATATCATATCCATATATATAATATGTGAAAGCTCCATCCAGCTCGTCCATTGCACGACCATCGTGTATCACCTAGACCCGCTATCAAGTCTACTCATTTAAGAGTACCTGAGATAATAAAAAGCAAAGCATAAAACCTTAAGTTAGGCAGTGTCTGGTGTGAGTGACAAAATTTCTCAAAATACTATATAAGTCGATAGAGTAGGGAACAAAAAGGTATATGAGTCATATTTGACCTATCCCTGCATCCAAAGAGTCCGCACATAACATTTATAATATTCTACTCAACTATCATCATCAAAATGTATTACGTCCTAAGTACAATATTGGGTGTCTAGGTATCCATGTCCTAACAACTTATGTCAAATGACTAACCTAGAGTGATAATCAAATACTATAGAAGCCATAACAAACATAGCACCCACCAAACAATCCTTGCCATCACTTAAGTGTTTTGAATATATGATAACTCATATGACTATTCTATGCTAGAGACTAATGGAAAAGTATTGGTCCCTTGGTGCTCGAAATACATGCCACTCAGTAGGAAATGAAAATTAAACTGCAAGTCCTAATTGTCTAGGGTATATGGATCACATCCAAGATCCATGGATATACATCCTATCCAATGAGCGTCCTCACTTATCCTTGCTTTACGAGCACATTAGAACACTCGAGTACTAATGATCCCTTCGCACATGCATTCAAACCCATCCTAGGTTGATTTATTCCATCGTCATCATGAACCCTTCCATGTCCTACCTATTTCCATTTCCATAGCAGAGCATGTCCTAGCTTTACTTCACAGACTCGCATCCTAGAACCTGTCTTACTATATCTTTCCATACCAGAGCATGCTCTATCTCCACTTCACAAGCTTGCATCCTAGAACATGTCCTTATGGGCTACCCTCTCGATTCCCATCCTAGAGTCATCCCCATTGGAACACTTCTAGAACTCCTCATCATTCGTAGAATCAACATCTCAAAGTCTCGAAGCTATTACATTGAAGCACTCAAATATCGCTTTGTTTCTTAACCATCAATCATCATTATGCTATCACATCCCCGTTAAATGACAAATGAATGAACGAACACCTCTAGCAGGACCTAGAGACTACATACTTCACCTCCCAGAAGTTTCATCTCGACCTGAGCTTCTTTTTAGACTAATACCGACCTGAAGAGATCGATACTGAACTGAGACTTTAACCACAATCTTAGTCCTTGGATTTCACTCAAACTCCTCTTCTCTTTTTTGAAGTCCCCAAGCTAGAACTCGAGTCCAATTCTTTCAAGTTAAGGTCGGTACCAACCGGAACACTTGGTTGAAATTCTTGCCTTTAACTTCCTAAACTTCACTTCATTGTTATCTTGGAGCCAAGCTCGAATCATTCCAACTCTTAGCCCAAAGCATGTTCCCATGCAAACTCCATCGACCTGATTTAGCCACAGCTTGAACCCAAGGCCTACTCAAAACTTACTTGAAGTCAGCCTTGAGTTTTCAACCAAATCGCCAGAAGTACGACCTGAATCAGGACTCCATCGATCTGAAATCCCCAGCACCACTTCAAGTCCGCATCGCCCTAAAGTTCACTTTTTAAAAAATTTCCAATCAACATGCAATCTGAGATATAGGCACCGCCTTCCCCAGAGCTCCTCCACCAAGTTTCATCCAATCCCAAACAAGTTTGCCTTTGTTTTGCTCAATTCGATGACCTCTTTTGCTATTATTCGTAAACACTAACAAACGATATTAAAACTATTCATCCAAACATACAAGGAATTCACAAGCATTCATACATCATGATCAAGAAAATAAAAAATGCTTAATACTTAAAATTTATCCTAAATCTAGTATTTACATAAAAATGACAATATGGTCTAAAAGAGGTTTAAATCGCCAAAAATCCATTTTTACTCTCTTTAATTCGTCCATAAATATATGCAAAGGTGTAATTAAAGTTTAAATCATTAGTCGTGTTTTATTACACCAAATTTAACTATAAAGACAAGCATAGAATAGTGAGAGATCAATAATCACTCACCTAATACCTAATTAACACTTCAATTCTCCAAATCTGAGATGGGACAATAAGAACATAGATTCCAAGATAGCTAAAATAGTATATCTACTATTCTCTTCAATAATTACCACTCTAATTAGGAATTAGGCTAGGGTTAGTAAGAAAAAGGGATGCTTTTCCAAGAAATTAGGGCTAACGGAGGATTAGAACTGCTTTGGCAAGATAGGAATGATTAGTCTATCACATCAATCCTTCTTAGGCCACAATCCCAAAAAGGTTTAGTAGGCCTAAGTGTGGGTTAATCTACTAGCTTAATAATACTGGCCAAGTTTTGCTATTATGACCACCCTAGGGAATGAGATACCATCAAGCAATGAAAGTGAATTCATACCCTAACTCGACTTCCATCAAAGTTATAGGCCATACAAGATTTTCAAGATCAAAATGGTCAGAAAGAAATTCAATAAAAATTAAAAAAATAAAAAAAAACATGAAAAATATATCTAAGAGTCGTTTTCCAAAATATCAAAGTCATAAGACTTCATATGTAACATTTCGTATCTAGAGACCAAAAGCTAAGCGTTATGGATGCTACAGCCATCCACAATATTAACTTCTAATGATGCAATACGGTAGTATTAATGGTATCCATAATATTAGAAGCATTTGAATATGAAAAAAATCATATATTTCCAAAGATCAATAATTTCAATGATTATATTTTAAATAAATCATATCCAAGTTACAAAAATCCCAAATGTAATCCCAAGCATTGATCAAATATAATTTACAACAATACGCCAAGAGCGACATATGAAGATGCCCCCTTGGATGATCAAAGTAATATAGACATAATTGTCTTAATACACAGCAAAAACAATTGAAAAGCATAATTCCTAAATTAGCTATCCATTAGCCATCTGCTCGTCTTCGAATGCCTTATTCGCCAAAATTTACTAAAACCTGAAAACCTAAACCCTCAGCCTACTCAAATCAAATTTTGAGCACCTGAGAGTTTAAGGGAAAACAAAAACTCCGAGCCAGACTTAAAGCTTGGTATAAATAATTTATGTTACATCTCAGTTTACTGATAAATAGTGAGACCACACCGCTTAGCGAAACAATTTTCCACTCACTAATGTCTCTTTTCAAAACATATATTTTGCAAATCATTTCCTGCAATCAAACTGGTTAATCAACTAATTATCATAATTATATAGCAATATCCATTATGCTAAAATAGGAAATGAAAGAGACTATATGTCTAAAACCTGAACTATCTGTTCTAAATTCTAAGCTATCTGCTCTTTTTCTGGACTATCTGTCCTAAAATTGATTATAGCAATATCTGTTATGCTAGATAATGAGCTATCAGCCCAAAACAGGTTAAAGGGTGGACTAACCATCCTTAATAATTTAGCAAGACCCATTATGCTAATAAATGAACTATCTGTTCATATCAGAGCCGACTGCTCTATCAGTCTCCACATTTCAAAGCAAAAATTACACCAGCTAACTCTAATCATGCGTTGGATATCTGACCTCATGCGGTCTAAGCTGTCTAGAAGCATAGGTAATCACTTTATCTCTCTACATCAGCACAGCTCCTAATCCTGTTCCACATGCATCGGTATAAACTACAAAGTCTTGATTCCTCTTTGGAGCTACCAACACAGGTGCAGGCGTCAATAAGTGTTTCAAACTCTGAAATGCTTCTTCACACTTATCGGTCCACACAAACGTCATATCCTTCCTCATCATCTGGGTCATCGGTGCTGCTACCTGTGAGAAATCCTTAATGAATCTCCGATAATAACCAGCCAACCTAAGGAAACGCTTCATCTCGGTTAATGTCTCGGGTCTCTTCCAACTATTCACTACCTCGATCTTAGTCGGATCTACCGATAACCCTTCCTCTGAGACGACATGACCAAGAAACTTCATCTCCTTTTTCCAGAAGTAACACTACGAAAACTTCGCTTTCAGCTGATGCTGCCTTGGCGTCTCAAGCGCTACTCTAAGATAAACTTTATGCTCTCTTTCATCCTTAAAGTAAATCAAAATATCATCTATGAAACCCAGCACGAACCTATCCAAGTGCTCTCAGAAAATCCAGTTCATCAAATCCACAAAGAAAGCTAGAGCATTCGTCGGTCCGAATGGCATAACTATCCATTTGTACGATCCATATATGGTCTTGAATGGTGTCAAAGGTATAATATCCTCTGCTGCTCTGAGCTGATGGAAACCCGTTGCCAAATCCAACCAAGAAAATACCTTTGCTTCACTTAACTAGTTGAATAAATCATTAATCATGGGCAACGGATATTGATTCTTTATCATCCTCTCATTCAACTTACGATAATCGATATAGCCTTAATGATCCATCCGGCTTATTAGCAAACACTGCCGCTACACCCCACGGCAAACTGCTCGGCCTGACAAAACTCTTGGCCTCTAAGTCCACCAACTGCACCTTCAACTCCCTCATCTTTAAAGGGGGCATCCTACTTGGTAGTCTACTCACTGGTTCTGCTCCTGGAATCAAATTTATCCAAAACTTAATGGCTCGTTTCGGTGGCAATCCAACAATAGGCTCAAACACATCTACGAATTCTCTAACCATGAAACTCGACTCAACTCATCATCTGAATCCAATGCACTCAACAAAGCAAACACTGCACCGCTAGAACTTCCTACGTGAAAACAATCCGATCGCTATAATCTAGGTGACAAAGAGATATCTTCCTACCCTGGCAAAATATCTTAGCGTCGTACTCACTTAACCAATCCGTACCTAGGATGATCCTAAACCATACAAAATCAAACACATGCAAACTGCACTCAAAAGTATGACCTAACAGGTCAGACTCAAACTGGTCACACCTAAGCCCTAGAGTTGCATACCCTCCTACTAGATTTGCAATCCATAAGGAAGTAACTAAATATGTAGGTTCAAGATTAATCTTATCTACCAAACATCTAGATATAAAAGAATGCGATGCACCAATATAAAATAAAACGCTAACAGACATACCATAAATTTGAAGCGTTCCCCCAAGAACTGACTTTCCCTTCTCCTGGGATGTTGGCTTGGAAGTGGCAGGCTCTAACGCATACACCTTGCCCTTACCATCTCTAATGGGCTCCTTGCACTAGATCTTATAATGACCTATCTGGTCATAGTTAAAACACATGATATTCTTCCCTTTAGCCACATTCTTCGCTTTCCCTAAGCTTCACTCGTTAGAAAAGTGCCCTTTCTTGTCACATTTATAGCGGACAACTTCAGACTTCGTTTTCTTGGATGCTACACCCTTTTGAGTACCTTTCATGGGAAAGAACTTCTTCTTCTGGCTCTGCCTAACCTGGACCACTTTTTCCTTGCTCTTCTCCAGAGACTCAAGGACTTATTCTTGCCTTAAAGTCATCTCTATAAAAATATCAGAAGGTTCTCTAAGATGAGATAAAGTGGCACTAGCCAATTCTAGCTTCAATCCTCTGATAAACTTCTCATTTCGTTTCAACATGGTATCCACCGAGGCCTACCCATACCGAGCCAAATCTTCGAATTTCATGGCATACTTAGCAACGGATATCTCTCCCTTCACCAGCTCAGCAAACTTCCTAATCAAAGCTGACTGTGCTATTACTGACATAAACCTCTCCTAAAATCTCCTATTGAAATCCTCCCAGGTTACTATCTCCTTATCAACTGTCACTGTTACACTGTTCCACCAGAACAATGCGGTCCTCTAAAGCTGCCTGGATGCCAACCTCCTCTTCTGCTTGTTATTGAGCCCTAAATCTGCAAAAATCCTTTCGTAGTGCAACAACCTATTCTCCACTTTAATGACATCCTCCGTTCCCATAAAAAGCTTCCCTCTTAGCTTCAGATAATCACCGCACATCTTAGCGAAATGATTAACTATCAGAACTTATAAAACCCCTATTCCTATGGCATTTCCTCCTACCACTTCGACTGCAACTCTTGCCTGCATCATATTGCTAAAAACAGATACGTATCTTCCATTCCGACCTAAGGGACTTCTACACCAGCATTATTCACCCACAACACCAAAAAGGTTTATTTGTAACGAATATAGTCGTTACAAATGAAATATATAACAGATATAGTCGTGAGCGGTACAGGCGTGAGGAATTTCGTTACAAATATTTATAACGGCCTCTACCCGTTATTAGATATATCACTTACCAACGGACTTTGTCGTTAGAAATCTAAATTTTTGTAACGAAATAGGTTGTTATTATTTGCATCGGTTTGTAACGGGTATTTTCCGTTACTTGGTTTCCCCTTTCATGGTGGAAGAAGGGTTTGTCATTCTAAATTATCACGACCTTGTCCGTTACAAATTTCATCATTAGTAATGCACTTGTTCGTTACAAATTTTATCAATAGTAACGACTATGCTCGTTATAAATTTCGTCTTTAGTAACGAATATGTTCGTTAGAGCTACCAAACCATGCAAACCTGCATTTTTGCTAGCATTTACACTACAGAATTGTCTAGTATAATACAGTAGGTACATACATATCAAAAATTACAGAATTTCGATAACAATAAGCAATTACGCATCCAAACATCCAACTTAAATTGCACAAATATTTGAGTCTCTTGCATACACATAGTAAACATTCATAGAATTAAACAACTTGCTGTATATACAATTGAGTCTCTCTTGCATAAACAATGCAAACATGCACAGAAACATCTTCCCCGTTCAATTGTCTTCTACTGTTGAGAATGAGTCGAACTGGTAACAGACAACATTAATCATATTAAGAAATTCCACACATTTTAGTTTTTTGCCAAAAGAAAGTTCTATTCATTTCCCCTACCATACATCACTGACCAAACCATTACCGGACAACTTACAAGTCTTCCATTGCTTCCCCTACCATCAGCCACCCACACAACCATCATTAGCCCACATGTTCCCGTAACACTTCACTTCCCTATCATACTTTCTATTCACCATCAACCTCTCTACTGCATTACAACAAAACATCACTGCACTGTCAGATACAAACCACTTCACTGCAGTTCAAAGTCCAACAATCCCACTCCACTGCTATCACACCAAATAAACATCTCTTCCCTTTTGCATATTTCATTATCATCAACCAACATCTACGTATTGACTGCAGTTCAACTGCACTGCATATATCAACTGCAGTTCTACCCCATCATCAATTCACCATTAGACAATAGACATTCACAACTGCAGACATTCAACCATCTACATTCAAACCATTAGATTAGCTCCTAAAAAGTGAAATAAATAAGGGATTATTGATTGAAATGTAAGTAGATAGTTATAATATAATTAAGGGAAATAAATATCTTTTTAATATTTAAGCCCAATGATGTTCCCAATTTTATAGTACACTAGATAATTAGAATATAATAAAAATTGAAAGTTCTTGAAACTGGTATAATTAATAGTTTTCTTTCTTAGTATATATAAGTTTACATGCTTAGAAATTGAACTTCTAAAGTAAGATATCTATCTTTCAAATTTATATCACCTGTGAGAGAGGTAATTATGATTTATGTTATAAATCAAAAGTAAAATATGAGCTAATTTGAATATGAAACAAAGGACTAGATTTGTAGAATGATATTTAGTCAAATATATAAGAAATTTGGAGTAAATTATGGACTACTTTGTTTTATTAGAATGTGATAGGTTTGGAAACAAAAAATTACAGCTCATTTACTGGAATTTTCTACTTTGATAATTTGAACCAAGGTCTAATATACACTGACTGTACAGTACAATCAAACATACTCTGCATATCTTAAATTACATAAGCGTGCTACTGACTGAATTTATAAACCAGAAAACATGAAAGCTTGCTACTATTCAAAGCTAGACAATATGTTTAAATCAGCCAACACATGTCACTACTATATAATCATAATCATAAAATTTGCTACTGCTATTTAAATAAAGAAAACATGACCATGTTGTGCAGCTCAAAGTTATAAAATACCGTGTGACATTTAAGCAACCCAATATGCTATTGTGTATAACCCATTTTTATTTTCTTCATAAAGAAAATTGTACACCATTTATAAAACATATACAAGTTAGTATTTCACTGTACGTGATTTAAAAAGGTTACCAAATGAACATATCAGAGTGTCATGTTTAGTGTCCACGACCACAAATTCTTGTTTCAAGTCATTGAATTTAGAAGTGAACACACAGTGCCTACATGTCATTTATTAAATTCAATCTGCTATTTCTTTTAAAGCTGAAACCATGTTGTTGTGAGTTAAAGCATGAAAATATGTTGCTTTATAAGTTAAAACATAAAAACATGCTTATGTAGTATAATTCAAAACGGTTAAAGTCATACTACTGCCGTATGATTCGAGCCAGTTACAAAGCATACATTAAAATTAGTAACAACACTGGCATATAGGTTTCAGGGTCAAGAGACATAGCAACAATATGTGTCAATATTCACTTATATGTTAGTTATAACTTGATTCCAGTACACTAGTAGACATCAGACCCCAGGCGTGGGCTTTAAATATTTGCATCCCATACAGAATATCCTAATTAGCAACTAGTAGTTCACTAATTTGATAGTTCTGAGAAGTCATGTATTTGTGTTGTAATAAATAAGAAAACCTTCCACGTGAAAGTCTCCATTATAATTATCTAACATAGCATCTGATATATATTAGTATGCTATATGTACTAATACTAATTTATCTACAGCTGTCCCTAGTTCATTTTACTTCTTTAACAATAAAATTACAAGATAATCAAACTAATTAGAAAAATTACCACTTAGCCCAATTCACGTAATAACATGTGCAGTTTGTTATTTTCTATACCACAAACATGAAGACATACACATATAATTTACTTGCACAGGCATATGGCTGCCATATGTTTCAGTTTTTATAAAACACAACAATCAATTTCTATTTCAGGTAAATAAATCATGTTTCAGGCTATTTTTTTTCCAGGATACTAAATTTTATTTCAAGTCAATCAAATTATGTTTCAGACAACTGAAACAACTTAAACACATGCTTCATCTTGTATGTACATTAACTACAGGCTACTGCAATACTTAGTTAATAACCCAACAACTATATGTGTAATGAATAAATTCAACTCACCACTTAATTTCAGAAACAATACTTACAAGTAACTGAATAATTTAAACACACAAATGCATTTTGTGTGTACATTAACTACATATTGTTGTATGATATTTTTCAGGCCAGGGCCACACCAAATCATATTTCAAGAGTGTATATGTTTCAACAAGTATCACTTTCATGTTTCATGGTCTGGAATTACAGTAACAACCATATGTACAGGATCATTAGTAAACTAATTCAGAATAAACTCATGGTCCATCAATATTAGACTTAAGGCATAGAAATGCATATTCTATCATCCACATGTCCTTGACATACCTTTATATAATCTGGCATCAAGATCCTGCCCAACCCCTCATCTACATTTTCCATCATTTTGATTAGGCAATATAAAAGAGCTAATGCCCATCAGTTCTGACTGAGCTTAAATGTACGCGATGAATAAGATGTTACAAGCCGTACGTACCTTAATAAATGAACATAACGGAATTGACCAAAGGTTTATAGTCTCCTTTTGCAATATTGGGCAGAAATTGCCTTTATACATTCGGGAATGCTATACAAAGAACGATGAACATAAAATACATTAAATATTTAGAAGGCTGATTCTAACTATTTTGTTTTCAAAAAAAAGTTATTTGACTAAATTATCCTTATTGTATGAACAGACTCTAAAATGTATTTGAACAAATTATAATTCGTATATAAATATATTAAAGTTGAAGTATCATTTTCCGAATCCCCATTGTAATTTGACAAGTGCTAAAGATATATAGTCAGTACAATTTCCTTTATCTATTCGCTGTATATGTATTCTTACTCCTAATCACTGTTACAGGGGTTGGATATTTTTCAATTCAGTTGTGCATGAGAAAGGAAGTAGAGAGCATTTGTGGTATTATTTTTTAGGCGTGAACAAATTGACTTATTTAAGTTAATACGGATTTTTATGATTTCCGTTGTTATATTAGCAATAAAGTGGAGTTCAGGGAAAGTATCTTTTTGTCATGATGTTTTAGCAATTATGTGATTATTGCTTTTACAAAAGGTTGATTCCTGTAATTTATCAGTTATCAATTCATCATTTATGAACGATTTAATCAACTGTTCAAACACTCGTACATTTACTTCTAGATCATTTAAAGGTTGAATTGAATTCAATTAGTTTCAACTATGGAAAGAGTTGAAAGAAGATAGTTTAGCGTGTTTTCGATATTTCCAATGGGCATAAAATAAGGGGAAAAATTTTCATTTTAACAATTTTCAAAACTATCCATTTTGGAAATTCGATGTATTTTGATTGTAAAAAAAATAAATTAAAACTTAGATAAGCAAACTGAACAAGTTGTATTTTTTATGATATTTGTAGGTGTAAAATACTAGGAACAAGTTACAAAGCAGTGCACCAAGGCAGAAATGAATCCAAGCAACATAAATAGCAAGTAAGCCCACTTATAAAGAACTAAAGACAAATGAACAAACAGAAGTAGAGACATCATAGTAAACTTAGGATCTAAATTAAAAACAAAAGAAAGAACATGGGTGCGTAGTGAAAGAAGACAGTTTCGATATGGGATATGTGTAGAGTTTGAACACTGCAAAATGCAAAAATAAGGTATGATATTAGCTTATATGCTTTCATACAATTTTGCAATAAATGAGAAACGGCTACCTCATTTATTTTTTTACAATACATTTGCCTATAAGAGTTATTATCATGAGAGTCGCTATTATGATATGTGTAGATTTACTATTACAGTAACAAATATTTTGCCTTCGTATGCTATCTATAAAAAACAAAGGGGTAATGGATAGTGAATTTAACAAACACATTCTTAGCTTACTTTTAAAAGAAACAAAATTTCAGAAAGGAAAAAAACGTTTAGATTTATATTGAATGAACAGACTCTAAAATGGTAATGTTATGTTCTCCATGAACGGTTTCTACCAAAAACATTTCTACCAAAATATAAACAAATTTATTCAAAATAAATTAGCAATAAATTGTGCAAGAAAAAAAAGAGGAGAACCTTACCTTTGTCACTACCTAGTAGAAGGAGGCGATAACTTGGTAACGGCAGCGCTGGAACGTGGCAGGGGCGAAGGAGGCGATAGCCCTAGAATGAATCGAGGAGAGGCGAGTAATGCTAGAATGGTAATGAGGCGGAGGAGGAAGCGTGGCGATAACGAAAGGGGTGAAAACCCTAGATTTGAATTTTTGATTTACAGAAAGAAGCGTGAGAAATGATTTTAGAAGCGTGAAAAAAGGGATGAGTATTAATAATAAACAAAACGACACTCTTACCCATGTTGCTGTTAATTATTTACCAAACTACCAGATTTAGTAACAGTTATAACCGCGTTAAATGATTGTAACGGAAATGACTGTTACAAATTTATATCGGTTATTACCGTTACAAATTGAAAGC
The DNA here is from genome assembly GCA_030765085.1 of Allium cepa. NCBI lineage: Eukaryota > Viridiplantae > Streptophyta > Magnoliopsida > Asparagales > Amaryllidaceae > Allium > Allium cepa. Next base: position 629,312,758 of record CM060928.1, on the reverse strand, counting down.
GGAAAAGTGTTACAAAATGAGCAGTTTGGTGTTGTAACCAAACCTTGGCCTCTCCCTGGATTAGATTCGGTGTTCCATTTTTTGCTTTCCCTTCCTTGGTTAACTCTACTTGTTCTACCATCTATATTTGTATTCAAACCTAATGAGATATAGAAAGATAACCTAATCAAAGATAGATGAATGGAGATAAAGCACATACTGATATATAACAAATACAAGTACGTTACTATAGCATTAACCCAACCCCAAATCTCACTCCAATTTCCACGGATTTTGGTTTTCAAAACCAATTTTTAGTTAAATTTTTCATAAACCTATGCTCTGATGCCAAACTGTAACATCCCGTATCTGAAGGCCAAAAGTTAAGAGCTATGGATGCTGTAGTCATCCACGGTATTAAATTCTGGTGACAAAATACGGTAGTGATAATGGTGTCTATAATATCATAAGCACTTGAATATGAACAAAATCACAGATTTTCAAAGATCAATAATTTCGGTGATTATATTTTAACTAACTCATATCTAAGTTAGAAAAATCCCAAACATAATCCCGGGCGTTGATCAAATATTATTTACCACAATATGTCAAGAGCGACATATGAAGATGCCTCCTTGGATGATCAATGCAATATAAACATAATTATCTCAATACACGGTGGAAACAAATTAAAAACAAAATTCCTAAATTAGTTATCCATCAACCATCAGCTCGTCTTCGGATGCTTTATTCATCAAAATCTTTCTAAAACCTGAAAACCAAAACCCTTAGCCTACTCAAATCAAATTTTGAGCACCCGAGAGTTTTTGGGGAAATAAAAACTTCAAGTCAGACTTAAAGCCTAGTATGAATAATTTATGTTACATCTCAGTTTACTGGTTAACCAACTGATTATAATAATAATATAGCAATATCCATTATGCTAAAACATAAAATGAAAGAGACTGTCTGTCTAAAATCTGAATTATATGTTCTAAATTCTGAGCTATCTGCTCTTTTTTGGACTATCTATCCTAAAATTGATTATAGCAATATCTTTTATGCTAGATAATGGGCTATCTGCCTAAAACAGGTAAAAAGTGTGGACTAATTGTCCTTTAAAATTTAGCAAGATCCGTTATGCTAAAAAGTGAACTATATGTTCATATCAGAGCTGACTGCTCTTTCTGGACTAACTGTCCTCTGGGCTGACTGCCATCAAAATAGACCGACCGTCCGAATTTAAAACGAGTAGACTGCCCGAATTTTCTTTTGGGTTAACTACCCTTCAAATATCAGAGCTAACTTCTCTACAAAATATCTGAGCTAACTACTCTTTAAATTTTTCTTGAAATAATTTAAAATGATTTAATCTGTCAGATCAAATATATATACAAGGAAAATATATCTTTATCTTTACTCTAAACTATTTTTTCCATGATATATATACTTTACACAAAGTGATGTTGATGATGTTCAATAAGAATTGTCTATCTTTTATAATAAGTTAATGTCCTTTATAACTTAAAACACTTAGGCTATCTGCCTAGTTCTTATATTCAAAACCTTTGTTTAAAACCTTTAAATAACCTTTTGAAGACATAAAAGGTAACTCATTCAAAACCATTTACAAAACCCTTCGAAAGTATTGAAGGTAACTCCTTCATATAGATCATTGAAAGTAATTCCTTCTAAACCTTTTAAAAGCTTTCCTTTTACAAGCTTTCCTTTTACAAGCTTTAAAACATATGATATCCGCCTTCTAAATCCTTTAAACCTTAGCCTTTCGAAAACATTGTAAAACCGTACATTTCGACCTTGTCGAAAGGCTTCTTTTCGACCTAGTCGAAAGGTTTCACCTTTCGACTTTGTCGAAAGGCTGGGGTACCTCCCATATATAATAAGACCTTTCGAAAGCAGTGTTGCTCAAAACCTTTCGAAGACATTGGGTTCAATTTAAAATAGGTGGAAAACCTTTTGAAACTAATCAATGTAAACTACTTTGAAACCTTTAAAACATTTCGACTTAAAACATTTGGGTTATGTAAAAGAATTAGAAAAACATTGGAGTCGAAAGCAATTGCTTCGAAACTTCGTAAAACCTTTCGAAACCATTCGAAAACAATGAATTATTGGTGTTGGAACCAACCCTTCAAAATCAATGGAGAGAGGTGGCAAGTTTTAGAAAATAAAAGATAACCTTTGACTCAATCTATATTGAAAGGTTAAGAAGTGGAAACAACGCTTTCGGCTTTGTCAAAAGCTATACCTTTCGACCATGTCAGAATGTTTTATTTAAAACAAGAACAAACCAATCTAAACCTTTTTTTTCTTTTAAACCTTTTGACAATTTTGAAATCTCTTTGTCAAAAGTTAGTAGGCGTATTTGCTTTAAACCAAAATAAAACTTCATCTCTTTCGAAAGCTATAACCTTTCGTCCCTAAACCTTTCGTCCTCTTTCAATTCACTACTTACTAGTTGCCTGATACCTTGTGCCATAGTATTTGACCTAGCCAAAAGGTTTGATACCTCTCGACCTTATCGGAAGGTCTGGAATGAAGGCTAAAGCTCTGCCGAAAGTGTCAAAATAAAAGAAATACTATTTATTTGTACTTTAAAACAGTTCTTTTGTACCCCACCTGCCTTTTTTGTCTAAATTTGATTGGTCGCCAGAATTTTATATTCAAAGGTGCTGCCGACTTTCCTTATTTGATAATTTGAATAATTTTGGAAAAGCCCCTTTCTCCTTTATAATTATATAAAACATTTATGTCCCATACCTTAAATAATTTTTTATAACTATTAAAACACTTTGAAAAATCCTGGAAAATTCTAGAAAATCTAATATTATATTCTCTTCGACATATAAAGTTTTCGAATCCAAATTACAATTATTTTTCCTATAAATAATTTTATAATCCGAACGACATTTTTTTCCTTAGAAAATTCATAGCAATTCCACAAAAATTCAAAAAATTCTAAAAACATAACCCATCTCTAAAATAAATTTTTAGATCATCATAAAAATTCTTAAGGACAACAAATGTCATTTAATAGGGGTTTATCTCAAAGCATGTTATAAAATCTATATGAACATATATAAATCATCAACACGTATATGTAATCTTTTTATCATTCAAACACATGGCAAATCTTTGCAAAAGCATTCGGAATTAACCTTAAAATCGAAACCAAAATTATTTAGATATGTAAACATTATTCACCTTTTTCTTTAATGGTTAAGGAGCTTGAGATTTGAATGAGTTTGATTTGAATTTGCTTTCCTTAAGTTTCTCTTCAGTCTCCTCTACTTCTTCGTTCGTTAATGGTGGCCGGCCAAGCTTTTAAATTATTGGAAATGACAATGAACGTGTGTTTTGAAATATACAGCCTAAGGAAGATGATATAGGAATGGCTTTTTTCCCATAATACCCCTCCTCTAATTAATTTTTAAACCCTTCGTTTAATTTATTAGTTAAAAAGGCACGATTACCTTAATTAAATCAAATCTCAATCCCCTTATCAACACATTATTTTATTTATTTTATCTAACTAATCTCCTAAATAATATTATCAAAATCCTGATGTGTTACATTATATGAACTAAATAATAATATTTTATGATTCTCTAATACGTAAAATACGATTCGTTGTAAATACACTCCGACATCTAACTGGATCGCGCATAAAAACTTCAAGTTGCACACTACAAAAGTTCTATGTCGCTTTTTGGATCATGATTCTACTATTGTATATTTTGCGACAACAGGTAAAATCCAGCACACATTTCCATAGCATGACGTAATTTGTTTGCCACTATGAGTGGGCAATCTACGCATAGTTTTCGCATACAACATGCTCTGGACATAGAACACACTGCATTGAGACATATGTTGCACTACTCTAGTGATTTGCAAAATCTAATTGGACAATGCACGTTGACATCCATAGGATTCTATACATCAGCTGCACGAGTTTTAATTGAAGTAGAGTATTAAAAAAAACATACCCACCTCGTACGTTCCCAAGTTTTCTAATTTAAAATGACCAATACCAAACGATCTCCTCATCTTAGAACTGGACCAATCCCTTCCACTCCTTCGATGGAAGCGGGCTCTTCCACTTCGTTTGGAGCGAGACGCTTAATTACATGAGAAATCCAACTTGAGGGTGTTTCGCCAGTCTAGCCTAATGATGCCCTTCCAAGAGAGGACCAACCTATTTTCTATGTCTTGGGTAATGCTCGAGAACAAACTCCTTCTAATTTGATCATTATGGAGCTTAAAACTATCTACATCAAGCGTGAAATTATATTAGATAAGGCCCTTATGTCTACACCCGACCAAATGGATCATCTCCTCCCTATGGAATATATCGCCCGTAATAAACATATATGCCCATCTAGAGTCATGCCTCCATTTAACAAGTTTCTTACATTTCTTCTTCAAGGGCTCAGGCTAGATCCTAACTAGGTGCGTCAAAAGGGCTATTCTTTGCTCAGCTCTCTTTATATCATTTTCATGATGCACCTATCTCGCCCCTTACTTTTGAAGAGCTCATCTTCAAGAAAAGTAATATTCGCCTACTCTGCTAATTGTTGAAGCTTACAACTGCTACAAGGTTGTCGTGGCACTCCACAACAAGTTAAGCTACTTTAGGAGCGAATACTTCTTTGTTCGCAATCCTGAAGGTTTCAACTGCCTCTGGTTGTCCGAGTGTAAGTTCCTTCATCTACCTTGTTCTTTATAATTGATCTTTCTTCATCCAAACATCTAATACTCTCTCAATATCCTTGATAGATCTTCCCACACAAAACCCAACTGACGATCTTGCTCATACTTTAGAATTTTTGAAAGGGATCAGTCATGACTTGGGAAAACCAACATACCTTCTTACCATTGCTTGACTACGATAATTTCATCTCCTCTACAACATTAGGACCACTGACCATAATCTGGTTCCTACCGAAGCGGCTCGAGCCTCTTTTGGTCCTTATTCTTGGGAGTGTGACTCCGACAATGATGAACAGAGGAGTAAGGAAGGTCAAGAAGTCAAAGCATGGTGAAGAGGAAGAGGAGGATAAAAGAGTCAGAAATCTAAGTGAGGAAGAGATAATAGGAGAAGAGGCTATAGGAGAAGCCAGAGAATAGAAACGGATAAAGGAGAGGATGAAGAAGAGGACGAGGTTGATGAAGATGAAGTTGAGTAGTATAACGTCAGTGGAGATGAATCATTTGGGGAGACATCCCCTAAAGCACCATGACCACTTCATCTCCAAAGCCAAAACGGATTGGTAAATGGTAATCAAATCTCCATTGCTTATACTTGAGCCATGCCCCAGTCTCATCAAAGAGTCAACCCCTCTAACGGGTTCATCCGTAAACATCTTTAGCTCTCTAAGTTACCTAGGACTCTCTCTAACTTCCCTTTCGATAGGTTAAAGTTTAAGGGTATCCTTAAAACTAGCCCCCGGGAATTCAGCTTCTCACACACCCGCCGAGCGCGATGAGACTCCATCTTTGAACCCTTTCGAACAAGGTTTGTAGGTTAGCTTGGGAATGGCAACACTTTACACACTTCTAGTATCATGAGCACAAACACTTAGCAACCAATCTTAGTCTAGTGCTTTAGTTCTGATATAACTCTTTTCCTATTCACGTACGATGGGAAAACAACATTTTGTAAAACTTCATCAAGGTGTTTGCCAACACCACTCTTTAACTCTTGAGTCCTATTATAACCTCCATGGTTGATATCAAGAGTTAGATGATGAAAGAAAAAAGGAGAAAGGAACAAGAAATGTGTGATGCCGAGGAAACATAGCGTCAACGTAAGAAGCAAAGGTAACCGCACAACTGCTCCAGGTGCGACTTTGATTCCCACTTTCGACAACTCTCATAGAATCACCCTTGACAGCAGTGATGATCTTCTTATCATGCCCCTCCTCTGCTAACCCGACCTACCACAACTGCTATCTTAGCTCCCTCTCAATCCAAAGCCGTTTGATGTACCAAATATCTATAATCCCAAAGCTAGTGAAGGAACTTCTACTAGCAATTTTGCTCCTCCACCCCCTCCCTTCAAAGGTCAATCCATTGCTATCACAACTAGAATGCAAATGACGCTAGCCAGCTATTTTCTTAAGAGGGTTATGTTCTATTGAAATATTAAGGACTTCCCTCATAGCTATGCTAATGAAGACCTTGCTAGACTTGAGGAGGCCGTCGAGCAGTTCTACGAATGGAAGAAACTCACTAAGGGCCTGTTTTATGTTAACCGGTCTAACTAGTTGATCATTCATCCCTTTAACACAGAAAGGGCTGATCATAATAGGATGTGAAAAGGCTGTAAATAAGAATTGGCTACAATCACGATGGATGGATATAAAAAGGAAAGTCCGGCAAGGACTCGCAAGAAAGAATGGCTGAGCTGTCTAAGGCTTACATGCAAGTAGGCACATCAATGGATACTCTTGGACACGGGTAGTTCCATATCCATATTAGTTTTGGAAATCATTTGCGGATATTAGATATCCGTATCCGCTCATGCAGATGGATATCAAATATTTATCGGATATTTTTCGACTAGTTCATAACAAATAAATATATTATAAATCCATTTTTGTACTAAATATACAAAAAATAATAAATACGCTAAGAAAAATAATTTTAAGCGGTAAAAATTGATTTTATACTGATAAAATTGTTAACGACAATCATTATATGTACTAAAATACATAAAAAATTATTATAATCTTGATAAAAATCAAACGGATAATTATCGAATACGGATATGACCATACTTGTATTCATATTCTTTTTTTGATATCGAATAGTTTTTCATATTTTGGATACAGATATAGACGGATTTCTGATTTTTCGATTACTCATTGATGACCCTATGCATAAGAGACCCTAGTCATAGATTCATAGCACTACAAGAACATATGCTTTTGACAGTAGTTTGGAACAGCATTCAATCGCTAAGTGTTGTTAGTGGAATAAAAAAATGTCGTTTTATGCAAAGGTAGGATAAATACACACAAAGCGCGGGAATTGTAATTTTACTTAAAAAAGGTGGTTCCCCTCTATCAACTTCAAACAAATATTTAGAAAATATATCCCCCCAATCCAATCAGTGTCACTCTCACCAATTTCATCCCTAACCCTACTCGTCTTCATAAATCCCAACATCTCCATCCTTATCATGATACAATCCCTGTTGTCAAATTGAGTGATGCGTGAAGAAGAAGAAGAAGAAGAAAATCTGACAATTGTGAGAACCTCAAAATCAACGAGCTTCATAATTTTAGTTCTTATTTTTGTGAGGTTTTAAAATGGTTTATTTCATATAATAAAATGCATTAATCTTGTTAAACTAGTTTATCATAGTTTGCATTAGTTTTGGTGTAAATGATTTCATAGAGAATATCCTGTAATTTGTTATTAAGGAACAAGTATTATGTACATAATATCATTCCTCCTTTTCATCTTGCAATTGTTCTGCATCATCAATATATAGTCGGTAACTTTAGAATCTATCCAATTAGGGTGGGTTTTTCCACTTTAGTATTGATTGTAATTTGTCAAGTTTTAATTTTATCTTTTGTTTAACAAATTTGGGTTAACCAGCACTGTTTTTTTTTTTTTTGCAAGGAGGCAAGCATATAAGGTTTTATTTAATAATGCGTAAATATCCTAATCAATTTTATGGAGAATTATTTTAATTCATGATACGCTTCTTCGATTAAATTTTTTTGAAAAACTTATGGAGTTAATAATGTTTTCATACCCTTCAAAATTTTAGGGTAGTCAAATTTAGAGTTGATAGTCAATAATAGTTGTATGTGGCTGCTGAAGCCATGAAAGTGATTTGAATGCATTCATTTGATTCTTCTCCTTTAATTTACCCTTAATTTACTCTTTTGATATGTTTACAAAGGAATTGTTTGAAAATGCGTACATGAAGAAATATTTGAACTACTTGACAAACTAGACTTGCTTTTGTTTCTATGATTTCTTTAAAAAATACAATATAATGTGTGTATTTATGTACTTCCTATTTTGTAAACATGTTGATTTACTTAAGACAGTGCATATAAAGACCTGTATTAAGATAAGATCATCAATTAACAAATTCATAGAAAATAAATTTTAATGCTTGACAAACAATGAAAACCATGTGATAAGGTAGGATGCTGCTTCTATTGTAATTATAAATAAACAAGTAACCACTATATCAAGTCCTATATATGTGGTTGTACATAGACAAACCTAAAGAACTGCACTGATATGAACAACTAGTCATAATAGACTGATGACAAGAGGCCTCTAAAATCTATTATCCATCTCAGACTCTTGTAATTTTCCTTCGATCTTATTTTAATTCAATCTTCCTCTATAAATCTCAAAAATCTCATGTATCTTTTTCTGGATTTATCTTCTAATTGATGTAGAATCATAAAATGAATATAAATTCTCTTAATCCTTTGCTACATCTAGACATAAATATATTTTCTACCTTTTTCTATTTTAATTTGGTTTAAGGCAAGGAATGGCTTAAGACATTAAATTGTTGGATAAGTTGCAGTTTTATTATAAACCTACCAATTTGTAAGTGTATACTCAACTATGTCATGGTAAACTTAAGGTAGTGCTTTAGTCATCCTATAAATGAATCGGAATTAATGGATCTAGCTAGCTAACTTGATTTAATAGCCCCAAGTTGAATATTAATTTTTGTTTTTGTTTCCCTTAGCATAGGCTCAGTGAATCGTAGAAGCTGTTCTGAACTTGCTAAGTAAGGAGATACTAAATGGTTTCTGGTTAGAGGAACTTCTTTGAAGGTATACACATATATACCCTATAAATTTCCTCATATGATAAGTAGACCTACTATTACTTTTTATGAACCTTTGTTTCACATAATTTGCATACAATCTTTACATGACATGAACATCTACCATTTATAATTTAGTTGTAATGAAAATGGCTTAATGAATGGAATGAGATAATTGACTCAGCATACCAAAGCAACTACATATATACAAAGTAGTGGTATTTCTCATAACAGTTCATCACATACAAGTCCAAGTATTAGCTTCTTAGGCCAACATTTCAGCCCAATGACAAATGTATTATCATAGTGTAAATATAGATCGTATAAGATGTGAACAGATATGTAAAAATCCTTTCAGTATTTGTAAATCAAAAATAGAAAATCAACATAATCACACTTTCTGCAAATTCTTTCTTCGTTTCTGAACACAAGAATTACTTAACAATAAATCACATTATGCCATTAATCTCTCAGAAGAAATCTAATCATAGAGATTAGGCTGCACTTTTGAGATCATCAGTGAATCAAGATTTTTTTTCATTTGATCAAGTAAAGTCGATCATACCTGAGTCTCGTCAAGATTTGTATCCTTTTCTTCAGTTTAGGGTAAAGCATCTGTTGTGCCTCGCTAAGAAGATAACTGACAAAAATATAGTCATCACTCAGTTGATTTCTGGCTACACACAGTATCTAAATCCATTACCCTTCTTTGAAATTATCTCGTTTCAGTTCAATTCATCCGATCTAACCAATTCTTGAAAATGATAGAAGGATAAATTGATAACTCGGCCACTTCAGAAGCAAGAACCACCAGTTCAACACCTCAAACAATAACCACCCAAGATCTTATCAAAGTCATAATCAAACCCCAAAGTCAACTAGTCAGTGTACAACTAGATAAAAGCAATTATCTCCTTTGGAAATTCCAAATAGAGACAGCAATCAGGGGTTACGGTTTAGAAGATTATGTTCTTGGAACATTGATCACTCCATCAAGATATACTACAGATAAAGATGGAAAATTAATAAGCAATCAAGAATATATAAATCATCAAAGAAAAGATAGCTTAATCAGTGCATGGTTATTGTCATTTATAAGTTCAAACATACTGCCACGACTAATAGGGTGCAAAAGTGCACATGAGATATGGCCAACAATAGAGCAAGTTTTCAATACTCAATTTGCTGCAAGAATCATGTATTATAAAAGGCAATTGCAAAGCATAAAGAAAGAAAACTTATCAATGAGAGTATCTGACCAAGATTAAAACATTGTGTGATCAGTTAGCATCTACAGACCATAAAATTTCAGATACCGAGCAAGTGTTATGTATATTAAATGGATTAAATGAAGAATACGAGGCTGTAGTAGCAGTAATATTTTCATAGGAAACAACTCCAAGCATTCAATATGTCCATTCTACTCTTTTTGCTAATAAAGGTAGAATAGAGCAGGAAAAAAAATCAATAACATTAGATTTTTTTTAATTTCATCAATAACTGTGAATTCAAGAATCAATAAAGGAACAACAATAGTAGAAATCAAACAAATAGTCAAAGGGGTGGTCAATCTTTTAGGTCCAGAGGAAGAGGTGGAAGATACAACAACAATAATAGACTGAGATGTCAGATTTGTGAAGATTTTGATCATGCAACCAATAAATGCTAGTTCAAATTTGATGCTCACACCATCGCAACAAAGTAACGACAATTTAAGAAATTACAATCTCAGTGCTGATATAACCAATGCATATTGAAGAACTGGTAAAATTCAGCTTGAATTCTTATTAATCACCAACATCCATATTTATAATACATACCCAAGACTCTATCTTATGGTAACTCTAGAATTGCGAAAACAACAGGAAATCTTCTGAAGTTATATCCCCTATTACATACCACTCATAACATCTAATCATATATTGCGGAAACAGTACGAAATCTTCCGAAGATATATTCCCTATTACATACCACTCATAACATCTAATCATATATTCTAAATATATCATAATATCTTAATCATATATTCTAAATATATCATAATATCTAATCATATATTCTAAATATATCTCAATACATATCCAGGTTCTAAAGAACAACTAGAAACCAGAAGTACTAAAGCAGCAAAGATTGATGACATTCAAGATGAAAGATGGTATCCAGATTCAGAGGCTACAAATCATGTAAAAAACAACCTAAGCAAACTAAACTTGGAAAGCAAGGAGTACAGAGGTAAGCAATTAATTCATATGGGTAATGGTGAATCCATCAAAATTACACATACTGGAAATGCAAGTTTTGTAGGTAGAAAACAATTTTTCCTTAACTAAGAGTTCCATCTATTAGAAAAAACTTATTAAGTGTATTACAATTTGCAACGGATAATAATGTATATTTTGAATTTTATCCAAAACATTGTTTAGTCAAAGATATTCTAACTGAAGAAACTATTTTGCAAGGTGAAGAATTTAGAGGATTGTACAAATTCAATGTTGCAAATTCAAGGCATCTTGAATTTGAAAGAAATTGGTGTAATATTTTGAAATTGAACAAGAAGATAAATGTAAGGATTTTGATATTTGGCATTCCAAGCTAGGACATCCAAATGTTAGCATTGTAAAGAAAGTATTAAATAATAGTAATATCTCTTTTAAAAAAAATTCAATGCCTTATATCTGTACATACTGTCAGTTGGGTAAGAGTCACAAATTTGTATTTCCAATCTCTGAAACTAATTACACTAAACTCCTGGAATTAATTGCTAGTGATTTATGGGGGCTGCACCAATAAACACTAATTATGGTTATTGATATTATATATCATTTGTTGATGCCTATTCTAGATATGTATGTATTTATTTCTTGAGATCAAAATATGAAACTCATAATGTAGTACTACAATTTATAGCTTAAGTTGAAAAGCAAACAAATTGTCAATTGAAAGTTATGCAAACTGATTGTGTAACCGAGTTCCAACCACTAAAAGAATATTTTAAAAGAAAAGGAATAATTCATAGAACAACTTGTCCATACACATAAAGAAACGGACTTGTTGAGAGAAATCATAGACATATTGTAGAAACTGGACTTATTTTCATAGACATATTGTAGAAACTGGATTTACTTTACTTGCTCAGGAATCACTTCCACTAAAGTTTTGGCCTGATGCCTTTGCTACAATTGTATTTTTAATAAACAAATTACCCACAAAGGTTTTACAATTTAAAATTTCAATAGAAGTAATTTACAAAATTAAACCGGACTATCAAAGTCCAAAGGTGTTTGGATGTCTATGTTTTCCTTACTTAAGGCCATACAATACACATAAGTTAAATTTTAGATATTCTCTATGTACTTTCTTAGGCTATGCAACTAATAAGGAAGGATATAAATGTTTGGATAGTAATGAAAAAAATCTTTATGTCAAGGCATGTGGTATTTAATGAAAAGATATTTCCATTTAGCGAATAAAATATAAAAACCTCACAAAAGGTATATAATTCAAAATTCTATATACTCCAATACCTGAGCAATTTGATATAATACCTCAAGTTGAAGGGAAAAGAATCTAGAATGATAAAAGCTCAAAATTACTAGCTAGATCCAATACACAACAAACTGTACCCAGTCTTGAGCCAGATCATAAAGAGGGTGAATCATATGAAATTATAAGTCAAGTTCCTCATCAGGGCACCATCATTTAATCAGACTCTTATCAACCATTAGATGATTCACAACCACCTAATGATCAACAAGAAGTCACAACTGATGAATCAAGTCAACCTCCTATAAAGACAGGACATCACATGATAACAAGAGCAAAGAGTGGTATACTTAAACCAAAACTATATGTTGTAGTTGTAGACACTGAATAGCTAAATAATTACCATCAAGCTATCTAAAGTGATAAGTGGAAGACTGCTATGAAAGAAGAGTATGATGAAATGATAAAAAAAACAAAATATGGAATCTAACTTCATTACCAAGCAACAAGAATGTTATAGATTGCAAATGGACATATAGAATAAAAAGGAATGTTGATGGTTCAGTTTGTAAATACAAGGCAAGGCTTTAGCAAAAGGGTACTCATAACAAAGTGGTTTTGAATTCATTGAAACTTTTTCACCAGTTGTGAAATCCTCTACTATTAGAATTATCCTCACTATTGCCTTATATAGAAACTGCAGCGTCAAGAAATTAGATGTAAATAATGCATTTTTAAACGGAATTTTGCAAGAATAAGTATACATGGATTAGCCTTCAGGGTTCAAATAGAAAGGAAATGAAAATCTTGTATGCAAATTGAATAAAGCAATCTATGAACTTAAACAAGCACTAAGAGTTTGGTTCGAAGTTAAAATTAATACCGGTCAAACTTGGCTACAGCTCAGCAAAATCAAACAACTCCTTATTTGAAAATTCAATGAAAATATAATTACCTACATACTAATATATATTGACGACTTTATCATTACAGGAAACAGTGAAGCAGAGATCAACAGACTTACAAAGCTTCTGGACAAGGAGTTCTCAATTAAAGATTTGGGGAATTTGAACTATTTTCTGGGTATTGAAATAAAAAGAATCTGTGATACAGAAATGCGTTTGAATCAAAGAAAATATTTTTCAGAAATGCTACTAAGAGAGAAAATGGATCAAGCAAATGCACTGTGTACTCCTGTGGTAAGCAACTCACATTTGTCTAAATAAAAAAGGGAATCAATCTCAAATGATAGGCAATATAGAAGCATAGTAGGAGCATTACAATAAGTAACAATTACCGAACCAAAAATCTCATTCAGTATAAACAACGTAAGTCAATACATGAAAAATCCACTTGATGAGCACTGGAAAGCCATCAAAAGAATATTAAGATATCTAATGGAAACTATGAATCATGGACTAACACTACAATCATGCAAATCTATCAATAATAATGGCTATGCCGATGCTGACAGGGCCGCAGGTATGGATGAGAGAAGGTTTACTACCGGGTACTATATTTTTAGGCAAAAATCCAATTTCATGGTTTTCAAAGAAGCAACCTACAGTATCTAGATCCAGCACAGAAGCTGAATATAGAAGTGTTGCCAATGCTGCTATAGAAGTAATATGGATCGAATCTCTACTCAACGAACTTCAATTTAAAATAAACATCAAACTAACAATATGGTGTGATAGTTTAAGTATTGTGCTACTTTCAGCAAATCCAGAACAAAGCATATGGAATTAGGTCTCTATTTCGTATGAGAGAAAGTGACAAAAGGAAAAATCAATATAAATCACTTACCATCATCTTACCAAATTGCAGACTTTATGACAAAGCCGCTATCAAAGAAGAATTCCATTCGCTTCAAGCAAGAACTGAAAGATAATGAACTCAACAGCAGCAACAGACGAAGTAAAGTTTTTTGCAACTCAAACAAGACTGAAGAATAATAAAGTCAGTAACCTTAATCAGAGTAAAATTTCACTTAACAATCAAGTAAAATTCCAATCGATGCATGGAGGAAATTACAAGCAGCAAAGCTAACATGAAACTTAACTTAATTTGAAGATTAACTGCAAATTAACAAAGCTCATATCCTCTGTTGAAGTAAATTTCATGAGGTCCAAGCAGAAAAAAGAAATTTTCTGATGGCGGCTACGATTTGGGAATCTCGCTAATCCCAACCCTAATTTGGATTTGAGGGGGGAGGTAACGAATGAAATGTGATAATTGACTCAACAAACCATAGCAACCGCACATATACAAAGTAGTGGTATTTCTCATAATAGGTCATCACATACAAGTTTAAATATCAGCTTCTTGGGCCAACACTTCAGCCCAATAACAAATATATTATCATAGTATAAATATAGATTGTATATGATGTGAACAGTTATGTGAAAAGCCTTTCAGTATTTGTAAATCAGAGGTAGGAAATCAATATAATCATACTTTCTGCATATTCTTTCTTGGCTCAAAAGGGACAGTTCCGTGATACACACATTGATAGTTACTGACATAAATATCATAAATGGTTTTGTGGACATTTTCAACCCAACAGATTTTACATCAATTTATAGTTAATTATAGACACACATAATTAAAAAAATTCAAAAACGATATAAAGAAATTTAATATTTTTTTATAAATATAATCATATTCATAAAAGCAGGAGCAATGATTGAAGTCATAAGTAATACTAGAATGTAGAAAAAAAGAGCAATTGAAGTGCAAAAGGAGAATAAGAGGGCTTTTGTATTATTGTGTATATGAAAATATTTGGCGAATGAGCTTTATTTACATGAAATTTTTTTTCTTCTAATGTCGAGAAGAATTTTTGGTGTGCAAAGTTGGACAAGGATATCCTATAAGTGTAACGAAACTAATATGAATTATTATTGGAAATTTTTTCAAAGTAGGCCAATTTTCGAATCAATTTCGCGATCGGTGCTGGTTTGGAAACTTATAACTAACATGGCTACTTTCTGCCCAGTCAACCCCCAGTCAGCTTTTTGTAACTGCCAGAAAAAAAGTGCAGCTAAGAGTTGCACGTATGGATTTATTTAACGGTGCACAACTCTTAGATGCACACCAATTTTTTCCCTTAAGCAGACGCACCTCTTAGTTGTGCCTACTATAATATAGTGTAGGCGCAATTATGAGTTACGCCTACAAAGGTTACTGCTGCTAAAACAGAGGCAGCAACAACCATCTTCCTCCCACTCCTTCAAAACATTTCCCAACCCCTTCTTCCATGTCCAAATTCACCAGCTCCAAACTCAAATTTTAGTCAATTATCACCAGATTATCACAAAAATTTTCAAATTTCTTATTCATTCTTCAATTAAACCAAAGTTACGACAATCCCTTCATCCACACTCACATTACCATTAATTTATATGGATAATTGGAAGATTCCAGATGATGTATTGGTGAAATATGTTGAACGGATTGAAGCCGAAACTGAATTTGTTCCTCAAACTCAGTTTGAAACGGTTCCTGAAGCCAGTTTGAGATAGTTCCACCAGCTAATGGTGTTGTTGTTCAATCTGCTTTGGGTAATCAAATCTGCTTGGGCGAACCGAATCAAAGACCGGGGAAATAAATTAGCGACGAAGAACGAGTCAGACAAGATACACATCCACTTTGCCACCGTGAAGATGTTTGTGAGGTCGTTGTATGCAAGACTCAAACAAATGATGGTCGTCGGCTTTACGGATGTGCCGGTTACCTTGATCATATAACTAATCCTAAAGGTGTTGAGTGTTGTAATTTCTTCAAATGGCTAGATCATCCTTTGATCCATAGGGGAGTGGAGTATGCACTAGAGATGCAAGCTGAAGTGAGACGTTTAGAAAAGGAAAAAAGTCTGCTTCGACATCAGGTAAACCATTTGCAGTCCGTAAATCCAATTTGGAAAGGGTTCTAGTAAACTGGGTAGTGCAACTGTAACATAATGTATCTATATCAGACTTGTTTAATTGAGTTATGTATGCTTAAGTTTTAATATAGGCTGTTTTATTTGGTTGTATTTTTACTTGGTTGTAGTAATGGATATGCAATACATGATGTATTATTGTTTGTTTGTTATGTTTATTTGACGGTAGATGTAAAACTGTGGAAAATTCACAATTTTGCTGCGTATAAATTAAATCAAAGTAGCATAACATAGCAAGAAATTTAAATGTTTAACATAAGATAACCTTTGATAAAAAAGTTGTGTGCACAATAAAATTATTGTTATATAGTTCACGAATGATAAAAGTAGTAAAACAAGTAAAATATTTATTGCTTTCCACACATTCTTCTCTTATGATCCAAGTTACCGCACTGTCCACATCTGTCATGTCTTCTATCCTCCATTTCGTCCATAATTTTCCTTATTCTTTTGGATCTTGGTCTTCCTGTATTCCTTTGCGTTGGTGGCGGGAGTATAGTAGAGCCTTCATGTACATCCCAATATCTACAGTCGGACACTGGATGAAAAACCGAAGAATAACCATGTCTATAAATGTCTGCCGTAAACCAAGATGAAATAAGATCATGGTAAGCTCTGTTCACTCCTCCTCTACATCGTGCGCATGCAGCTAAAACATGAAAACATGGAAAATGGACTAGAAGATGAATATTGCATGAACAGCTGCAGTTGTCATTAGCAATATTTACTGTGTAGTTGCACGCATTTGTGTCTGTTACTTGCCGCTCCGTTAAGCTGAACCTGTTAATGCTTATATTACGTGCTTCTGCTAAATAATTTTCCATCATTTTGTCATATTTGATGTGAGCGAAGATGCGTAATCCATTCCATCAATACGTCTTCTGTAGAAGTAGCTATTAAGACGATGAAAGGTACGTGCCACTAAAGTCTTTACAGGTAACGATCTTGTACCTTTAAGAACTCCATTGAAACTCTCCGAAGCATTGGTGGTCATAATACAGAAACGTTCACCGTTGTCCTTGTAAAGAGTCCTCTGTTCATCCTTCTGTCGGAGACTTTTATCAATCAATCTATTAGCAGCCAGACTCATATTGTATGTTAACTCGTCCTTCTGTCCTAGAGTGTTGTAGCTTTTGTTTAATCGAAGAATGAAGAAGAATTTGAAGTTTTGCGATAATTTGGTGGTAATTGACTAAAATTTTGGTATGGAGCTGGTGGGTTCGGGCATGAAAGAAGGGGTTGAGGTTGAAAAATGTTTTGAAGGAGTGAGAGGAAGATGGTTGCTGCTGCTCCTGTTTTAACAGCAGCAACTTGTGCAGGCGCAACTCATAGTTGCGCCTACGCTATATTATAGTAGGCGCAACTAAGAGTTGCGCCTGCTTAATGAAAAGCCTAGGCGCAACTTTTAGATGCGCATAGTTATAAAAAATTGGTGCACATCTAAGAGTTGTGCATCGTAAAATAAATCCATAGACACAACTCTTAGTTGTGCTTTTTTTTTGGCGGTTACAAAAAACTGACTGGGCAGAAACTAGCCCTGTTCGATAATAAGTTTTAAAACCAGCGCCGATCGCAAAATTGATTCGAAAATTAGCTTACTTTGAAATTTTTTCCATTCTTATTATATGATGGATGTTACCTATTAGGGTAGGCTGGGCAATATATATACAATATTTTATGTAGACTAGGACTTAGTATATGTTTTTGTGCATACAAAATGCGTAGGATATATTCAAGATGTAACATTCCTGATTTTTAAGCACGATTAATTTAATACTTTATTTGATCTTTGGGATTAAATTTTGAAAATAATTGGAAATTAATATAAAAAATTTGATTTAGTTGCGAATTTATTTAGAATTTGTTTGGGTTTGAAATATACAAATAAATTATAATTGAGAAAAGCATTTAAATAGAATGTTGAATTAAAAATTTAAGAATAAGTATTTTACAAATAAATATTGGGTTTAAAAATAAAGTATTAAGAATAAATAGAATTTAAAGGCTTAGAGATTAATAAAAGTATGTATTTTAGAATAGAATTTTTAATTGGGAATTCAATAATAGAAATCTTAAAGAATAAATTGAATTTAAAATTTACATTTTTGACATTGATAGAAATTTACTTATTTATTTTATTAAGCATGCATTTAGGTTTAGAAGTAATATTTTGAAATTAATTTTTGAATTAGTAAAAAAATAATTTGAATAATTGGAATAAAACAAAATTGTATTTGAATTTTTGATATGATAAGATGTATCTTTATTTAGATAAATGAATCTTAATTTGGGATTTGATTTTTATTAAATATTGGGTTATTAACTTTATATTATCAAAGAACTAACACATGTATAAAATTGTTAGTAACGAGTAATTAGATTTTAAATCATTGTTATAAAATTGTATAAGTACAAAATAAGATTAGATAAAGGATGTGTTTATTTATAAAATGAATATGTGGAAATAAAATAAAAAGTAATAGAATATATTTTTTTGACTTGAGAAAAAGAAATACAAATGTAAATATTTACACATGAGAGATGGTGTAGGAAGATTAACAAGATCTTGTTCTCATCATTGCTTTTTACAAATGGCATTCAACATCTTTGTTAAAATAAAATAATCAAAAAAAAAATTTAGAAACCCTTTCAACTTCCCAAAAACTCGAAATTATTAAACTCCAAGATCTGAAGTTCACTACCCAAAAAGATTTCACAAGCTTTAAAACATCATCACTCAAGCAAAAGAAAAAAAAACGTAAACTTGAAAACAAAAAGGCAAAGGTTTAGGCTCCACATCAGATTCAAATCATAAGTCAGAGCAGATTTGAATACAAATCAATCTCAACCTGGAATGAAGCCTAAATCCAACATACAAATTGAATTCAACTTTATCAATCAAGGTAAAGTTTTCAACAAACTAAGATTTTTAACTTGAAGTCACGCAAAGGAAAGCCTGAAGCCTGAAACAACCTGAAGCAGCTAAAATCAAGCTCAGGCAGATCAAATAATCAAGCAGGGATTCCAGATCAAAACAAATAAAAGTAGGAAAAAAAACTGTCTCTGTTTTCGGAAAATCAATTCCAAACTGAAATGGAAATCATAAGCAAAGCAAATAAATCAAAGAAAACAGATCAAACCAAAATCTGGAAATTGAAGAAGGCAATCAAATTTCAATCTGGAAATCGAATGCAGTTTTCTCTGGGAGAAAATCTAAAGGCAAGTAATTTTTTTAAGATTTGAACTTAATATTGTTAGTAATCAGTAACTAAAGCATAAGTTTAAATCAATAAAACTAATTAATTGCAGGAAATCAAATCAAGTTCAAGGCAAATTTGATTCTGTTTTCAAGTTGCAGAGAAAAAAAAGAGAAAACTTCTCTGTCATTTAAACTGTAAGTAATTTAATTTTTTTTCTTTTGTATTGAATGAATTAAGAATAATAAAGAGTAAATGAAAATCTGTATTTACAATTTACAGATCTAAAACTCCATGATCTAAAGAAGAAGAAAAAAGGATTCAGGTTTCCTTCTTTGAAACTGTCAAACACTCCTCTGCCTTTCTGGAATTTCCAGGTGAGCAAACCTACCCAAATCTATGTTATATGCAATGATAAATGTTGTTCTGCTGTTAAAATGCCTGCTTGCCAGTGTGTATGTGAATATATATATATACTGTGATGGATGCATGCTTGTGTATATGTATATATATACCCACCTCTGTTATGCTATACAGTTTCAAAAAAAAAAAAACCGTGAGCAAATTTTCTTCTATCTACCCCTATGTCTTGATGTTATGGCTGATATAAAATTGTTGCCTCGTTGTTAAAATTGCTTGCATGGTGTGCATATACACACACACACACACACACACACACACACACACATATATATATAGAAACCTGCTCTCTGCCTTATAATAACAGTGAGTAGAACCTAGAATGTAAAAACAGTTTTGAATCTAGACTTAAATTCAAACCCTCTTGATTTTGTCATGATTTAAACTTAAGATTCAAAGCAAACCGGGTTGTCCCATCACAATCTTTAGTTTTAAATTTTACTTAAGTTAAAATCACTTTGCATTATCTCTGGAAGTCATTAACAGCTGATCAAACTTCGAAATAGAGAAAATTTAAATATCATGATTTAATGTTACAGGGTTAGGGTCTGAAACAACATTCGAAAACGTGAATTATAAAACTAAAATCAAGATTTTTAATATCGTATCTGTTGAGAAATTCAAAGTTGAACAGTTTTGGGTTTTTTATCAAATTCTGGTGATCGCGTTGTCGATTCACCTCGTGATTGAATCTGAAGCTCGCTGGATGATCGTAGACTTAGGGAAAAATAGCAAGAAAATTTATCAAATCATGTTGGAGGGGTGCGAAGGGAATTTGGGTCGGCAACCCTAGTTTTACTGGGTTGAACATTTTATTTTTTTTTCTTTTTTCCCAAGTGATCAAGTGCTTTAAGATTTGGAGTGGTGGAAGTATGGTCATTAACGAGGGCATGGCCGAAGTTGCGCTGTTTCAGATGATCGGAGACATCGTCACGGTGAGGTTTTTAGGTGAACTGTTGGTTCCAGATGGTGATCAGCATGCTCGATTTCAATTTTAGTGGTAAGCAATGATGATGGATGGTCGTTTGGGTCGAGGTGATCAAGGTCGACATGTTGGAGACGGCGAGGTCAGCTGGAGTTTGTCGAAGCATTGGTACATGTGCACGAGGAAGAGATTGTGTCAGTGTTTTGGTTTGAAGCAGAGGGCAAATACTCGAGTTTTTCCCGAGTCAATATCGTGAGTGGCTCGAAGTTTTGGGGTGTTTTACTCAAGTAAAGCAGGGGCAACTCGGGTAAAATGTTGGTTCAGGTTTTCTTTTAAAACCTGTCTGTTCAAATTTAAGTCAAAGATTTTAATCCAGAAATCAAAAATGATTTGTATTTGGGTTTGGAGATTTATGAGTTTCAAAATTTAAATTGTTTTGACAATTTTAAGTATTAAAGTATGATTTAAAATGGTTAAAAAAAAAAGAATTTGGTTTAAAATTTTCTTTAAACTTCTTTTAGAAAATGAGTATTTCCTTAACTTAAGATTTCAAAATGTGTTTCGAATTGTTTTAACTTTAAATTGTACCCATTTTAAATCTTAAGTGTAGAAAATGGAAATTTGAAAATAAATTTGAAAGAAAATGGTTTAAGATACTTTGTTAATGATAAATTTAATCATTAACGAGGATAATGTTTTTCTTAAAATTTAACGAGGATTTAATGATTTGAAATTCATTAAATTATTAAGTTAATTGAAAAGTATAATTTATTTATCCAATTAATTATTGATTTGGATTAATTAAATAAGTAATTAAAGGCGTAAATTTATTTAATTAAGATTTGAGATTAATTAATTAAAGGATAATTAATTAAAGTGATTAAGAAAAAAAAATTATTAATTAAAGGTCAATAATTTGTGAAAGTAATTGAGGGATGTTATTAATTAAAAATTAATTTATCTTGTGATTAACTTAAGGTTAATCAATTGTTGTAATTAAATAAGGATAACTAATTTAACGATAATTAATTAATTTAGGGTTGATTAATTAATTAAAGATAATTTATTTAATGGTGAATTAAATAATTAAAGGTTAATTTCTTAATAATTAAAGGTTGATAAATTACAATAAAAGGTTAATTAATTTACTATAAATGGTTAATTAATGATTAAAGAAAAGTCAATCAAAATGATTTGTAATTTATTAATGACACATTAACCAGGATTAGTAATTACTCCTAAGCAATTAAAATTGGTTTGAATCAAACAATTAACTGATCTTACTTATAGAGGTTTGATTGTTATTAGATGCTATGTGATGGATTGATGTATTTGTTATGTGATGTGATGCTATGTAATGTTTTGTGCTAAGTTGTTATATCTGTGACGTATGTATTGTTATATGAATATGAAAACCCCCTTGACCCGTGGAATGACATTTGAAATGTCGATGCGACAGGGAGTCGGATTCCAGTTGGTTATCCGAAACCCACATCGAATCGTAATGGTAAATCTTTTTTATTGATAAATTCATCTTATCTATGAATCTGTGAATAAAGATAAGTGTTATGGGATATACCGCTTATCGATATGATTGAATCTGTGATGATGATGCTGTGCACTATTGTGTTGAACCCTGGACCACACTATACACACACAAATATGGATTGCACGTGGAAATGGATTAAGTCACAGATCTTTGAAATTGTTTTAAAATTGAATTTTTGAATCCAAAATAGTTTTGGAATTAGAATTGGAACTTTGAAAATGAATTTTCAAAAATAAAAGTTATTTTGAATAACTTGATTGAGTTTTGAAATTTAAATAATTTGATTTAAATTTGAATTCAATATTTGGGATTGAATTTTATGGCTTGGAAACTATGGTTCAAAAGGGTTATTCAACTTATAAATGGGTTTTTAAACCATTTTAAAAGCGTTGATTGGGAATTTAAATTCTAAACCCAAAGATTTTTACTTGTATAAATATAAGTGAATTTTTCTGAAACGAAAACTATATGTTTTCAAATAATAAGAGCTTTCGCATAAGAAATGAATTTCCAATTCGTGTTAAAGGATTTCAAGTCTACAATAGAAATAGTTTCCCAAGTTATAGATAAATCTTTGGAAACGTGTTTTGAAAGCTATAAATTAAATCTTTAGTTTAAAGATTTAAGGAATAAATCCAATTGAAATTGAAATTGTTTTGAAATCTATGGATGATCTTTGTGAAATTAGGTGAACTTTGTGAAATGAATCTTTTTATTTAAAGATTTAAAATGGTAATTTGTTTAACCATTTAGAAGAAAAAACTTTGGATTTTCAAGTTGTGACTTAACTGAAATCCCATATCCATATGTTTTTAAATATTGCGCTCGCTATTCGGTTTAGCCGGGAGAGGACCTTGTGTCATATAGCCCATCTCGAATAGTGATACGACGTTATGGATTGCAATTGAAGACCGGTGTTGAAGACCGGGTGTCTTCAAGAACATTAGGATAACCTATTGATTATCTCTGCACCGAGTAGCTACGGTATGGAGATTCTCTAAGTGAAGGGAAGTCCGACCGGGATTGTGGATACCCGGATTTGCAAGGGCTTTTTCGAAAGTGCCTTCGGTACTGTTCGAACCCGGAGCAGACTTATATGGTTGTATGTCTGACACTACACTTTGAGATATTAAACTGGTCTCTATCAAATACATTTCAGCTTGGTGACGGAGAATTTATTCTCTTAGCTTAACACCCTTCTCTGAGACATACGAGCTCAGAGGTTATGTAGTTGATATTTATCAGTGATATATTTCCAATTTGTTAGTGTGGCATGCTAAGTGCTGATGTGTGTTGATGATCATTTGTTGATCATTTGTGATCAAAGCATGACTTTTTATAAAGCGTAGCTTTGTGGACGAGACTGCATCAGGACCTCACACCCCGGAAATGGTCGAAATAGGAAAGATGCGGCAAGGTTATGAGGGTCGCGCCCTTTAGGGTGTGTCATTCCCTTCTGGAAAAGGGTGGTATCATGGTATGGAGCCCAGATACTTACTCATGTGGATACTGCAGATCTATTACTTTGTGATTGCTTTGTGGTTTTGAGGCGCCTCGGATAAAGGTCCCAAAGGACCGGGGGATGACATGCTCGAGTAGTAGTTACCTAGATACAGAGGTAACCCGGTCTTGTGTTGGCAGAGATCCGGTTAGGTTCTCGGGACGTCCCGCCAGAGGCGATCCCATGGACGGTAGGAAGTTCCTTAGCCTGACCATTTGTTGGAAATCCAATCAAAACAATACGCTCCCTGTACGGTTTTAGTTGTATAACCTGCCATGGAATGTGGCGGTAACCTGCTACTGAACATGGTAGCTATAGTAGGCATAAGTGCGAAATGCCTATGCTGGCTAGGATTTATATTATACTTTCGAAATGGTTTTCCACACTTTGCACTTATAGTAATAATATTAAAGAGAATTTTCTCGTATCAAGCATATTTGACTATCATAAGGAGAAATCTCCTCCAAGTTTGCGTTTGCATTGTGTGTGTGGCGGGAGGCCTTATGGTAGTTTCATTTTCGAAAAAGCATTGCGGATTTCAAATTTAAATTCTTTTGTTTGTTTTAAAAGACCAAATGTTTTTATTTGCTCATACCAGTCCCACGACTGACCTGGAGTTTATTGTTCATTTTCTAAACTCTGGGTGCCCACTATTTTCCCACACGGGCAGTCTAGAGTTGGGTTTTTCAGATAATCAATAGTAGGTGTAGATTTGATAGCTTCCTGCCTTAGGATTTGGCAATCGCATTTGGATCGAGTAGCTTCTCTTCATCTTGATTTGGGAGTTTGTGCTATTTCTGGATTGGCGCTTTGGAGATGAAGATTAGTGATGCTGGAGTTTCTTCCTTAAAGACTATATTGGAGTTTTTGCTCCGCTGCTAGTGTTATCTTTTCTTGTCGCTGTTATTTCTCATATCTCTGATGTATATTGATATTCATTGTATCATTATGTTGTATCAGATACTGTATCAAATGTTGTATATCATATGTATCATTTTATTTTTTTCTCCCGCTGTGTTATTTACTTAATGTGTATAAGCTCCGGCGAACCAGATTCGACGTTTGGATCTGCGGCATTTGAATACGAGTGTCGTATTCGGTGTCGATTTTCGAAGGCCGAGTCAGGATCGTCACATTTGGTATCAGAGCTGAGGGTTAAAACTTTAGTTCAGGAGTATAACACATTAAGTAACTCATTAGAGATAGGGTGAAGTATACCCTAGAATGAGTATATCCTTAAGATATTCGTTCGAACGCCTCAGTAAATTCTCTTACTATTCACCGATAGTATGTATGAGTGCGAGAAGAGGACGAGATAGGGGACAGGGAAGTACCACTACAAATGGTCAATACCCTGCAACAGTGGAAACAACTTTCTTCTCAATCTCCTTTGATTCGATTCTAAATTCTTTTGATTGCTTCGTAGCAGCTCTAGAAGAAGTTTCGGTGTGATGGTGGCCCTACATATCGTTGTAGAAAATCCTTACTTCGTAGCTTCATCGGTTTCTTATTAGCTATTCGATCTAAACTCTAATGAATTTGAAATTGAAAATTTAAATTAAATAAATTGGAAATTTTAAATGAAGTAAATTGGTTAATAAATGTAAGGATAAATTTGAATTGTATAAATAAAACGATATCGGTTAAAACCAAATTTGAAATTCTATTGTAATTTCATGTGTATATCAAAGTCCAAAGAGGGACAAATTGATATATATTTTGGGATGTTTCGACCTGAATTTGGAATCCATGTCTAGTGTTTGAGAAATTATAGAAGAGTGAATCCATCTATCTATTCTTTGGGATCCAATATATTCTACGAACGATTAGTTATCCCTTCGAACTAATCAATGCCCTCGTATACTCGTAGACCGATGGACCCAAATATCTTGTATAATATTGTATGAGTTTGTTCTCATATTGCCGATATTCTGATTTGGTAAGCCAAATACATAATTAAAATTCATTTTGATTTGGAAAGATATTTCTCTATCGTCTATTCTTTCTCGTCTTCCTTGCAAATTTCGAGGACGAAATTTATTTAAGGAGGGGAACTTGTAACATTCCTAATTTTTAAGCACGGTTAATTTAATACTTTATTTGATCTTTGGGATTAAATTTTTAAAATAATTAGAAATTAATATAAATTTTTTGATTTAGTTGTGAATTTATTTAGAATTTGTTTGGGTTTGAAATATACAAATAAATTATAATTGAGAAAAGCATTTAAATAGAATGTTGAATTAAAAATTTAAGAATAAGTATTTTACAAATAAATATTGGGTTGAAAAATAAAGCATTGAGAATAAATAGAATTTAAAGGCTTAGAGATTAATAAAAGTATGTATTTTAGAATAGAATTTTTAATTGGGAATTCAATAATAGAAATCTTAAAGAATAAATTGAATTTAAAATTTACATTTTTGAAATTGATAGAAATTTACTTATTTATTTTATTAAGCATGCATTTTGGTTTAGAAGTAATATTTTGAAATTAAATTTTGAATTAGTAGAAAAATAATTTGAATAATTGGAATAAAAAAATTGTATTTGAAATTTTGATATGATAGGATGTATCTTTATTTAGATAAATGAATCTTAATTTGGGATTTGATTTTTATTAAATATTGGGTTATTAACTTTATATTATCAACGAATTAACACATGTATAAAATTGTTAGTAACGAGTAATTAGATTTTAAATCATTGTTATAAAATTGTATTAGTATAAAATAAGATTAGATAAAGGATGTATTTATTTATAAAATGAATATGTGGAAATAAAATAAAAAGTAATAGAATATATTTTTTTGACTTGAGAAAAAGAAATACAAATGTAAATATTTACACATGAGAGATGGTGTAGGAAGATTAACAAGATCTTGTTCTCATCATTGCTTTTTACAAATGGCATTCAACATCTTTGTTAAAATAAAATAATAAAAAAAAAATTTAGAAACCCTTTCAACTTCCCAAAAACTCAAAATTATTAAACTCCAAGATCTGAAGTTCACTACCCAAAAAGATTTCACAAGCTTTAAAACATCATCACTCAAGCAAAGAAAAAAAACATAAACCTGAAAACAAAAAGGCAAAGGTTTAGGCTCCACATCAGATTCAAATCATAAGTCAGAGCAGATTTGAATACAAATCAATCTCAACCTGGAATGAAGCCTAAATCCAACATGCAAATTGAATTCAACTTTATCAATTAAGGTAAAGTTTTCAACAAACAAAGATTTTTAACTTGAAGTCATGCAAAGGAAAGCCTGAAGCCTGAAACAACCTGAAGCAGCTAAAATCAAGCTCAGGCAGATCAAATAATCATGCAGGGATTCCAGATCAAAACAAATAAAAGTTGAAAAAAAACTGTCTCTGTTTCTGGAAAATCAATTCCAAACTGAAATGGAAATCAGAAGCAAAGCAAATAAATCAAAGAAAACAGATCAAACCAAAATCTGGAAATTGAAGAAGGCAATCAAACTTCAATCTGGAAATCGAATGCAGTTTTCTCTGGGAGAAAATCTAAAGGCAAGTAATTTTTTTTAAGATTTGAACTTAATATTGTTAGTAATCAGTAACTAAAGCATAAGTTTAAACCAATAAAACTAATTAATTGCAGGAAACCAAATCAAGTTTAAGGCAAATTTGATTCTGTTTTCAAGTTGCAAAGAAAAAAAAACAAAAAAAGAAAACTTCTCTGTCATTTAAACTGTAAGTAATTTATTTATTTTTTCTTTTGTATTGAATGAATTAAGAACAATAAAGAGTAAATGAAAATCTGTATTTACAATTTACAGATCTAAAACTCCATGATCTAAAGAGAAAAAAAAGGATTCAGGTTTCCTTCTTTGAAACTGTCAAACACTCCTCTGCCTTTCTGGAATTTCAAGGTGAGCAAACCTACCCAAATCTATGTTATATGCAATGATAAATGTTGTTCTGTTGTTAAAATGCCTGCTTGCCTGTGTGTATGTGAATATATATATACTATGATGGATGCATGCTTGTGTATATGTATATATATACCCACCTCTGTTATGCTATACAGTTTCAAAAAAAAAAAACCGTGAGCAAATTTTCTTCTATCTACCCCTATGTCTTGATCCTATGGCTGATATAAAATTGTTGCCTCGTTGTTAAAATTGCTTGCATGGTGTGCATATATATATATATATATATATATATATAGAAACCTGCTCTCTGCCTTATAATAATAGTGAGTAGAACCTAGAATGTAAAAACAGTTTTGAATCTAGACTTAAATTCAAACCCTCTTGATTTTGTCATGATTTAAACTTAAGATTCAAAGCAAATCGGGTTGTCCCATCACAATCTTTAGTTTTAAATTTTACTTAAGTTAAAATCGCTTTGCATTATCTTTGGAAGTCATTAACAGCTGATCAAACATCGAAATAGAGAAAATTTAAATATCATGATTTAATGTTTCAGGGTTAGGGTCTGAAACAACATTCGAAAACGTGAATTTTAAAACTAAAATCAAGATTTTTAATATCGTATCTGTTGAGAAATTCAAAATTGAACAGTTTTGGGTTTTTTATCAAATTCTGGTGATCGCGTTGTCGATTTACCTCGTGATTGAATCTGAAGCTCGCTGGATGACCGTAGACTTAGGGAAAAATAGCAAGAAAATTTATCAAATCATGTTGGAGGGGTGCGAAGGGAATTTGGGTCGGCAACCCTAGTTTTACCGGGTTGAACATTTTATTTTTTTCTTTTTTCCCAAGTGATCGAGTGCTTTAAGATTTGGAGTGGTGGAAGTGTGGTCATTAACGAGGGCATGGCCGGAGTTGCGCAGTTTCAGATGATCGGAGACGTCGTCACGGTGAGGTTTTTAGGTGAACTGTTGGTTCCAAATGGTGATCAGCATGCTCGATTTCAATTTCAGTGGTAAACAATGGTGATGGATGGTCGTTTGGGTCGAGGTGATCAAGGTCGACATGTTGGAGACGGCGAGGTCAGCTGGAGTTTGTCGGAGCATTGGTACATGTGCACGAGGAAGAGATTGTGTCAGTGTTTTGGTTTGAAGTAGAGGACAAATACTCGAGTTTTTCCCGAGTCAATATCGTGAGTGACTCGAAGTTTTGGGGTGTTTTACTCAAGTAAAGCAGGGGCAACTCGGGTAAAATGTTGGTTCAGGTTTTCATTTAAAACCTGTCGTTCAAATTTAAATCAAAGATTTTAATCTAGAAATCAAAATTGATTTGTATTTGGGTTTGGAGATTTATGAGTTTCAAAATTTAAATTGTTTTGACAATTTTAAGTATTAAAGTATGATTTAAAATGGTTTGAAAAAAAAAGAATTTGGTTTTAAATTTTCTTTAAACTTCTTTTAGAAAATGAGTATTTCCTTAACTTAAGATTTCAAAATGTGTTTCAAATTGTTTTAACTTTAAATTGTACCCATTTTAAATCTTAAGTGTAAAAAATGGAAATTTGAAAATATTGGAAAGAAAATGGTTTAAGATACTTTGTTAATGATAAATTTAATCATTAAGGAGGATAATGTTTTTCTTAAAATTTAATGAGGATTTAATGATTTGAAATTCATTAAATTATTTTAATTGAAAAGTATAATTTATTTATCTAATTAATTATTGACTTGGATTAATTAAATAAGTAATTAAAGGCTTAAATTTATTTAATTAAGATTTGAGATTAATTAATTAAAGGATAATTAATTAAAGTGATTAAGCAAAAAAATTATTAATTAAAGGTCAATAATTTGTGAAAGTAATTAAGGGATGTTATTAATTAAAAATTAATTTATCTTGTGATTAACTTAAGGTTAATCAATTGTTGTAATTAAATAAGGATAACTAATTTAACGATAATTAATTAATTTAGGGTTGATTAATTAATTAAAGATAATTTATTTAATGGTGAATTAAATAATTAAAGGTTAATTTCTTAATAATTAAAGGTTGATAAATTACAATAAAAGGTTAATTAATTTACTATAAATGGTTAGTTAATGATTAAAGAAAAGTCAATCAAAATAATTTGTAATTTATTAATGATAAATTAACCAGGATTAGTAATTATTCCTAAGCAATTAAAATTGGTTTGAATCAAACAATTAACTGATCTTACTTATAGAGGTTTGATTGTTATTAGATGATATGTGATGGATTGATGTATTTGTTATGTGATGTGATGCTATGTAATGTTTTGTGCTAAGCTGTTATATCTGTGACGTATATATTGTTATATGAATATGAAAACCCCTTGACCCGTGGAATGACATTTGAAATGTCGATGCGACAGGGAGTCGGATTCCAGTTGGTTATCCGAAACCCACATCGAATCGTAATGGTAAATCTTGTGATTGATAAATTCATCTTATCTATGAATCTATGAATAAAGATAAGCGTTATGGGATATACCGCTTATCGATATGATTGAATCTGTGATGATGATGTTGTGCACTATTGTGTTGAACCCTGGACCACACTATACACACACAAATATGGATTGCACGTGGAAATGGATTAAGTCACAGATCTTTGAAATTGTTTTAAAATTGAATTTTTGAATCCAAAATAGTTTTGGAATTAGAATTGGAACTTTGAAAATGAATTTTCAAAAATAAAAGTTATTTTGAATAACTTGATTGAGTTTTGAAATTTAAATAATTTGATTTAAATTTGAATTCAATATTTGGGATTGAATTCTATGGCTTGGAAACTATGGTTCAAAAGGGTTATTCAACTTATAAATGGGTTTTTAAACCATTTAAAAAGCGTTGATTGGGAATTTAAATTCTAAACCCAAAGATTTTAACTTGTATAAATATAATTGAATTTTTCTGAAATGGAAACTATATGTTTTCAAATAATAAGAGCTTTCGCATAAGAAATGAATTTCCAATTCGTGTTAAAAGGATTTCAAGTCTAAAATAGAAATAGTTTCCCAAGTTATAGATAAATCTTTGAAAACGTGTTTTGAAAGCTTTAAATTAAATCTTTAGTTTAAAGATTTAAGGAATAAATCCAATTGAAATGGAAATTGTTTTGAAATCTATGGATGATCTTTGTGAAATTAGGTGAACTTTGTGAAATGAATCTTTTTATTTAAAGATTTAAAATGGTAATTTGTTTAACCATTTAAAAGAAAAAAACTATGGATTTTCAAGTTGTGACTTAACTGAAATCCCATATCCATATGTTTTTAAATATTGCGCTCGCTATTCGGTTTAGCCAGGAGAGGACCTTGTGTCATATAGCCCATCTCGAATAGTGATACGACGTTATGGATTGCATTTGAAGACCGGTGTTGAAGACCGGGTGTCTTCAAGAACATTAGGATAACCTATTGATTGTCTATGCACCGATTAGCTACGGTATGGAGATTCCCTAAGTGATGGGAAGTCCGACCGGGATTGTGGATACCCGGATTTGCAAGGGCTTTTTCGGAAGTGCCTTCGGTTCTGTTCGAACCCGGAACAGACTTGTATGGTTGTATGTCTGACACTACACTTTGAGATATTAAACTAATCTCTATCAAATACATTTCTGCTTGGTGGCGAAGAATTTATTCTCTTAGCTTAACACCCTTCTCTGAGACATACGAGCTCAGAGGTTATGTAGTTGATATTTATCAGTGATATATTTCCAATTTGGTAGTGTGGCATGCTAAGTGATGATGTGTGTTGATGATCATTTGTTGATCATTTGTGATCAAAGCATGGCTTTTTATAAAGCGTAGCTTTGTGGACGAGACTGCATCAGGACCTCACACCCCGGAAATGGTCGAAATAGGAAAGATACGGCAAGGTTATGAGGGTCGCTCCCTTTAGGTTGTGTCATCTCCTTCTGGAAAGGGTGGTATCATGGTATGGAGCCCAGATACTTACTCATGTGGATACTGCAGATCTATTACTTTGTGATTGCTTTGTGGTTTTGAGGCGCCTCGGATAAAGGTCCCAAAGGACCGGGGGATGGCATGCTCGAGTAGTAGTTACCTAGTTACAGAGGTAACCCGGCCTTATGTTGGCAGAGATCCGGTTAGGTTCTCGGGACGTCCCGCCAGAGGCGATCCCATGGACAGTAGGAAGTTCCTTAGCCTGACCATTTGTTGGAAATCCAATCAAAACAATACGCGTCCTATACGGTTTTAGTTGTATAACCTGCCATGGAATGTGGCGGTAACCTGCTACTGAACATGGTAGCTATAGTAGGCAATAGTGTGAAATGCCTATGCTGGCTAGGATTTATATTATACTTTCGAAATGGTTTTCCACACTTTGCACTTATAGTGATAATATTAAAGAGAATTTTCTCGTATCAATCATATTTGACTATCATAAGGAGAAATCTCCTCCAAGTCTGCGTTTGCATTGTGTGTGTGGCGGGAGGCCTTATGGTAGTTTCATTTTCTAAAAAGCATTGCGGATTTCAAATTTAAATTCTTTTGTTTGTTTTAAAAGACCAAATGTTTTTGTTTGCTCATACCAGTCCCACGATTAACCTTGAGTTTATTGTTCATTTCCTAAACTCTGGGTGCCCACTATTTTCCCACACGGGCAGTCTAGAGTTGGGTTTTTCAGATAATTAATAGTAGGTGTAGATTTGATAGCTTCCTGCCTTAGGATTTGGCAATCGCATTTGGATCGAGTAGCTTCTCTTCATCTTGATTTGGGAGTTCGTGCTATTTCTGGATTGGCGCTTTGGAGATGAAGATTAGTGATGCTGGAGTTTCTTCCTTAAAGACTATATTGGAGTTTTTGTTCCGCTGCTAGTGTTATCTATTCTTGTCGCTGTTATTTCTCATATCTCTGATGTATATTGATATTCATTGTATCATTCTGTTGTATCATATACTGTATCAAATGTTGTATATCATATGTATCATTTTATTTTATTTTTCTCCCGCTGTGTTATTTATTTAATGTGTATAAGCTCCGGCGAACCAGATTCGACATTTGGATCTGCGGCATTTGAATACGAGTGTCGTATTCGGTGCTGATTTTCGAAGGCCGAGTCAGGATCGTCACACAGGATATATATGAGTGTACATTGTTTGACTTTTTGTAGAAAAACTTATTAATCAAATGTCGTGATTATACTTGACATTCAATTAAATATATACACTTGTTTTATGTCGAATTAGTTCTTGGTATATATATTGTTTAAATCGAATGGTAGTTTCACTTATTGTTAATGTTTTGATATCAACTTGGGGTGATAAACTAGGATGAACTAATAAATTTAGAGATAAATTAAGATTGATCTCTATTTTCAACAAAAGACAACCTTATAATACTCATATTGTTCCAATTAGCTCTTTTTTTCTCCTGGTTAAGAACCCCCATGTTGTAGAATAGTGATGAACGTTAAGACTCTTTTATATGCCTATTTAAGCACGTGCATGCAGATCACTAGATCCTTTTGCTTTGTAGGTATTCATGGTCCTTATGACAATTTTCCTTCTAGTCTCTCACAGCCTATATACATCCTTGGAGTCTCTCAAAGCCTATTTATATGCGCCGCACTTCTATGATAATGTGAAGCTTATTGTCAAACATAAGAAAAAACTATCAGTTTTATTAATAGAGTTTAAGATCCTCTCTAATAATGTACAAATTCCATTAAGGTCATAAATCAATTAATATGGCTAGTTATTGTAAAAGAGTAAATTAACGGCTATAAGAGATTTGATACATGTATTAATTATTTTTTGATGAAAGAGTGGTCCTCTAATGAGGAGAGCACTCACAATAGAATAATAGCTAAAATGTCATATCCGTGTTTCATGGATAATTACACATTCAAAATGTAGGATCATAGCTTAGATGATAAACAACAGAAGAGAAACTAAATGGGAATAAAAAGGTATATACACTATTTTCTGCAATCTAAAACTTCTAAAAGGTGTTCTAAGCTAAAATGTGAGCTCTTAAGTCCTGAGATGCCAAAAGGAATCAAAGGGACTGAGCACACACATGCAAGGAATGATCAGGTGTGAGAGAATAAGCATGGTTCATTTCAACAACATGGGAAGAATAGGTTGCAATTTGTGAAATAAACAGGAGCATGTATAAGTGTAACGACCCTATTTTTAACAATGCGAAAAATTTTAATTAAACAAATTTTTTGAACGAAATTGTTAGAAATTAAAATTTTATGATTTTATTGACTCTAAAATATATCAGAGTATAAGTTATACTTTTAATTTGAATTCTTATTAACAACACAGGTTGCAATAAGATAAAAGGTAACATACATTGGGATATAGTTTGATGATATTGGTTTCGAATGTAATTTATAACATGGATTTGAATAACAAATATGTAAATTGTAATAAGGAATAGAATGGATGTTTTATTAAAAGAGAAGACATAGTTTTGTTTATTTAAAATGTGTTTTAGTGATTACATGAATTAGAGAAGTTTTATTTAGTAAGTAATTTATAATTCTTATTATATACAATAATTTTATAATTACGAGAGATGTGGAAGCACGTTGAGAGCAAGGGTATATTTGGTATTTCAAAAAGACACCGAGCAAAGTTATTCAATGAATTCTCTTTATTAGTAGTAAAGATGTTTTAATACAATTGTTTTATTTATCTTTTCATTAATTAGTGTCCGTTTTAGAATTTAATATTAAATTTAATTACAATTAATGTGATTAGAATCTTTCAGTTAAAAGAATAAAATGTTAATCACAATTAATGGTGTTTAATAAAAGAAACACACATTTGTATTAAAAGAAAAGGAACATTTTGATCTAAATAAAGTAATGTTAAGAAGAATAAATGAACGTTTTCATTTGAAAGTAAGGCTAATTTTATTAAAGAAAATTTTGAATTTGAAACAATATATCAGAGGGTTCAAGGTCGTATAAATGTTGTGGAATCGTTTATAAATTATCTTGTACTAACAATTGTACATTAATTACACATGTTCATATATAGTTATATTTTCATTTTATATATTGTTGAAACTTGTAAAATGGTTGCATTAATATGACCGTTACGGTAATTAAAATAGTAAACCAAAACTTCTAAATCATTTTTGTAATGCATAGATATATATATATATATATATATATATATGCATGAATTAAAAAAATCGAATATTAGGCTCAAGTCCTTAAAATCAACTTTAACACACGAAAACTCCTTTCCAAAAAAAGATTGTAAATTAGATCCTTAGAATTAAGCTACTGAGTAATTGCATACATTTATGCAATTATTCAATGGATAATTGCAGACGTTTATGCAATTATATCCAATTATGTCCGCAATTTTTCAGTGAATAATTACAGAAATATCTACAATTATTAAACATAATTGCATAAATTTCTGCAATTATTTATTGAATAATTGCATAAACTCATGCAATTATTCAGTAACTTAATTATACGGACCTAATTTACAAACTTTTTTGTAAGGATATTTGATATTTTGAAACTTAGTAGGGACTTCAGCCAAATTGTCCCTTAAAAAAGTTGTTTGAGTAACACAAATCAATATATAAATTGATTGATTGATAAGTTAATTGACTGATTGATTGTTAATTAATTGATTGAGTGTTAACTGATTGATTGAGTTAATGAAATGTATACATATTAATATGACAATAACGTTTTAATAAAGAATTAAATGGTACGAATGTGTATATCTTAGGTTAATGAGATTAATTGGATTGAGAATATGTTTGGTAATTGGATTTCAAAAGGTTGTTTTGCATCGTCTATCTGGTCATTCATTTCTTATTAAGTAGTACCTGTCTATGTGGAAAATAGGCATAAGGACAAATTTAAAAAAAAAAAAAATAGGTTGAAGGACTATAAATTTCATTTTTAAGCTGAATGATAAACTTTAAAAAAAAAATTAGGCTAAAAGACAATGCTAAATATAGCAAGCATTTTGTACGGTATAAAATTAAATATAATGCTAGTTATAACTAGCATTTTGTACAGTGTAAAACTGAATATAATGCTAGCATTGTTCTTCAGTTTAATTTTCTAGTTTCAAAGTTTGTCCTTCGTCCCAAAATTGAAACTTTGTTACCTTCAGCCTAAATTCTTTTCAAAGTTTGTCCGTGCTTAATTCGCTCACTATCACTTATTTTACTTTCTCATTATTAAACATGCCACCCCATTGTTTCCACTTCGCATTCCCAATCTTCTTTTCTTGAAGCCATTTTCAATGCGAGATTTTTTTTCCCTCTTTTTTCTCTTTCTTCGCCTCTCTTTTTCTCCTTCCTTCATTCTATACTTTTCTTCTTTAAAACAACTTCAAATCCAATCATTATATTTTTTCCGAAGAGAATTGAATAAGAAAGAATTACATGTTTATTACTTTTTTAAACTTTCAAAGCAGTCATGTCAAAATTCAATTTTTTTATCCAAATCATTTTTTGTCTCAAAATTTTTAATTCCGAAAATTTCTTCTCTTCTCCAAGCCATAACTTCCTCAAAACAAATCCAAATCGAGTGATTCTTTTTCTGAAACCATATATAAGTTAATAAGGAAGAACATCTCTTCAGACAACTTTTTCAAATTCGTGACGCAATTTGGCCAAAAACCCATGAGAAGTCGACCCATTTTCTTATCCAGTTTTGATTAAAGGCGGTTGTTTTAGCTTTGAGGTTATGGTAGAAAGTGCTACCTTGATTCTAGTGACTTGTGAAGTCTCTTAACTTGGTTTTGAAGTGCCTAAGTTGATAGTTGTATTGTTGTGGGGCGCTTAGCTCTCTTGATCCTGTTTTGAAAATTCTAATGTGCTAAATCAAAGATGAGTTATATAACTCACGACCTATATTTTCTCATGCAATTAATTTAAATTTGGTTTGTTTGAACTGAATATTAATTTAATATTGTTGTCATATTTTTATAACGAAATTGAAATTTATGTTGACATCATACTATTGAATTGAACCTGAATTGAATTGAATATTGTGTCATGTTGAAATATTGGACTTGAATCTAATGTTAACATATAGTAATGAATTGAAATGAAATTAATGGAAATAACTTGAAATCTATGTGTTGGAATAAATAGTTGAACTTGACATTTTATGATAGAAATAAAGTTGGAATGAAATTTCAATGAAAATAAGATAGAATTTCACTGTTTGGAAGTTATATATGAAGTTTATATTGATTGGAAGTCAAAAAAGAATTGAATTTAATGTTGGATGATAAGGTTGTATGGTTGAATGGTTTCTATGAATGTTTTGTGATGATTTTAAATCCATTATCTCATGTCATTCCAAATTATCTCATGACATCCCATTGACACTGTATTGCACCTTGTCATCATTAATTGTTTGTAGATGTTATGTTAATTAATTGTATTATTGAATGGTATAATTTAAACACCATTGACATTTGGAATAGAAACAATAAGATTTGAAACTGAAATTTTACTGTTTTGGCCTCAGAATAGAAAAACTAAATTAAAAGCTGTCTTGATCTTATTTGAAAAAAAATTCATGCATAAGTGTGTTTAATTCTACATTTTGGGTATGTTAAAATAAATGATATTTTTCATAGTATAGTCTAAAATTTGGTGGTAAGATTACATGTAGATTTTTCAGAATAAATTATTTATTTAAATATGAAGAAATTAGGCATTTTGAAAAACTGTGTTATTTAACTTGAAATTTTTTTAACTTCGTTTCGGTAAAAGAAAAATATTTTGTAAAGAAACTTGTACCAAATCTATCATCTAGTATTTTCTATATTTTATTCTTTAAAAATAGGATTATTAAAATTTTGAAATTTTGTAAATACGTTATTTGACCTGAAATTTTTTTGGTAGAAGCTGAATATTATTTGGAGAATGTTTAATAGGGACTCAAATTTATTTCTACAATCTAATAAATTTAATAATTCAATCTTTAAAATTAGCCGTTTTGAAAATTTGGAAAAATTAACAAATTGATTTGGAAAAATATGAAACTTTATTGAAAATTCTAAAAAGGTGTTATACGATTCAGTAATGTAATTTGTAATTTTTCTATAAATTTTTAGGCTTTTTATAAATTAGTTGGTGTAAAATATGGTTTATTTTAATTATTAAAAATAATAGAAAATTTTGGAAGTTTTTGAAACTTTTTCTATGAATTTCTAAAGCAAAATGGAAGACTTTTATATTGAACACTTTTGGAGATTCTTAACATATTTTACTGTAAAAATAAAAATGAGGAAAACAACATACTTTTTATTTGTTGAACGATTGGTTATGAAAGAGACCGGAGCTGGTATTGACACACTCTCTGTAAATATTAGAACCATTTTTATAATTGTGTACGCGTTGGATGTTATACAGAATGTAGATGTTGAATTGGCGAACATTTACGGGAATGAAGTAAGATAACGATGATGGATGACCGCGACACTTGTGTCAGTTTGAAATGACTAAAAGAAGAGCCTACGTCTGGCCAATAAGTTAGCAACCTTAGCGGATATCTTTTCCTCATGTTACCATCTTGATTTTGAACTCGATTGGTAAACACCTCTGATTTTGGACTGATGGACGCGGGCGGCTAATTTTAGGGTTACGATCTGTCAGAAAGAGTAAACTGGTAGAATCATATCTTGGACGTTACCTCATGTGCCTTGTTATACAATTATTCCATACGAGACCCTTACGATTTTTTTTTATATTGTAATAGAGGACTCATTGATAGCTCAACATTGTTGGTGGTGTTACAGGACCTGCATAGACTACATGTTTAAAAATGTATTAAGGGGTATGTGTGTAACACCTTAACGCTATTTTAATACTTACCCTACCGGTAAACATTACATATATAGCGTATCTTACTACGTATAGATAATTTAACGGATCCTTAGAAGATGGAAAATTCCGTAACATCTCTTAAGTTACTGTACTCTTATTGCTTGAATTGAATGTACCCACATAAGAATGTATAATCTTATCTCGAATGTATTGTTTTTCTTTATGCTCGGGTTAGTCTGAGTTATTTCAGTGTTTCAAAGACGTTTGTTTCTTGAAGATGAAGACGAAATTCGAAAGATCGTATTTAACAGTATTTTTCCGCTGCATTATTTTGTTATGTCTGTTGAATGTCTAACTCTAATTATATTGTAAAATGAAATTAAATGTATATTGCAAAACATTATCATCAATTGTTATGTAATTATCATATTTTGTCATTCCACTGTGAGATTCTGTGTATTATTCTTTTCTCTTCTTGTTTTCTTTACAATCCACATTGATAGTAGACTATTTAAGTTAGACATGTGTGGTTTATTATCGACTTAAATTGTTCAAAATGGCATGTTGTCGCAGTGAGGGTGAGACCGCAGGCAATGCAATGTTGTAAAATTTCAAAGAAGCTTTGGGTTTGGGTTTTGTTTTTGGAAGAGAAGAAGTAAAGAGGAAGAAGAGAAGTCCCACATTGTAGAAAAATAAAGACTATACTTGTATAAGTATAGCTCTCTCAAGTGGATGTTGGGGCCTTGGGGCTCCCACATGTTTGCTTTGTTGTGAGGAGAGAAGTCATGCAACACCACACGCGCGCCGTCGCCGTCCGTCCGTCCGGCCGAACCGGGTACAGGTTTCGAGTCCGAAAATATTTTTGGATCATATATGAACAGTAACGGGACAGATTTCGGCACGTTAAGGACCCGGAACCGGAAAATATAAATGGACACGATCGTTTGTAACGGTTGTGAACCGTTACAAAATGAATAGTCGCGACCGTTGCTAACGGTCACAACGCTTCGCGAATGGACACCTCTTCACGCTTATAAATAGCAACGCCCAGAAATCATTTCAAATGGTTCAACATCTTCTTCTTCTTCCCAGGGCGATCCTGCAACGCCAGAAAGTATTGCAAAACGCTGTGCCTCCGTTGCTCTGTTTTGTGACGCCTCCAAGGTGTTGCGAAATCAGAAACCATTGCAGAATTGCTCTCTTCTTTCTCTTCATTCTGTTTTCTACAAATTGCATCATCAGAAACCGTTCTAAAGTGTTCTTGGTCGGATCAAAGTCGTATAAACTTTGAATCCGATTACGCTGTTATAGCGCTTCATTGAATCCTGAAAGTCGATAGTTCGATAATCCATTTGTACCTGGTGGGTTAAACTATTGTTTGAAAGAATCTATTCCATAGATCCTTGAAGTCGGAAGTACAACATTGTCTTCATCGCTACCGCCATCAAATTCGTCTCGAACCACAAAATCCCTAAAAAAAATTCAGACAATACTCTTCAACCATGAAAGGTTCGAGCGCTCTACAAATTATGAATCAGCATCTAACTCGATTGGAGCATTTTGATGGTGACAATTTCACTCGTTGGCAAGAGACGATGAAATTTTTCTTGGTCACCGTCAAGTTGTTCTACATATTGGAAGATAACTTGGAAGAAATCTCAGAGGAAATTGATAAGGATGATGATGCTCTAAAGGCTAAACGTGCAAAGCGCAAAGAGAACGATTTCCTATGCAGATGCCATATTCTGAATGCGCTACCTGCCCCAGTCTACAATGCTCATAGGACCTTGGAAACAGCGAAGACACTCTGGACTGCATTGGAAAATAAGTACCGCATATCCGAGGCAAGTAATAAAAGTTTCTTATTTCCAATTTTATGGATTTCAAAATGGTCACCAATAAGTCCATAATTGGACAAGTAAACGAAATTTTACTGTTGGTGAATCAACTTAAAGATGCTGGAATTGATCTCCCTGAATCTTTTGTTGTTGGAGTTATAATTTTTATACTTCCGCATAGTTGGAATGATTAAAAGAAAAAGATGAAACATGCGAAAAGGGATTATAATTTAGACGGTTTGCAGCGTCATCTTCGTATTGAAGAAGACTCTCGCAAACGCGATCTAGATGATAATCCACAAACTGAGTCCCTTTCTAAGGCGAATAATGTTAAAATTACTGATAAATTAAAGCCAAAGAATGAGACACAGTTTAAGAAGAAAAATCATTCCAAAACCAACAACAAAAGGAAAGGTGCTTGTTATTTTTGTAACAAGCCCGGCCACTATGCCCAAGACTGTCGTCTGTGGAAGAAACAACAAAAAGTGAATGTGGTCGAAGACTCGCTTGTGGCTATAGTGCAAGAGGCGAACTCCGTTAGTGGCAATGATAATGATCGGTGGTTCGATACTGGAGCAACCATTCACATTTGCAAAAAACGTAATCTTTCAAGAGTTACGAAGAAAATAAAGGAGAAGCCGACGAAGTTACTGGAGCAAATAAGGTTCCAAGCAGAGTTCTGGGAAAAGGCACTATAGAACTTACTCTCACCTCTGGAAAAGTTCTTACATTAGTTAATGTATTTTATGTACCTGATATGCGTAAGAATTTGATCTCTGGATACTTTCTTAACAAATGAGGATACAAGATGGTGTATGAGTCTGGTAAGCCGGTGTTGTCTAAGAATGGTAAATTCATTGGACAGGGATACTCTTGTAACGACATGATTAAGTTAAATTTAATAAAGAAATGTTTTGTTTATATTGTTGATTCTATTAATTTATGGCATGGTAGATTAGGACATGTTAATTATAATTCCATTATAAGTATGAATAAATTAGGATTAATTTCTGATTGTGATTTCGATACTATCTCTAAATGTGAAATATGTGTTCAAGCAAAAATACACCGGAAATCCTTTAAATCCGTAGAAAGGAAAACTGGTTTGCTTGATTTGGTATATAGTGATGTGGGTGACTTAAAAAGTCATATCACCTATGGTGGTAACCAATACTATATAACATTCATTGATGATTATACTAGATATGCATATGTATATCTAATGAAAACCAAAGATGAGGCTTTTAATAAATTCAAAATTTACAAAGCAGAGGTCGAAACACAATTAGGAGTTAAAATTAAAATATTACATTCAAATCATGGTGGTGCATATTTCTCAAATGAATTCACCTTGTTTTGTAAACAACAAGGTATAATTCATCAATGTACTGCTCCACATACACCACAACAAAATGGTGTTGCTGAAAGAAAGAATAGAATTTTAGTAGAAATGGTTAATGTCATGCTCATAAGTTCTAATTTACCTTATAACCTATGAGGTGATGCTATGTCATCTGCATATTATATTTTAAATAGAGTACCACTTAAAAAGAACAATATTTCCCCTTATGAATTATGGTTTAATAGGAAACCTAACCTAACTAGACTTAATGTTTGGGGTTGCTTAGCATATGTTAGAAAACCAGAACCTAAACGACCAAAGTTAGAAAATAGAGCATTTAAATGTGTTTTCATAGGATATTCACTTAATAGTATAACTTATAGATTCCTTATTCTTGATACTCTAGAAGTTATAGAATCTGTAGATATAGAATTTTTTGAAAATTAAACTGTTGAGATCCCATTAAGATCATCTAGTCCAGAGCCTAGTATGACTAATGATATCAATGACGATGATTATGCTCCTACTCAAAACAGCAAGGAAGTGTCAGTACCAGATAATAGTACTGAACACCGAAGAAGTAAAAGAGCAAGAATAGAGAAGGACTATGGTCCTGACTTCATTACATATCTTGTAGAAGGCAGTAAGGACGAAGTCCTTAATGTGACTAAATATGTAATGAACGTCGATGACGATCCCAAAACTTATTCTGAGGCTATGAGTTCCAAAGATTCCAATTTCTGGAAAGAAGCTATCAATGATGAAATGAATTCCATAATGTTAAACCAAACTTGGGTTTTAACTGATTTACCTCTTGGTGCTAAACCTATAAGATGTAAATGGATATTCAAGAAAAAGTTGAATACAAATGGTCTATTGATAAGTTTAAAGCCAGATTAGTTGCTAAGGGATATAATCAAAGACATGGAGTAGATTATTTTGACACATATGCTCCAGTTGCTCGCATATCTTCTATACGCTATTTAATTGCACTTGCATCAATTCATAAATTAGTCATACATCAAATGGATGTAAAGACTGCTTTTCTAAATGGAGATTTAGAAGAAGAGATATATATGGAACAACCTGAAGGTTTCAAAACCCCAGGCTAAGAAAAAAAGTTTGCAAATTAGTGAAATCTCTTTATGGCCTGAAGCAAGCTCCCATGCAATGGCATGAGAAATTTGATAAAGTTGCACTGTCATATGGATTCATTGTTAATGAAGAAGCCATCTCCAGCAGTCTTGATTAACTGTGACAATCAAGCGATATATAATTTGTCTAATAAGACATATAATGGAAAGCCTAGACATATGAGTCTAAGACATCAAATGGTGAGACAGTTACTCAAAAGAGGAGTTATAACTGTTGACTACATAGAAACGAAGAAAAACTTGGCTGACCCACTTACAAAGAGTCTTCTAAAGACAATGGTTTCTATAAAGTCACAAGAAATGGAACTAAGGTCTGTGAATGAAGGTTGGTCATCCTTAACAGAAACCCAACTTATGTCTTGAAAAGGATAGACAAAGTTCAATGAGTACCAACAAGTTAAGAGAATGATTATGAAACACTAAATCGATAATCCCATAATATTTAGTGTTGGATTCTGCAAGAATAAAGGATGAATATATATCCCTAATAAGTCTAGAAACCTTAAAAAGGTGTATCGCAGAAACACCTTAAGAGACTTACCTATACGAGTATGGAAATCAAGCCCTTTCCTAGGAAAGTAAGACCGATTTCTAAGTTGACTCACGAACCAGGATTTAAGCACATGGTCATTAACGTGCTGAGCAATACAGAACACTTTACCTAAGGAAATCAACATGTGTGATTGTTTCAGTTTTATCATTAGGGATACTTGGTTCAAATTCGTTCACCATAGAATCTTGATAAGGGTTTGAATGGTTTACACTAAGTAAAGGTTCA
The DNA here is from genome assembly GCA_030765085.1 of Allium cepa. Taxonomy (NCBI): domain Eukaryota; kingdom Viridiplantae; phylum Streptophyta; class Magnoliopsida; order Asparagales; family Amaryllidaceae; genus Allium; species Allium cepa. The sequence goes on along the minus strand of CM060928.1, from coordinate 629,269,091 downwards.
AATCCAAAAGATACCTTTTATTTATGTGTCGGTTTTCACGATGATGCAAAACTTGATCTTAGAACTACATAGGCTTGATCCCACTTGGATATGTAGGAAGTCACTCTAGTGATGCAGCCGTCCTATTTATTTATTTTCTTATTTTGAAAATTGGGGGAGATTGTTGTAAAATTTTCAAAGAAACTTTGGGTTTGAGTTTTGTTTTTGGAAGAGAAGAAGTAAAGAGAAAGAAGAGAGGTCCCACATTGTAGAAAAATGAAGACTATACTTGTATAAGTATAGCTCTCTCAAGTGGATGTTGGGGCCTTGGGCCTCCCACATGTTTGCTTTGTTGTGAGGAGAGAAGTCATGCAACACTACACGCACGCCGCCGCCTTCCATCCGTCCGACCGAACCGTACCGGTACGGGTTTCGGGTTCGGATCCGAAAATATTTTTTGTATCATATATGAACGGTAACGAGCCAGATTTCGACCCGTTAAGGACCCAGAACCGGAAAATCTGAATTTAATAAAGAGCGGAAATTTCGCGACCGTTTGTAACGGTTGTGAACCGTTACAAAATAAATAGTCGCAACGCTTCGCGAATGGACACCTCTTCACGCCTATAAATAGCAACGCTCAGAAATCATTTCAAACGGTTCAACATCTTCTTCTTCTTCCCAGGGCGATTCTGCAACGCCAGAAAGTATTGCAAAACGTTGTGCCTCCGTTGCTCTGTTTTGTGACGCCTCCAAGGTGTTGCGAAATCAGAAAATATTGCAGAATTGCTCTCTTCTTTCTCTTCATCATGTTCTCTACAAATTGCATCATCAGAAACCGTTCTAAAGTGTTCTTGGTCGGATGTACAAACTTTGAATCCGATTACGCTGTTATAGGGCTTCATTGAATCCTGAAAGTCGATAGTTCGATAACCCGTTTGTACCTGGTGGGTTGAACTATTGTCTAAAAGAATCTATTCCATAGATTCTTGAAGTCAGAAGTACAACATTGCCTTCATCGCTATCGCCATCAAATTCGTCTCGAACCGCAAAATCCTCAACATGCAAAGGGAAAAAACTACGACTGGAAGTTAGACATTGAGAAAAGCAGGGGAATGAAGCTGTGTGAGACTGTAGCATGTATGTGAGTCGGTAGTCAGGTAGGCAAGTGCATGATAGGTCAGAGAGCAAAGAAGTTGTGTGAGCTCTGAATTTATTGTCGTGTATGTGTAGGTGGAGTAGTGCACATGGCTTTAAGTATGGGGTTGCAGCTGAAGTGAGCTTGTTGTGTGGGGGCAAAATAATCCAATTGAGAGAGATTTAGAGATGCTACTGTGACTGAAAACAGGCATGTTGCTTGTAAGTTAAGCACGAGTTAAATGCATGATGATACATGTTGGTTGCTTGCAAGTTGAGTTCTGGATTGTTGAGAACAGGCATGCTGCATTCTGTTTGATATGTGTTGCTTACAATTTGATAATACACGGGGATACAAGTGTAATTCATGGCTGATGTAGAGACAGAAACAGTACTTACATAGAAGGTTGAGCGGGCTGAAGCAACAGGCAAAGATGGGCAGTACATAGCTGGGTGCAGTGGGTGCTGACATGATAGTGTTAGCCAAAGCATCAAGAAGAGAGGTTGTTGTCATAATAGTGGGTGCTGACGAGAGTGGGTGTGAGCCAAAGCATCAACTTTAAAGATGTGTTTGTGACTGTTTTTGTTTCTGAAGCGTCCATATCTACGATCGGTTTGCTGTTAAGAAAATTTGACTTTAAGATAACATCCATCAAATTTTTAATAACAATACATAGCATTGCAAGTCAAACATAACCCAATGGTAGCTAAAATAAATTGAAAAGTTGAACTAAACAGTCAATTATCGCATCATTTATCTCTGAAATTCTGTGTACCCATAGTTGACCCGGCCCATAATCTAATCATGTATACTGTTAGGTTGCAAGAATGACTTGTTATTGAAAAATGAGTCAAGATAAAGCAAAAACACAAAATAAATGCTATCACCCTCATCAGGGTGCAATTGTTGTCAGATATTCCAATGTACCATGGAAATAACTTGCCTCTTCAAAAATTAAATTGATAAGATAAATTTATTATCATGAATAGCATAAATGATTGGCATTGTCAAATATTATCACTTGAACTCCTGAAGCCTACAACAAATTTTTATTCTATGCATTTTTTGTACAATGACCCAATTTACGATTTTGAGATGATCATCCAAAATAGTTGTTTAAAGTTCGTCTTGATGAGCATAATTACACTTTATCATAACATTTTCATTTGAAAATTATTTTCATCTAAGTGAATTTGATGTTAGTTTTTTTTGTTGGTGACAGCCACAATGTTTTTCCAAATATAACCCCAATTGTGCTTTGAAAGAAAAAAGAGACGATGATTAACATTTTCCTTGTATAACACTTGATATGCATAAATTTTATTTCTACCAACGTGTTTTAAAAGGAAGGTCGTGTTATTAGCAACCTACGTTTATTGAATTACCTTTTTGAATAATAACACAGAATTAGCATACATCATCTACTTATAATCCTTAAATGTGTGTTATGATTGGAAACTACTGAATATGTTATCACTTTTAATTTTTCTACTACGCATTCCAGTTGGAAATATTAAACATTTTACTTTCCTTTGATCTGATGTATTGAGATTTGGATTTTGCTTTGTCAAAATTTTCCACTTTCGGTTATGTTAGTAGCTGTTATAGGTCTAGTATACCAAAACAGAGAATAATCAAATATAAACTCGTCGCACAAGTTTATAACTCAGATTTCCACTATACTGGAATTCTGTAGTAAATATTATAACAATATGAACGTTGTAAATAAATTACAACAACAGCGTTACACTATTTTGAATAAATAGTATAACCCGAATAACGGGTAAAATATAGAATAATGTATACAGACAGACTAGAATTCTAACCGGATTATGTCTGAGGCTCGTCAGGTCGCACCCGCTCATGCCGCATCCATTCGTCCGCGTCTGCTTCTATTCGCATCAGCCGAATCCCAAAACCGTTAAACGATGGCCTAGCAAAAAGAATAGTCATTTTAGACCCGTATCTGTACCCGGTTCGGTCGGTCGGACGGCGGCGGCGCGCGCGTGTGGTGGAGATGCATGATCTCCCTCCTCACAACAAAACATACATTTGGAAGCCGCGGGCGCCCAACACCTTCATTGCAAAGCCATATATATATTGGAATGGCTTTGCAAATTTGACGACGTGGGACAAGTGTATTTCATTTACGCTGGGAATTCCAATAGTAGCAACATCTTTCTTTTGTTATGCCTGTTATATCAAGTTATTTAGAGTCTTTTTCCTTCTTTGCGGGTCCTTTATGATATTGTTTTGGTTAACATTTTGAATTCACAGAGTTGCACATAATCATTTTGCCAATTGTGTACATCTTTTATTTTGTAGATGCCAATTTGAGGCTGGCAAGATAAAAGATGAAGACACTTATAGACAACGTATACCCGGCCTCTTAATAATGTAGTGTTTTAGTTATATTCGACATCAGTTACAGTTAACCTTTTCAGCTTATTTTATTTATACATGCATGCCCTGTAAGATTTTGTGCAACCATGCTTCTATCCCGCTCTTGCTCAATCTAACATGCTTCTACCTTGCAAGCACATGTCCTACCAATTCAGTTCACATGACCACATGCCCCTTCTTCTGCTGCATGCTCATATTTTTCAGTTATTAAAGTCTTCAAGCTCATTTCAGATTCAGTTTCAATCATGCATGCTCGCTTCAGTCTCGTACCTTCTTTTCTTCTAATCCAATACATCATGCCAATTCAACTAGCACACATCTGTTGTCTTGTACATACATGGATGATTCTGGCTAGGCCTGTCAATGTGCCGGGTTAGGTCTGTGTATTATAGAACTTGGACCCGAGTCCGATTACAATAATTAAAACCCGAGTCCAGTCTGAATCTGCAGGGTATCTCAACCCAATATCTGAGCCCGGCTCATCGGGCTTCTTAGGGCTGTTGGGTAATAACCGTATATCCAACTCAGAATATTTATGTTAAATTCATATTTTAAAACTGCAACTTTGTAAAATTTGTATACAAACAATGTTAACATATAAAGTGGACGGTGATTTGGTCAAGTTAACAAGAAACATATGCAAAAATATGTACATGTAAACAAACAAAATGGTAAATAAATAGCATACACACTCATGTTTTGATACGACAGAAAACTAATAGTCGGGTCGAGTCCTAACTGAGCCGGGTTTGATAAAACCGTATCCGATCAGGGTCGGGCCCCGTGTCGGGTTTGGGTAGTAAAACACAAAACCCTTACCCGCATTAATAGAGCTGGTTCGGACCGGTCTCGGGTCGAAACTCGTATTATTGACATACCTAATTCGACCACTCTTCCTATGTGTTTTAATTCACTATATGAGTATTTCTATGTGTGACTAACATTTTTATCGTGAATTGTGAATGTTGGTCTTTTTGTATAGGATTTTTATGAGCATTCACAAGATCATCTAATTAACGATCCCATATTTGCATTATACTTACGTTCCTTGTACAATCACCTGCCAAGCATGTTTTTATAATTGTTAATATAGTTAAATCATATAATTTACAGAACTTGTGTCATTAATTTTCTTTGTAATTTACAAAAAAAATAACACTACAAAGCGAACTACGAAGAAGGTGCTTACTCGATATCTTTAATAATAGTTGTAATAGCTTTGTTGTCACACTTTTTTGGTATCAACGTAAACTATCAAAAATGCCCCTCTATATATTATCCAATCTTAATCACTTAAAAATAGGATCCAATGTTAAATTTCTTTTAGAAATTCAAACACCTCTAAATGTATGATCTGATAATTAAACATACTTTATAAATTCAAAACGCTTCTAAAAATAGGATATAAAATTAACTTTCTTTAAAATTCAAAATACTTCTTTATAAATATACAAATCTTAATATCACCTGAAAATCAAAAAATCATCTTTTTGACTGATTTAAACATATACAATTTATAAGGAAAATAATTCACGCGCAAAGCACGTGTCGTGATACTTCAAAGCAGAATTGAAGTACCAAATATGCATCCAATGAGTCGAATGCCAATGGAGGAGCATACTGAGCCACCTGTCAAAGACAACTCACATTTACTGAAGAATAACGATGGAAAAAATGAATAAATTTTGAGAACGTTGATGTTGAAAACACAGACAACTCAACAATGCACAATACCATGCGAACCAATGGATACTTCATCGTGTGAACGCACACTATAGTTCTCCAAGGGGATTGACAGTTGTACTTAGAAAATAACAGACTAGCACATCTCTATATTTGAACTCCGTCTAGTGCAGAAGCCGCTATATTTTTGTTCGGACTGCAATACTTCTTCGTTCTAACTTGGAATTAAGCGATACTTCGACCGATTAACTTCCCTCTAAATTACGGACAGTATGAAACACACGGATACTTCATCATGTGAACGCATACTGTAGTTCTCCAAAGGAACTGACAATTGTACTTAGAAAATAACAGGCTGCCACATCTGCATATTGAGCTCCGCCTAGTGCAGAAGCCGCTATTTTTTTTGTTCAGACTGCAATAACTCCTTTGTTCTAGCTCAAAATCAGAGGAGACTTTGACCGATCAACTCCCACCTAAATTACGGACAGTATGAAGCCTTCGGATATTCATCATGTGAACGTACACTGTAGTTCTCCAAGGGACTGACAGTTGTAATTAGAAAATAACAGGCTACCACACCTGCATATTGAACTCAGCCTAGTGCAGATGCCGCTATTTTTTTGTTCAGACTACAATAACTCCTTCGTTCTAACTCGTAATCAGGCGGAACTTCGACCGATCAACTCCCACTTAAATTACGGACAGTATGAAACACTCAGATAGTTCATCTTGTGAACTCACACCGTAGTTCTCTAAGGGGACTGACAGTTTGTGAAAATATCAGGCTACCACATCTGTATATTGAACTCCGCCTAGTGCAGAAACCGCTATTTTTTTTATCTAGACCGCAATAACTCGTTCGTTCTAACTCAGAATCAGGCGGGATTTCGATCGATTAACTACAACTTAAATTATGGATAGTACGGAACACTCGGATACTTTATCGTCTGAACGCACACTGTAGTTCTCCGATAAGACTAACAATTGTACTTAGAAAATAATAAGCTACCCCATCAAATATGTTAGTAGCTGTTATAGGTCTAGTATACCAAAACAGAGAATAATCAAATATAAACTCGTCGCACAAGTTTATAACTCAGATTTCCAGTACACTGGAATTTTGTAGTAAATATTATAACAATATGAACGTTGTAAATAAATTAGAACAACAGCGTTACACTATTTTGAATAAATAGTATAACCCGAATAACGGATAGAATATAGAATAATGTATATGAATATACAGACAGACTAGAATTCTAACCGGATTATGTCTGAGGCTCGTTGGGTCGCACCCGTTCATGCCGCATCCATTCGCCCGCGTCTGCTTCTATTCGCATCAGCCGAAACCCAAAACCGTTAAACGATGGTCTAGCAAAAAGAATAGTCATTTTAGATTCGTATCCGGTTCGGTCGGACGGACGGCGGCGACGCGCGTGTGGTGGAGATGCATGATCTCCCTCCTCACAACGAAACATACATTTGGAGGCCGCAGGCCCCCAACACCTTCATTGCAAAGCCATATATATATATATTGGAATGACTTTGCAAATTTGGCGATGTGGGACAAATGTATTTCAATTACGCTAGGAATTCCAACAGTAGCAACATCTTTCTTTTGTTATGCCTGTTATATCAAGTTATTTAGAGTCTTTTTCCTTCTTTGCGGGTCCTTTATGACATTGTTTTGGTTAACATTTTGAATTCACAGAGTTGCACATAATCATTTTGCCAATTGTGTACATCTTTTATTTTGTAGATGCCCATTTGAGGCTGGCAAGATAAAGATGAAGACACTTATAGACAACGTATACCCGGCCTCTTAATAATGTAGTGTTTTAGTTATATTCGACGTCGGTTACAGTTAACCTTTTCAGCTTATTTTATTTATACATGCATGCCCTGTAAGATTTTGTGCAACCATGCTTCTATCCCGCTCTTGCTCAATCTAACATGCTTCTACCTTGCAAGCACATGTCCTACCAATTCAGTTCACATGACCACATGCCCCTTCTTCTGCTGCATGCTCATATTTTTCAGTTATTAAAGTCTTCAAGCTCATTTCAGATTCAGTTTCAATCACGCATGCTCGCTTCCGTCTCGTACCTTCTTTTCTTCTAATCCAATACATCATGCCAATTCAACTAGCACACATCTGTTGTCTTGTACATATCTGGATGATTCTGGCTAGGCCTGTCAATGTGCCGGGTTAGGTCTGTGTATTATAGAACTTGGACCCGAGTCCGATTACAATAATTAAAACCCGAGTCCGGTCTGAATCTGCAGGGTATCTCAACCCAATATCTGAGCCCGGCTCATCGGGCTTCTTAGGGCTGTTGGGTAATAACCGTATATCCAACTCAGAATATTTATGTTAAATTCATATTTAAAAACTGCAACTTTATAAAATTTGTATACAAATAATGTTAACATATAAAGTGGACGGCGATTTAGTCAAGTTAACAAGAAACGTATGCAAAAATATGTACATGTAAACAAACAAAATGGTAAATAAATAGCATGCACACTCTTGTTTTGATACGACAGAAAACTAATAGTCGGGTCGAGTCCTAACTGAGCAGAGTTTTGATAAAACCGTACCCGATCAAGGTCGGGCCCGTGTCGGGTTTGGGTAGTAAAACGCAAAACCCTTACCCGCATTAATAGAGCTGGTTCGGGCCGGTCTCGGATCGAAACCCGTATCATTGACAGACCTAATTCTGACCACTCTTCCTATGTGTTTTAATTCGCTATATGAGTATTTCTATGTGTGACTAACATTTTTATCATGAATTGTGAATGTTGGTCTTTTTGTATAGGATTTTTACGAGCATTCACAAGATCATCTAATTAACGATACCATATTTGCATTATACTTACATTCCTTGTACAATCACCTACCAAGCATGTTCTTATAATTGTTAATATAGTTAAATCATATAATTTACAGAACTTGTGTCATTAATTTTCTTTGTAATTTATAAAAAAAGTAACACTACAAAGCGAACTAAGAAGGTGCTTACTCGATATCTTTAATAATTAGTTGTAATAGCTTTGATGTCACACTTTTTTGGTATTAACGTAAACTATCAAAAATGCCCATCTATATATTATCCAATCTTAATCACTTAAAAATAGGATCCAATGTTAAATTTCTTTTAGAAATTCAAACACCTCTAAATGTATGATCTGATAATTAAACATGCTTAATAAATTCAAAACGCTTCTAAAAATAGGATATAAAATTAACTTTCTTTACAATTCAAAATACTTCTTTATAAATATACAAATCTTAATATCACCTGAAAATCAAAAAATTATTTTTTTGACTGATTTAAACATATACAATTTATAAGGAAAATAATTCACGCGCAAAGCACGTGTCGTGATACTTCAAAGCAGAATTGAAGTACCAAATATGCATCCAATGAGTCGAATGCCAATGGAGGAGCATACTGAGCCACCTGTCAAAGACAACTCACATTTACTGAAGAATAACGATGGAAAAAATGAATAAATTTTGAGAACGTTGACGTTGAAAACACAGACAACTCAACAATGCACAATACCATGCGAACCAATGGAAATCCGGAAGATGCAATGGAAATCAATAGAGCAATTATAGATGTAGATAGAAATACAATTATGAAAAAGAGAACTAGACGTCTGACTAAAGTGAAAAGACTTCCTTTAGATCCTCTGAGCAGAATCGAAGATGAATTTAATGCTATGGCCGAGCCAATTGGAGCAGGGTCGGTGAAGTTATCGTCTTATTTAGAACCATTTGTACCGAAGCATATGTTTCCTTTACACTTGAAGATTGGAGGCGACTTAGTGATGAGTAAAAAGGAGTTTTGTGGGAATCCAATTGAGTTCTTTTTTTTTTTTTTTTTTTTTTGAATTTCTTACCATTCATCAGCTTTTGCACGAAATCCTAGCACTCTAGCTGCGTTAGTTTTTGTTCATCGGCTTTTGCCTAATATTAAAAGTAGTTTATATTTGTTGGTTGGTTTTATGATTTAAGAAAATATATCTTCAAGTTGATTAACCATTTTCAACTTTGTATCCTCAAGTATTGTGTCATCATTATTATAGAGGCTATATTAGTAATGTTGCTTAGATTTAAATGTAAAGGTTGAATCAATGGTCGATAATCAACTTATAATAATTCGGATCTATTTGGTTAATATACATAGTTCGGTTCCATTTCAGTTTCAAATTAATTATCTAAAATAGTCAATAATCATCTTATAACCCTAATGTTGATTAACCATTTTCAAATCTAGAACTTCGAGTCTAATCAGTAACGTTGATAAATTTTGTGCATATTTAACGACATTTTTCCTTATTAAAAACAGTATTTAAAATTAACCAAGCAATCATCAACTATTTTTCCATTGGATAGACAAATTGTGTGCATAAAATTTAGTGGAAATTAGAAAGGCATCCCTATCATACTTTCATATTGTAAAGCGGGTCCCTATTAAAATTTCATTGTAAAGCGGATCCCTGTTTTCTGAAAACGAAAAAAAATTATTGCTGAAATGTCAGCAATTTTTATAAATAAGTGCTGATATTTCAGCAACTTTCCCCGTCAAAGTTTTATTATAAAGCGGGTCCCTGTTTCTGCAAACGAAAAAAAATTATTGCTGAAATATCAGCAACTTTTATAAATAAGTGTTGATATTTCAGCAACTTTCATACACTGTGTTTACAGTGTACATAAATGTTGCTGAAATGTCAGCAATTTTTATAAATAAGTGTTGATATTTCAGCAAATTTCATACACTATGTTCACAGTGTACAGAAAAGTTGTGGAAATGTCAGCAACATTTATGAAAAGTTGCATCATGCCCTGCAATAATCGTGAATAAAAAACAGGGACCTAATTTACACTGAAATTTAGTGAAGGACTTTTCATGAATTTTGAAACTTAATAAGGACCTGTGCCAAAAGTACCCTAAATTTTATTCAAAAAATTAAACTCAAGTCCACAAAAGACGCAAAGCTTGCTTCGAGTTCTTCAAACCATATTAGATCTTGGCATTTGCATTTTTCTTGTATTTAAAAATTCCAATGAGTTCTGCAAGCATTCAGGAGTTAGAATTTCATTTAGAAGCACAGTTCAGGCCTGCAAAAATAATAATGATCAACATGTTGATTTGAATTTAAAATTTAAAATTTTTATACTAATATTGAATATTAAGTTTTAAATGCATACCCATTCATTTCCCACTTTTTCCTCCTTTTGCCAGGTTTCTGTTTTGTTTTCTCCTCTTTGGAGTCTGACTTGGGTTTTTTTAGTTAGGAATCTGGCCATGATTTAATTTAAGTTTGATTAAATTCCTATCAGTGCTCAAAAAAAGTTATTAAATAATCTTAACTGAAGCTATTTTGGCTAACTAAAATGAGCAAACCTTGGTTTAATTTAAAGCTATAAAACTATATGATTTATTAGTTTAAGCTTGTCTTGGTATTTATTAAACTTGAACTCAGCTTCAACTCTGAACCTTGATGGGAATCAAATACTTTAGGTAGTGTTTGATTCAAAAACAAATTTTATGTTTTCAATTTTCAACATGTCAAATATGAGAGAAATGGAGGGACGACGGAGGGATGAAAGAAAGACGGATGTGAGGACGAAGAAGATAGAGGGACGATTGAAGAATGGATTGTTTCACGTACTTGTGTTATTTTCCAAAACATTGAAAATAAAAAAAGTTATTTTCTATTTTGTATGTTACTTTGTTTTTCAAATTGGTCATTTCGACGATATACTTTTGTCGTGTGCATTTTGTATGGACGAAAACTCAAAATTAAAAATAACAAACCAGACACTGTCTTAGTTTTCAAAAAGTACATGTTTTGTTGTTAATGTACAGGCTGATGGTTGGCATGACATGTGTTGGAGAAGCCGCTGGTAAGAAAATAGCATGGTCGGAGTTAAATTTGGTTATTGAAAAGGTTAACATTACAACATCTTCTACTCCTGAGACTAGTGATGCAACATCTCCTGTGGTAGTGTTCATATGTTAATTTTTTTTTCTCTAAAAACTATTCGTAGGATGTTTGAAAATTTCTTTTTCTATTGAATAATACTAAATGCAAGCTGATTGATGTGCACGGCACTGGAAAAGTAGTAGCAGAAGGAACCGCATCTTCATCTGGTCCAAATATTTTGGTCCATTCTGTACCATCGAGGAAAAATGCAACAAGAGTTTGAGTAGATACTGTAAAAGTTCCGAATGTACTTCTATGGGACCAACATCATTTATGGAGTCAATGTCAGATGCCATTGCTTCAACAGTAGCGTGATCCGCCGCATATGTCAAAATGGACTTGACTTATGGTAAGTATTTTATCATTGTGCATCAGCATTATAATTTATTTAATACATGCTGCAATTAAAAGTATATTATGAAAGAATACAAGACCGAAGTAATAATATGAAGAATACTTGAAGTATCGAAGTATATCAGACCTTCAGCATACAGGCCATGGGCTTCAGTACTTGGCCCAAAACTTAATTCATCAATTTATATAAATTCTGTATACATGTGGTATACCGAGATATATACAAATCATTTTGTAAACTACTTCTGTACAAGATTCTCACTGTTAATAAAATTCTATTTTCATTTTTTCAATTCTTCATATGGTATCAGAGCATTGATCGCCTAACAGCATAATGTCGTGCCAGTGATTAAGATCAGATACAACATCATCACCTCTCAATCAGGCTGCATTTGCTATCTGAATCATCTGAGAATCAAGAAGTTTCCCATCATCATCATATTCTTCATTTTTTGATCAAGATCAGACAGAGTATCATCATTTCTTGATCATTTGTTAACAGCAAATCCAAATCATTTGAGAACTGGAGTTCTCATCTTCAGATTACTGCTATTTTTCTGTTCTCTGATCGAGATCAGATTTATTATCATCATCTTAAGATCAAAGAACATAAGTTTGGAATCATCTGGGAAATAAAATACTTCCCATCATCACTGTTCTACTATACATACCTGTTCAGAGCCAATCTACCAACAATTTTGTCGTGCCTTGCTCAAGAAGCAATCAAGAACTTCTTGGCTGCACAGTTCTTTATTTCAAGAAGCGACATCTTATTGATTTGTTGAATCTATGGCTGAAGGAGATCAAGACATGTCTGCCTCCTCCAGCACTCACACCAATGCCAGGCTAAATCCCATTGAAGAACTCATGAAAGAGATTATTAAGCCTCAGAGCCAGTTGCTGTCCATTCAGCTTGATGAAACAAATTTTTTACTTTGGAAATTTCAAGTTGAGACAGCAGTCAGAGCTTATGGATTAGAGCAATACATTCAAGGCACTATAATTGCTCCATCCAAAAACACTGCAGACAAATAATGGTATAGAGTTTCTATCTCTAAAGAAATTCTTTCAAGAAAAAGGTATTACACATTGGACAACTTGTCCTTACACATCAGAACAGAATGGTCTGATTGAGAGAAGACATAGACACATAGTAGAAACAGGCTTGACAGTACTAGCAAATGCATCATTACCACTTAAGTTCTGGCCTGATGCATTTGCTACCGCAGTTTTTCTAATTAATAGATTACCCACAAAAATCTTAAACTTAAAATGTCCATTAGAAATACTCTACAGTATCAAGCCTGATTATCACAGTCTAAAATATTTGGTTGTCTATGTTTTCCCTATCTCAGAACATATAATTCTCACAAGTTAAACTATAGATCATCTCCATGCACATTTTTAGGATATGCAGCAAACCAAAAAGGTTACAGATGCTTATCTAGTAATGGAAAAATATTTATTTCTAGACATGTTGTCTTTAATGAACAAGTGTTTCCCTTTAGCAATTCAGCAATTAAAACCACACAGAAGGTATACAATACTAGGCATACTTTAGTGCCAATACCTGTGATAAGTGACAAAGCAGCTCACATCCCTGAAGGTGAAGTTCAAGGTGATGAAAGTCCACAACACACAGTGTTCTTTCCAGAACCAGGTCATGAACAATGTGAATCACCTAATTCATCATCTCAAATACAACAGTCAGATAATCAAATGCAGCAAAGTTCAAGTCAGAAATCATGTAATCTACAATCACCTAATGTATCTCAAGAGACAGAAGCCAACAACAACAATCATCAACAAACTATTGAAAGGACTGGACATCACATGATCACTAGAGCAAAAAGTGGCATATTCAAACCAAAATTATACAATGCAGTTCTAGAGAATGAAGAACCAAACACATACTGGCAAGCTATACATAATGACAAATGGAAGACAGCTATGAATGAAGAATATGAGGCTCTCATGAACAACAAGACTTGGGATCTTGTTGCTCAACCTAATGATAAAAATGTAGTAGGCTGTAAATGGACATATAGATTAAAAAGAAATGCAGATGGCTCTATTTCCAAATATAAGGCAAGACTAGTGGCAAAGGGATATTCACAACAAAATGGTTTTGATTTTACTGAGTCTTTCTCTCCAGTTGTGAAACCCTATACTATTAGAATTGTACTTAGTATTGCCTTATACAAAAACTGGAATATAAAGCAACTTGATGTAAATAATGCATTTTTAAATGATGTTTTGCAGGAAGAAGTTTATATGGAGCAGCCCCATGGAATTATAAAGAAAGGAAATGAAAAACTAGTATGCAAGTTGAACAAAGCAATTTATGGTCTCAAGCAAGCACCAAGAGTTTGGTTTGAAAGACTAAAGTCAACATTACTCAGATTGGGCTACAACAGCACTAAATCAGACAATTCTCTCTTTACCAAATTTAATTCTGATACTATTACTTACATATTAATCTATGTTGATGATTTCATCATTACAGGCAATAATGATCAAGAAATCAACAATCTTATCAAGCATTTAAAGAAGGAATTTTCAATTAAGGACCTTGGAAATCTGAGCTATTTTCTGGGAATTGAAGTAAATAAATTCTCAGAGTCCAGAATGCATCTCAGCCAGAAAAAATGCATCAGTGAAATTCTCAATAAAGCCAAAATGAATCAATCAAATCCTATTTCCACACCTATGATAACCAATGCTCATCTATCAAAGACAAAAGGAGAGACAATCACAAATGACAGTCAATACAGTAGTATTGTAGGTGCACTTCAGTATGCAACAATCACCAGACCAGAAATTTCTTTCAGTGTAAATAAAGTAAGTCAATTTATGCAATGTCCAACAGATGAACATTGGAGAGCAGTCAAAAGAATACCGAGATATCTCAAGGGAATATTAAATTATGGTCTAACTATTGAAGCATGTCAAACTATTAGTATCACTGGATATGCAGATGCAGACTGGGCAAGTGATATAGATGACAGAAGATTAACAAGTGGACACTGCATTTATTTAGGCAAAAATCCAGTTTCATGGTGTTCAAAAAAACAAACAACTGTATCTAGGTCTAGTACAGAGGCAGAATATAGAAGTATTGCTAATGCAGTGGCAGAAATAATGTGGATAGAGTCATTACTGAATGAACTACATATCAAAACTGATCGCAAAACTACATTATGGTGTGATAATTTAAGTACTGTGTCACTCACTGCAAATTCAGTTTTGCATTTCAGAACAAAACACATGGAGTTAGACTTATATTTTGTTCGAGAACAAGTTGCCAAGGGAAAACTAGACATTAATCACGTACCTGCCACTTACCAAGTTGCTGATATTCTAACGAAACCATTATCAAAGATGAACTTTACTCGATTCAGAGAAAAACTTGGAGTTATAGATCCCAAAGGTCAGACAGAACATAACACTTTTCGTTCTGAGTCAAGGCTTTAACAAGCATCATCGGAGAAACAATAAATGTTCATACCTCAGCAAATTTTCTTCACTGATCTCTCACATGCTTCTGTCAGCCTTAACTTGAAAATAACAAGTATATTTTGCAAGAATATCTCACAAAATACACTTTGTCCAGCAAGGCTTGCATAAGTACTCAAGCAAAAGTTGAAAAGAGCTCAACTTTATATCAAATCCGAAACTTCATGAGCAATTTTTTTCCAGCGGTTCATGGTTTCCATACCTTTCTGCAGATACCCAAGCAAGGTTGCAAAGATCCCAACTTTGGTTCAGATCTGAGTCATTTGCTTCAGATCCAAGTTAATGTGAGTATCTCATTCAATGGCGGCACAATTCTTCTCAGATACTCAAGCAAGACTGCAAAATATCAACTTTGCTTCAGATCTGAGTTATTTGCTTCAGATCCGAGATGATTTGAGCATCTTCTCAATGGCGGCACAATTTTTCTCATGATAATTGCAAACCCTAGATTCGCAGCTAGGTTTGAGAGGGGAGTATTATGAAAGAATACAAGACCAAAGTAATAATATGAAGAATACTTGAAGTTTCGAAGTATATCAGACCTTCAGCATACAGGCCATGGGCTTCAGTACTTGGCCCAAAACTTAATTCATCAATTTATATAAGTTCTGTATACATGTGGTATACCGAGATATATACAAATCATTTTGTAAACTACTTCTGTACAAGATTCTCACTGTTAATAAAATTCTATTTTCATTTTTTCAGTTCTTCATAAAGTAGATTCTGCATCATTTTATATACCTGCGCAAATGTCTCATGCATGAAATATTAGAGTTGCAGCAATTACCCTTTTTAGCTGGCAATATCTACTGATTTTTTCGGTTAAACCTTATAACTGTACTGCCTTTGGCCTAAGCAACATCAGCAGCAAGCTTAAAATAATCAATCCCTTAGTGAAACTCTTGACTTTCCAAGAATGATAACCTTGTTTGTTAGGGCCTTCGTCTTTCAGTTCAGTCTCGTTGCCACTTTCATTCTATTTTTGGCCATTAAATACACATTCCAACTCGTCTGCTTCAATCCATGTTGTCGTTTCAGTTTCACTATCATCGTTTCCTCTCAGCTTCAACCAGCTATGTCTGACCATAGATCAATTACTATTGGTCGATAATAGTAAATTTACCGCCAAGTAAAAGTGAATAAAAATATACCTAAATATTTACACTTCAGCAAATGTGAAGCTATGCAAGAAAAGTTCACGGAGAATACATATCAATATTCTACAGGTCATCCTTGTAATAAGATTGATTGTAATAATGCAACAAAATACTATTCGATCACATAAAGGCATCATATTAATTAATTATAGTAACTCCAATATAATATTTTAATGAAACATAACGCTACAAACCTCTATAAAATTTTAATTTATAGAATTCTACACACAAATAGTATTAAAACCATAATACTATTCTTTTTCAAAAAAAGTTTTAGTTCACAAAATATTATAGATAAATAGCATTACTAATTTTGCCTTTCATTCATCAAAGTAAACGCTTCCTCTTCATTGCTTTGCGCACCGTGATTGTTATTTATTGTTAGACCTGTCTAAATTTGACCCAACTCATTTACCATACTTATAAATGGGTTGGGTCAACCCATTTATGAATATCATAAAATGTGTTACGGGTTGGATTGATCCATTTTTAAAAGGGTTATAGATGGATAACACATTTACCAATTTATTAAAAACAATAAATTTTAATATAAATTTGAAAAATAAGAATTTTAAACATATATTATAATTTTTCATGGATACTGACAGTTGTACTTAAAAAATAACAGACAACCACATTTTCATATTTGAATTCCACCTAGTGCAGAAGTTGCTATTTTTTTTTCAAACTGAATAACTTCTTCGTTCTAACTCGGAATCAAGCGAGACTTCGACCGATCAACTCCAACCTAAATTACGGACAGTATGGAACACACTCGGATACTTCATCGTGTGAACACACACTGTAGTTCTCCAAGGGGACTGACAGTTGTACTTAGAAAATAACAGGCTGTCATATCTCTATATTTGAACTCCGTCTAGTGCAGAAGCCGCTATATTTTTGTTCGGACTGCAATAACTCCTTCGTTCTAACTTGAAATTAAGCGATACTTCGACCGATTAACTCCCTCTAAATTACGGACAGTATGGAACACTCAGATACTTCATCATGTGAATGCATACTGTAGTTCTCCAACGAGACTGACAGTTGTACTTAGAAAATAACAGGCTGCCACATCTGCATATTGAGCTCCGCCTAGTGGAGAAGCCGCTATTTTTTTTGTTCAGACTGCAACAACTCCGTTCTAACTCAAAATCAGGCGAGACTTCGACCGATCAACTCCCATCTAAATTACGGACAGTATGAAATCTTCGGATATTTCATCGTGTGAACGCACACTGTAGTTCTCCAAGGGGACTGACAGTTGTAATTAGAAAATAACAGGCTACCACACCTGCATATTGAACTCCGCCTAGTGCAGAAGCCGCTATTTTTTGTTCAGACTGCAATAACTCCTTCGTTCTAACTGGTAATCAGACAGGACTTCGATCGATCAACTCCCACTTAAATTACGGACAGTATGAAACATTCAGGTAGTTAATCGTGTGAACTCACACTGTAGTTCTCCAAGGGGACTGACAGTCGTACTTAGAAAATATCAGGCTATCACATCTGCATATTGAAGCTCCGCCTAGTGCAGAAACCGCTATTTTTTTGTCCAGACTGCAATAACTCCTTCGTTCTAACTCAGAATCAGGCGCGACTTCGACCGATTAACTACCACTTAAATTATGGATAGTACGGGACACTTGGATATTTTATCGTGTGAACGCACACTGTAGTTCTCCGAGGAGACTAACAGTTGTACTTAGTAAATAATAAGCTACCCCATCCCCATATTTGAATTTTGATGAAAATTAGAATTAATTTTTTTAATTTTTGTCGGATCTCAAAACATAAAAATTATAATTATAATTATTTTATATTTGTTTGTTTTTTATTAGTCAAATTAAATTTAAATAAATGAGTTAAATGGGTAACCCGTTTGTTAGTG
The DNA here is from genome assembly GCA_030765085.1 of Allium cepa. NCBI lineage: Eukaryota > Viridiplantae > Streptophyta > Magnoliopsida > Asparagales > Amaryllidaceae > Allium > Allium cepa. The sequence goes on along the minus strand of CM060928.1, from coordinate 629,250,961 downwards.
GGTTGGGTCATAAATGGGTTAGGTCATAAATGGATAAAAGAGAATGTGTCATAAATGGGTTCAGTCGAACTTGACCCAACCCAACCCGTTAGACAGGCCTATAGCTACACCTTCTTGTCATTCCTTCACTATTATCGTTGCCTTCACCAATTGTCATAACAAGAAAACCCTAATCACCTCCACCCATATGCTGACATCGCACCTCCACTAAGAATCTCCATCCCCCACCAATTCTTGTCGCCATCTGCAGCAACCCTTGCCAACTCCCTCCACCTGCCTATGTCAACAGCCTAGTTGATAGAGCTTTTGAAAATTGCATAAAAACGTAGGTTTTATTGCCTACGCTAATTGCCATAACAACTAAAAAGGCCTTATCCGTGTCAACCACCATGATCGCCATTGCACATCCACCAAGCATAGTCATCCTCCACAAACCCTTGTCCCCGCCTCCATCAAACTCCATGTCCCATCTCCATCACTCTATGGAAGTACATATCCTAGTTTATGAAGCTTGTGAATTTTCCTCCAAAGGATAAATTTTATCCAATTTAGAGCAAAACTTTAACATCTATGTCAAACACACCTTGTGTATGTGTATTCTGCTTAGGTATTTATCATTAAGTTCAGTTGTATTTTTCAGGACTACTTGTTCCTCAAACAAATGGTTTGAAAAGGATTACTACAATCTGAACACATAATTAGTGTTCAACAATTCAATGTTGCTATAATAAGGAGAATTTTAGTCTTTAACCTTAATAGTATCTTCACAAGCTTGTTAAAGTAAGATGCGATTTTCCTGGTAGTACGGTATCTAAAACGGTTCAACTCATCAATTACAAATTATAATTGTTTAAATATAGCAAATATCTCATGATTCTGTTATGGGAATTCTAACTTTAAAGATCATTCAAATCGAAACCCAAAGCACGGCGGGAAGTGAGACCGTGATAAAAAGTACAAAAACAACCAATCAATATCTCAATTCAAATCTCAATCTGCAACAACTTGAATTTTAAAACTATTTAAAATAAGGATTTTTAATGAAGATTTTGAAATAAAATTTATTTTCGACATTAAAATTTGTTAATGAAAACTAAATATTTAAAATGCGTCGATTGAAATAAGATCAATAAAATTTATTTTACATCAAAATTAGTTCGAAACTCCGTGAGCACATTTTTCGGTACTAATTATCAAATTTTAAAGTATGAATATTTTCATATAGAAGTGATCTAGTAAATTTTCTGATTAAAACGTTTATGTTCATTCGGTCCAATTCCGACCTTTATAATTCCGTTTATCAAGAATTGTCGTTGTCGTCCAAATTCAAAGCGGTAACGGCGACGACAGATGAGATTTTGCTACGAGTGTCGTAACACTGATTTGATTATATCCTTGGATTCTTCTCGTCGCGCTGAGTTCCGCGGTATATTTGTTTTCTTATTTGGCTTCCTTGGCAAAGCGCTGAACGGTTGAGATATAGGTCTGTGACCGTGCCCAGGTCATAATTGCTTCATTCTTTTCAACCTACATAATTTCTTTTCTATCGACGATATTCCTTACGTGCACAGACCAAATTATTAAATGCTGCATTTAACGCTTTTCTCCCCTCTATATATATACACACACACATGATCTCTCTGCTCATTCGCATTCTTCTTTGAGAGCATTGAAAATAGGATAAATTTTGTATTTAGGCCAGATTTGTTAATAAATTACTAGAATAGCCCACATTCCAAACTGTTTACGAAACTAAACCATTTTTCGCCACGTTGGACTCCCCGTGTGCTGGCGGCATCTCAAATGCCGCCAGTACACATGTATTGATCAAATATACACTGGCTGCATTTGAGATGCCGCCCGTATACGGCATCTCAATTGCCGTCTATTTTTTTCTCTTTGTAAATTTGCAGCCCACTTTATCCTATATTTCCCACTCTTCCTTCTCTCAACCTCTCTTCATAAAAAATCCGAACCCACCCATCCCCCCCCCCCCAATTCAGCAAAAATCAAATTGTCAAATAAATAACTACTTAAATCTAGCTAGAATTTGAACTATGGCTTCATCATCGTCTCAAGCACATCTTATAGGTATGAAATCTATCGATTTTTCTCTAATTGTCATTTTTTCAATTTAGGGTTTAGGACTATAATTGTTCTATAATTGCAAATCTATGTATGTATAGTACAATGAAGTTGAGTGGTCATCTAGAGCGCATGTTTAATTATTTTATTATTGTGTATAATGAAATTGTATAATTGCAAATCTATGGTTGTATACCCAATGAAGTTGACTATGATTATGTAATGATATTGTGGTAGAATATGACGAAATGACGCCCGGACCGATTGATCCTAGTGTGCTTTACCTCCAACCTCAACAACGCACAGACAACATGGATATGATGGAGGTACAAGGTTATATAATTTGTCATTACTTCTGCAAAGTGTTGGTGATTACCATAACTGCTTTCATTGTTATTATTTATCGACAGGATGTTGAGCCGGACGACTTCATTGACCATTCACCCACTTTAAAGCTCGTTACGTCAGCGCATCAAGGCATGTTAGAGATGTTAGACAGAGCTGGATTTGGTGTTATCAATAAGTTGGGATATACGCAGCTCGACCGGAATCTTTTGACGGCTTTGATCGATAGATGGCGACCGGAGACGTCTACATTTTATCTTAGAGTAGGTGAGGTGATGATCACTTTGAAAGACATAGCTGTATTGCTCGGATTGCCGATTGACAGGGAACCCATCTTGAAATTGAATTTTCCAAGAAATTATATGAAATTGTGTGAGCCCTTGCTCGGATTGGCTCCTCCTGAAGACATGAGATGGGGAAATGAGTCGATAGTGGCCACGTGGTTTAGGGAGCAGTTGGCCGGTGATATTCTCCGTCATGCCTCTCCTTTGCAGATTGTTCAGTGTGCCCGCGCTATTATGTTGCACATCATCACGCAACATCTTTTTTGCAATCGATCGAAGACAAGGGTAGCCCTTCAATGGCTTCCATTGTTAGAAGACTTCGATTCATGTCAACAATACTCATGGGGTTGTGCGGTGCTAACTTTCACCTATGCGGAGCTTACAAGAGTTGCTTTGGTCTAACAACAGTCTGTTGGAGGTTATGTGATTCTGCTTCGAGTAGGAACATAGTATTTCGTTGTTGCATATTTGAGTTTGTCGTAAAACCGTAACTAAAATTAAGTTTCGCACTTGCAGCTTTGGTCATGGACCTACATTCTAGTTGGTCGTATTTCTATGAAGACGCAAAAAATTGACAATTCAAAGCCATATGGAGCAAAGTAAAACAATGTTGTTAGTGTTATTGTATCGATACAGTAAATTTGAATACTTCTTATAACATGTTGCTATTACAGGTGGATTGGACCGAAGAATACAAAAATGACCCCCAGACGCCATTTAGCCTTCTATTGGAACGAGTTTGATGTCTTAGATTACAATGCAGTAACATGGAATCTATATTTCGAGGCAGACCTTCAGGCTCTTCCAACTCTTTGTACAATGGACAGGCTGCTATGGCGGGCATGACTTATGATTTTTTGTTTCGACGATTTAGCATATCATCTGCCAGATAGAGTCATGACGCAGTTTGGCCTTCGACAGCACCTACCGAATCCCGCTCTATATTACACGCTTCCATACGGAGAAGATGAGTTTGAAATGATGATTGAGTTATGAAACAACTGTTTCATAGCTAGGGAAGATGAGCACGAAGTCATTTTGACCGATGAGGAGTATCTTAGTTGGTATTGGAATATCACTCACCGTTATGTGCTATGAAGACGAGCGGAAGAACCCAGCAAAAGGCGGCACCTTATACTCTACGAGCTCCACTAGAAAGGAATGTGGTACGTATTACTATTGATAACTTGTATAGTACTTATGAAACTTATAATGGTTTATGTTATATGAAGGCGGATGGTATGTATCATGTGTTGGACGTTGTCGATGAGCTTGCGGAGGAGGTTCTTGAAAAGAGCAAGGCGAAATGCTTCTCTATCAAACAAATTCTACTATCCTGTTTGTCGAAGAACAAGATGTCAAGGCACATCCCACCTCTGCCTCCTCCTCCTCCTGTCGTGCCACCACTTATCGAGGATATTGCCCCTTCCTCATCATATGAGGACATAGTTGCATTCCCACCGGCCACCTCACTGAAGGGGAAGTATGGAAGAAAGAAGAAAATTGAGAGCGAGAGTCTCGGAGCGACATCTTCCCTGCATACACAACCCGTCGGGCCAACGCAACCCCCAACAGAAGGGACGCAAGAGAAGGGCAGTGAAGAGCTGTCATTGGAAGAGGAGGAATTCATGCTCAAGCCAAGAAGACCGAAGAAGAAAACTCCTTAGGAATTGAAAATTTTGAGATGAAATTTTAAACTAATTGTAGTGGGCCGTGGTTTCTAGTTGTTGACTGTGGTATCGGTTGACTATAGTGTTGATTGATCGTTTGTGTGGGATGTTGACTGTAGTGTTTATTGATCATGGTTTCTATTTGTTTGTTTGGGATGTTTGGTTGTTAACTAATGTAGACTATTGTTTGTCGTTGTGATTGTAGAAGTGACTCTAGTATTTCGATGTTGGTGTGAATGTTATTGATTGTAGACTTGTATTTGTTGACGCTAAATGTAGTTAGGAGCTTAGAAATTAGTAATTGACAATGTTTGAAAAATTGTTTACATTGGTGTCCAAACGTTGACGCCGTATTTCTGATTTGTAGTTTTCCTGAGTAAGTAACAGAGCGGCATTTCAAACCGCATGGGGCGGCACTTGTAATGCCGCTAGGAGCGGCATTTGAAAGGCCGCGTGGAGCGGCATTTTAAATGCCGCATAAGGATGCTGATAATTATGGCATTTGGGATGCCGCGGTCTGGTTTTCTCAGGCGTCATTTCAGATACCGTAGTGTGGTGTACGTCTGTTGTAGGTTCGGCAAGCATGTAGACTGACTTTTCAAAACAACAGAGTTCAACCAGGCATAACATACTTCGAACATATAAATATTATTTCGGATAATGCTTTAATAAGTTTGCGCAATTGTTTCAGATATTTATTCATCACACAACAAGTTTCGAATATTATTATGTTGCATTTAAATTATCCTTCAACGATCTACGTGGCCACAACATTGAATACTTGTACCCGTGAATCAACAATTCTTTTCGGTATTCAAGGTTCAACTTTTCCAAACGACTAACCTTCTCTTGCATCTCTAAAGCATAGTCCATCCCTCTAGGACATTGTGGTGGATCGAGCCACTTAAAAAAATTACAGCATTCAACCTGATGCGGTCGAATCTTGTGATCGTTGTATGCAGCGCAACGGTAGAAACAACGTCCAGTGTTCCTATCATTTCTGCAAACGACTACTTCGCATTCCTCTCCATCGCCACAAACTGCACATGTTGCATGGGAGCTTGAGCTTGCACGATTTCCCCGACCAAGGATGCCTAAAAGACATGCATGGAGCGATTGTTAGACTGGTCTATCAACCGCGACTTCTCCACGTGATGCTCTACTATCCACAACTAGGAGTTCTTCTTTGAATAGTGTCCCTGGTACAAAACCAACTTCAAGGTCGGCGCCACTTGAAATCCCCTTTCCTTTATTTCGTTCGAATTCGTCGTACAACTTCATTATTATTACATCATCGATTTCCAAATTGTCTATTATAAACCTATGAATACAGTCAAATATTGCTTTGTTATGTTGCTCTGTTAGCGCACATAAGTGACATTTGAAATTTTGCTCTGTTATGTACTCACCTTATTCAAATTTGAGTACACTCTACATTAGAATGTTAACGACATAATAAATAAGTGTCAAATAAACTTTGCGTATAACATCAGTTTAGATAAACAATTGTTCTCAGAAAAACTAGAATGCATTCAAATTAGGATCACAAACAAAATAAAACAAAAACATTAAGTTTCTGTGTTGCAACGATTTTTTTTATGACCAAGAACACCACATTTGCTGCACCTATTTCCTTTAGAGGTCTGCATCTCATCCATTGTACCTTTAATTCTCGTTGAATGTGGGCGTCCTGGTTGTCTTTTAGCTACCGGAGGTAGGACCAATTGACTATCACTAGAACTCCAATAGCGTTTATCTCGTACCTGGTGAAACTCGAGGCTGTAAGCTACCAGGTATTTCGCTGTGGAATACCATTTTGAGGCGAAGTTGTCGTGGGCTCTATTTGCTCCATTGGAAACCGTTGACCAAGCGGCCATGACATGCATATACGGTAGGTGCTCTAAAAGAAGTATGTTGCACGTATAAGAGCAACTATTACTGTTGATTAGTGCTTTGAACTCGTCCTCGAAATAATGCACAACTTGCCACTCAGATTGACTAAATCGAATTATTCTTGTATGCCTAGCTTCGTTAGCACTTTCGGCGATCTTGGCTTCCCACTTCATAGTTAAACGGCAAGTCAGTTTTGCTGCCGCTTCTCTTCATTGACAAAGATAATCAACCGACTTGAAAAAGATGCGTGCAACTAAAGCTTTGATAGGTAAAGACCAAGCTCCTTTAAGAACACCGTTGAAACTTTCTGCATAGTTAGTTGTCATGACATGAAATTGATAGCCATCATCTTTACACAGTGCCCAATTCTCCTAGTACACTCCCAAACTCCTTTCTATCCAATTGTGAGCCCTGATGCTTTAAGAACACCATCGGGTTGACACAATTGTGTTCGCTAGGATATTTCCTTACAATCTACCAGTTCTGCTCTGATTTTTTGACACAGTAGCATGAATTCTCCATGGAGAGTTTGCATCTACATTACAAATGGCAGTGTATTTGGTTTTATTTGAATTTATTGCTTTAAAATAAATGGCATGCAAAATCGACCATTCGTTCATCTGTTGTAACAACTTGGCTTTCGTCTCGAAAATCAAACCAACTTTAAATCCATTCTAAACGCTTATGGTTGAAAACAACTCATTGTTAAACTTAAGATTTGCAATGATTGACCTTGCCATAATTTGTGCGTTGCAAAAATCATCATCCAAAGGAACTTCCATTTCCACCTTATCACTGTCTTCGCAAATATTTTATTCAACCGGAAAATCATAGTTCAAATTATTATTGTTCACTTGCATACTACCTCTCCACGAAGTGTCATTCTCCAAAATGTTAACTAAATCCATACTATTTGCAGGGGTTTGTTAGCACCAGAATTTGTCACTAACACCCAAAAAAGGGTTTATGTAGAGAGATTAATGAAGATAGAAAATTAAAATAGAGGAATATGTGCAGAATTAATTGCAAAAACTAGAATACCAGATTCATGGTGGTTCGGCATAACTGCCTACGTCTACTTTGTGTTTAATCTTTATTGCTTTTTCAAATAATTGAATACAGATACAATCACACCAACAACTTAAATACAAGTTCTAAATGAAAAAGAATAAGTCTTGGAAATGGAAGAGTCTCCCTAGTGTTCTCAAAAAAGGTCATTTTCACTGTACCCTGCCCTTCTATTTATAGGCGAAGATAGGCTGGGCTTCCTTCACGGGCCTAAAAACAAGGTATCTTCGGCCCGTAGCAAGCGGTTTCTGCACACCGAGCCAAGGACGCCGAACGGCAGTTGCCGAGCGAGGAATGTCGGTCGTGAATTGTTTGGTCGATCTTCAAGTGAGTTAAAGTAAACCCTCAGGAGAACCGAACCGGACAGTAGGTTGACTTGGAGCGATGTCGTGTCGAATGGCGAAGTCAGTTGTATGGCTTCACTCTCTTGGCCGAGTAGTGCGTTCTGGAATACTTGGTAATGTTCATTTGAGCCGAACCCTCCTATGCCGAGCGATGGTGGTCGAACAACGGATGCCGAGCGATGCAATCAGTCTTTCCCGAGGTATTGTTCCAACAAATACATTGGCCAAGCGACAGGTAGGTCGAACGATACTTCCACGCCGAACGACTTCCAGGCCGAGCGATACTTCCATGCCAAACGGCACTTTCAGGCCGAACGGCACTTAGGCCGAGCGATACTTCCATGCCAAACGACACCTAGGTCATGCGGCACTTAGGCCGAGCGATACTTCCATGTCGAACGACATCCAGGCCGATCCATTCGTCCATGCCGAACGATATCCAGGCTGAACGAGACTTATGCGTCAAGTGGTGCATTCAGGTCAATAATCAGTATCTCATACCCAAGATAAGTAATTGGGTAACATTTGCCCCCCAAAGCATAACATGAGGGTCGGTCATGATATGATATGAATCACAAGCAAGCCATCTGTGATGGGACGAGTTTCTTCATTGCGCTACCGTCTCCGATGCCATCCTAAAAATGTTGAGCAACTCGTTTGGCATACCCACTGCCGCTCGGCATAACTTCTCACTAAACCACTGAACTGCCTTGCCCGGGTCGACTGGTCGATGCCTGTTCACTTCCCCTTCATCACATATAAAAAACGATACTTCTCTTCATCACTTTTCTACTTTCACCTCGACTCTACAGGAACTTGCAACTTACCTCCTTACAAACTTCGGCTACCTCTCCAATCTTCCCTTCCTACCCTGAATCTAGCAAGCTCTCCCTACAAATCCTTCCAAAATTGAGTCTAAACAACTTTCAATCTCAGGCATATCAGATCCCTAAGCTTTTACCATCCTCCTAGGTAAGAATCTCTTGTTCAAACGTTTTTTCAAAATAGGAAGTATAGCACGAAATTTGAATTCACATATTTTCTTTAGAATATGGACAGTAGGAGGCGTGTACATGAGGAAGACGAATCGAGGTTTGGACATGTCTTAGGGCTCGAACTTAATATGACTTTAATCGATTTCAAGGCTGGTGGAATGGATATGAGAAGGGAAAATGACACTAGCCGTTTCGAGGTCGTAGATTCCTGCAGGGTCACCGAGCGTTGGAGTTAAGATGTTGAAGTGGAACTGGACTGTTGTTCGAGGTCGTTCGGGAATCAAGGAACGAGGAAGAAATGAGCATGGCTATTCGGCACTTGTATTTTGAGTGGAGAACGGTCATTTACGAAGTAGTGGCTCGATAGTCTTTATGCGACAGTGATGTTAGGGAGGTAAGAAGAAAGCAGCTCGATGCAGTCTTCATGTGAAAGTGATGTTAGGGAAGTAGGAAGTAAGCAGGTTGGTGTTGAATGGTCGGCTATCTGGCTTAGGCGGTCGAACCAGAGAATGCCAAGCGAAGGCGTATGAACCTAAGATGCCGATCGACATTGGTTTAAATAGAGAGTGCCGAGCGAAGGCATTTGAACCTAAGATGTTGAGCGACGTTGGTCGAAATAGAGAGTGCCGAGCGATGGACTTAGACCGAGCGGCATTTAGGTCGTGTGTTTCGAGTGTCGATCGGCCTTGAGCCTTGAAGTAGGCGACAACAGTCGAAATCATCCCAACATGAACATAACTCATGTCGAATTCACTTACTTCCCAAGCCTAATCATATGACAATAAGCAAGGACCAGGGCTTAAGCAAATAAGCATATCGTACCAATCCAGACTAATAACTCCCCAGTTTCAACAATTATAAATCTGAGTTTAACTCGATAAAAATAGATAATATCCTTCAACATATAATGCCAATGTTCGAGTTCAAAACTGAAAACACCATAGGGAAGGCTCTTGGAGACGGTCAGTGATGAGGGCCTTCGAAGATGATAGTTCAAAGCTTAACTTTACTTTATCAGCTTCACGACTTTTAATTCTTTTACACTTATACTCGAATAATTGCACTAGTCCACCCACCACACGAGGGAAGCACTTTTGTCATCATGTCTAATATTGATTGTCTTTCAAGTATAATTCAAACAGGTGTCTATCCAATCTTCAATGCTCATTGAAGATGTCTAGAAAGTCAAGCTCTGTTACAGTCTCAGATAAACCTGAGCCAAGTTTTCAACAAGAAGTAGTCAGAACTTAAAATCCATCGACAACTCATGTACAAAATATCCCGAGTCTAGCGACTGCATCTATTGACTTGGCTCCTAATGCCATAGATGCGGCAATCATCCTAGATGATCCGGCTGATTCTCAAGCTTCGAGAATTAATGAAAATGCTCTTCGCCGACTATGCTCAATCCACGAAATTCCTTTTGACGATGTATTGTTTACATCGGGACAAGATCATCCTCACCTGCCCCCAGCCGGATATACAGCCTGCAACAAATTCATATGCTAGGTTGGTAGCGTGCCACCATTCAACTCCTTCCTCCTTGATCTGTTGCAGTATATTGAGATCACCCCATCACAGCTACATCCCAACGGTCACACGTTCGTATATGGCACGTGCATTATTTTCATGAGCATTCTATTCAGGCTCCCCACTCCCGGTGACATCCGTCATATTTATCGTTTCAAGAGATGATCCGACAGTCCATCTTTCATATTCCTGGAGCCACACAATAAGTGCCAAATCTTGATGGGGGCGTGGAGCAAATTCGCCCAATATAAGCAAGAATGGTTTTATGTGCGCTGTCCCGCAGACTTTGCGAAGAGATGGCTAGAAGGAAGTAAGTTTATTTTCTAGATCAATACTTGTACGCGGCGGAAAGTGCATCCTTTCTAAAATATTTCTCTACTTTTACAGGTATCAACCCACGCACCAAATGCTCCGGGTAGTCTGAGGCCATCGAAGCTATTCGAGCTGTTCTCGTGGAAGACCGGGATATAAGATCTATCATTACCAATGTATCGCTCTCAAAATTTGGGCTGTTGGCAGAAGGTCACCGAATAACTCTTCCTCTCGGCGCTACTACAACTAGGTTTGCCTTGGACAAAGGCAAAAGGCAGGCCGGGCCTTCAACACGTGTTGCCCCGAGACACCCGAGGAAGGTGAGATTAGGGAAACTGAGGGGTCAGAAACACTGGGTGAGAAAAGTCCTGCTCTGGAACCAGTGGTCGTGGCACACAGAAACAATGCAACGCCTCCCCCTTCGAAGGGAAAAAATAAACTAGCTTACACATTGAGGAAAAAGACGTAAGCGGAACCTCAAAGGTCGCGATCATTCCAATGGAGAAAGAGCCATCTCCACAACACTTAGAGGGTTCACTGTAAGGCTTATCTGACCTCACTATTAGTGACAACTTACCCAATTATGGCTTTAACGATTCAAAAGGCCTAAGACTCCACTTGCCCGCGAGAGGCGATGAAGGCGTTCAAGCCCATAATCAAGGAGAAAAAACTTTGATAAGTAAAGCCAAACAAACTGGTCCGTCGGGGGAAACACTTGGACACACACAATAACACTTACACCTCACCTTGCTCTTAAACTTCAGCCATCATATGATTTTGGCTAACTCATGTTCCCTTAATTTCTATGCAGGTGATATGGAACATTCTCATGGATTTGACCGCCTTCGCGGGTCATTTATTTCCATCATTCTGGCCGGGATTCGGGTTCTGGCAAGCGTCAGGATAGAGATGACGACAGTGATAGGGAGTATCGCTCCCAGGACTCATTATCTCGAAGGAAAACTTACCATCAGTCTTCATACCATCACGATCCTCCCGCTCACTCGGTGTAAGGCAGGGATAAATCTGGTCATAAGGGGTCCCAATCTGATAGTCCCCACGACCAACATTCGGGTTCATCTAGCACCAGGCAACCCCGAGAACTTTATAAAAAACCCGTAGTCTCTAGACAAACTTCTTCTGCTTCTGCACATAATCCGTCGATAGCGGAAAGGCTAACCAAGCTTAAGACCACGTTCCTAAAAATAGGCTTCAACGGTCTGAAGTTTTTTCCAAAGATTCATCATATTCCAGGGCACGTCGAACAAAGTGCCATTGCTTGCAACAATGATGTCTACGTTCAACACAATGCATTTGTTCAATTGGCAGAAAAGGTTTCAGAAGTTTCTATCGAACGCCAACACGAAATTGATTGTCTAAAACTCGAAGCCATTCACGACAAAGATATCATCAAAGCCTAGGATGAAGAGCTTTCATCATACAAATCTCAGTTTGAAACTGCTCAGAAAAACACTAAAGACATAGATGATGTCGTTAATCGTCTGATGGCCACACATAAGAAAGAGATCGACGAAGCGGTTCAATATTGCGGTACCTTAGCATTAGAGAAAGACTCCATTCAAAAGGAGAGAGATGCATTCGCTCAGCGAGTCAAAGAGTTGGAAGAGCTACTTCTTAAGGAGAAGAAAGAAAAAACTACTGCTTAGGAGGAGTTGCAATGATACTGCGATGAGATTGTTGCTACACGACTCCTGAAGACAAAGCTCGATGAAGAGCACTCCAAAGCTGAGATGCTAAAGGATGAGGCCCGTGAAGAGGGCAAAACTATAGCACTGACAGAAATTGATTCTCGCCTTGAGGCGGCTACGGAGGCTGGAAGGGAGGAAATCAAGTGCATGTTTGATCCGCTTATAGCCGAGTATAATGCTCGAATTCTCATGCATCGTTACTTAATATTTCTCGACGAGGGTTACCTCGAATCTCTGGCCGAAGCATGAGGACTTTGATAAAGATCAAAAAGGTTGAGTCGGGCACTGAAGAGGCTGATGAAGAATTTTTAGTGAAGGAATTTCTCCATGGGAATGAGCCTTCAGACTTGTCTGTAGCGAAAGCTCTTCATAGTAGAGACTCCTCCTCGTCGAAAGGAAAGAATGACATTGTCGGCCCGTCTAGAGTTGAGTCTCCAGTTCCTCCCCCTACTCAACCAACTGATCGCCCATCGTTTGACCCCTTCGAGTAGCACATTGGCTACAACCCCGAAGATCCTGGCCTTGACATTCATGTTCTATCTCCCATTCCAGAGGGTGAAACTCCCCGGACGGTTGAGAGTTAGCCAGAAATCAGTACATAACTTTTCTTCTCAAAGTTCAAAGGGCTGTCGTTTTCGGTGAGTAGTTAATGTATTCTAGCATTTGTCTCTTATGACTTCGTGCAGACCATTCTGATCCCAAGCCAACTCTTAGGAGCGATGTCGCCAATGAGAAAGAAGAGAAGACGGGTGAGGCAATTCAAACGGGAGAGATTCCCGTTCCTGACGTTCAAGTGATTGAGGCGCTTAACGAGGATAAGTCTGAAAATCCATCACCCGTCGAAGAAAATTACGAAGTTGAGACTACAGGCGCCTCCGAGCATACTTCAAAGTTGAGCTTGAAGAAGCAACTTATAGAGGAGAAGAAGAAGAAAGGTGAAATCAAGGTCGAGCCCCAAGTAGTGGAACTAGATGATCCTTTGAGCAGACCTTTGAAAGTCATTCTCCCCGGTGGGTCCAGGCCATTTGAAGTTTCCCTTGCTCACTTCCCTAGCTAGCAAAGCGTCTAAGAGAAAACGCATGGAAGCGTAGTCGTTTGAGAAATCGAGGAGGGAGAAGAAATCAAAGAAGTAACTATCATGCCTCGTTCAACGAGAATAAGTTTAGATTATGTAATTATTTCCTATTTATTTTCGTAGCCAATGTAAATAAACTTTTGACTCCGAGTCTAAGAGGAATTGTAGTGGAACTTTGTTTTGTGATTTATGAATAAGACGTAGTTTCTTCGTTTTTTTGATGACTTTTTATTTTCAGCTTGTTGCCTAACTTGTTGCAATAACTCAGAATTCAGTGAGTTACACAAGCTCCAGTTCACCTCCATGTGACTTGGGTATTTTTTGTGAATCGATGATATTCGATTCCGCAATTTGGATTTAGAACGCATTTAGTCCACACTCTGGTGACTTATAGATTTTGAGTCATTTATACTCTAGTCCGCACTCTGGGGACTTAGAGTATTCCAGTCCGCACTCCGAGGACTTGGAGATTTTAAGTCGTTTATACTCTAGTCTGAGCAATGAGCAATGCACCGGAGTAAGGGGACCGATAATCCTCTTCGATACATTATTATGTCCTGCATTAAATATTGCGAAGCTTTATGAATGACTTGTCGTCTTTCGCTCTTTTTTTCGAGCAAGACCCCATGTAGCAAGTATAGATTGAATGGGGTCATCCATGACTCCTTCTCGATTTATGTTTCTAACACGAAATCTACCTCCATCACTTTTATACCCGGAGCATGTAAGGTTTCGACGGGAACTAATCCCATTTGTTGTGCATCACCAATACTTGCAAATTTGGCCAATGAATTGGCTTCTCTGTTTTGTTCACGTGGGACATGCGAAATATCATAATATTCAAGGTCTGCCAATGGTCCGTGAATACGAAGCAAGCCTCTGCCCCTTCGCTTGGTAATCTCCCCGCACCTAGTACAACACCAATTGTGAGTCACAAAAGATTTCAACCGATTTCACTCCAATTTCCCTAATAAGTTTCAAGCTAGCAATCAATGCTTCATACTCAGCTTCGTTATTTGTAGATGGGAAATTAAGCTTCAAAGCATAACAAACTGATTGGTTTACGGGAGTCACAATAATTATACCAGCCCCATAACAACGGTCGTTGGATGCCCCATTGGTGTACAGTTTCCATCGAATGGGGGGAATGACATCATGATTGTTTTGTTCGTCTGACACGGTGAATTCAACGATGAAATCTTCTAGCGTTTGCCCTTGTATGGCCCTTCGTGGCAAGTAGGTAATATCGAACTGAATCAACTCCATATTCCATTTTAACATCCTTCCAGAGGTCTTTGGTCGTTGGAGTAACTGCCGCAAGGGTTGATCGGTATAAACACTGATCGAGTTTGCCTGAAAGTATGGACGAAGCTTGCGTGATGCGATCACCAAGCAGTAGGTCAGTTTCTCAATTTTACGATGATTTCTTTTTGCCTCTGTGAAACATTTACTGACATAGTACACCGGCTTTCGAACTCGGTCCTCCTCGCGAACCAAAGACATACTGATGACATGTTGAGATACGACCAAGTATACATATAACACTTCATGGTTACAGGCTTCGACGGCACCAAGGGACTTTCTCAATGTCTTTCTAGAGCTCGGAATGCGTCCTCACAGTCGGGCGTCCATTCGGAACTTCTCTTTCCTTTCTTTATTACATCGAAGAAGGGAATACACTTATCCGTGGCTCTGGATATGAATCGACTCAGTACGGCCACTTTCTCTTTCAGGCTTTGTACTTTCTTTATAGTTTTTGGCACTTGTATGTCTCGAATAGCTTGAATCTTCTCCGAGTTAGCCTCGATTCCCTACGCATTAACAATGAAACCCAAAAACTTCCCTGACGCAATGCTAAAGAAACACTTTAGAGGATTGATATTCATTCCATAATATCTAAGTATATCAAACGTTTCCGCTAAGTCTCGATTGTGGTCGTTTGACTGCCATGACTTCACGGGCATGTCATCCACATAGACTTCCATTGTTCTACCAATCTGGTCTTTAAACATTCGATTCACCAAACGCTGATAAGTTGCTCCTGCATTTTTCAATCCGAAAGGCATCACTACATAGCAATATAGCCCAACATCTGTGACAATACTAATGTGTTCTTGGTCTGTAATGTACATCGAGATTTGATTATATCCCAAACATGCATCCATAAATGACAATAACTCGTGTCCTACCATTGAGTCGACCAGTTGGTCAATTCTGGATAAAGGGAAACTGTTCTTGGGGCATGCTTTGTTCAGATCAGAGTAATCTACACAGTTTATCCATTTTCTATTTGCTTTTCTCACTAGCACGGGGTTAGACACCCATTAGGGTAGAGGGCATCACGGACGAACCCATTGGCTTTGAGTTTGTCCACCTCCTCTCTGAGAGCAACGGACCTCTCCGGGTCCATGCCCCTCCTTTTCTACTTCACTGGTACGTACTTCAGGTCTATGTTCAACATATGACTTGCAATGGCAGAAGAAATCTGGCACATATCATAATGTGTCCAAGAGAAAACATCCAGATTCTTTCGAAGGAAATCGGTGAGATCCTCGTTCATCGAGGGGTTGAGTTGTGATCCAATCTTAAGTACTCGCGATTGGTCATCTCAGCTGACTGGAACATCAATCGTCAGTTCAACAGGTGTTGTTTTTTATTCCCTGGGTTCCTCATCATCATCTCTTGGATCTATGTCTCTATAGATCCGATTGTGTTGTCCGAGCCAGGGCTCGGGCAGTACTTGTCAATTTTCGGTGACTGGTGCGGACGGAGCTGTCCGCAACCTTTCCTTTCTCTCTTTGCTGGGCCTCTCTCAGCTCAGCTACATAACATGCATGACCAGTCACTTGATCACCATGCACCACGCCAACTTCTTTGTCTGTCGGAAATTTCAAAGTTAAACACCAAGGGGCCAAAGCTGCCTTAAACTCTGCCAGGGCCGGTTGACCTAGGAACACATTGTATGGAGAATCGGCATCCAAAACAATAAAAGGTAGGATTCTCACCCTCATACGTTCATCTTGTCCCAGTTCAACTGGCAATTCTACATAACCCACTGCATTGGTAGCTGCACCAATAAAGCCACGGATACGGGCTTTAGATGGTTTCAAATCCTTTGTCTCCATCTTCATTTGGTCATATGCTTTTTTGACGATGATGTTAATAGAACTTCCACAATCAATCAAAATTATTTTCACAAATGCTGGCCCGATTGTCACAAAGATGACCATCGGGTCAACAGTAGGAGCCTCCACCTGATTAGCATCTATGCTCCTGAATATTATGTCGTCCACCATCGTTCGCTGCTGCTTAGCCGGAGACCCATCCTCTGTATTTTAACAACATTCAAAATCTGCGTGCTTTAAGGAATTGGCATAACGCTCCATTTCTTGCCAATTTTTGTCGGCCGGATGAGGTCCACCGACTGTCGTGTTTATGACCAGTCTACCTATATTTCGAGCAGGTTCCTCTGGATAGCGTGGAGCTTGCCCGCGACCAGGGTCTGATGTTTCTCTACCTTCCTAGAGGTTCTTAACAAATTCCTACAATTTTTTTATGTCTAATCAACTTTTCTATGGCATCGTTGAGGTGTCTACACTCCTCGGTATTGTGCCTGTAAGTCTCATGGAAGTGGCAGTACTTCCCAGTCCACTTTTGTTCCTCTGTGGACTCTTTTGGGCGTGGCTTTCGGTATTGAAAAGTATTACAGGTTGATAGATAGATATTTTCAAGAGAGGCATTCAGTGGACTGCATTCGTTGTAAGATGGAATCCTTGGTTTCCATTTTCCTGCTTCCCTTTTCTTTTTGGAATTTCCTCCTCTGGACCCTTTAGATTGCCCAGGCTTGTTATGGACATTGACCTGGATTTTCCTTGAGGTATCACCAGATTGTTTTACAGCGATGTTGCTCTTCACAGTCTCCTTGCCAGGCCCTGGTGCATTATCTCGCCTCGTCCACCTAGCTTCCTCCCTTCTTATGAACTGATGAGCCTTTGAATAAAAATGCTCTAGCGTAGTCGAAGGTTTTCCTGCCAGCCAATCCCTAAACTCCGAATCCAGATCCACTCCTCACATCATAGCCATCAGAATGGCATGGTCATTTGGGTTGCTAACTTCAGTGGCCGCAACATGAAATCTCTGTAAGTACTCTTTTAACGACTCCCTTGGAGCTTGAATCACACTAGACAAGGACATCATGTCCTTAGAACGAGTGGCATGAATCCTGAACTGTTTCATAAATTTCGTCACTAATTCATCAAAGCTGGAGATAGACCGTGGAGGAAGTCGGGTGAACCACATGGTAGCAATCCCAGATAAAGTTATTGGGAAGCACCTACACTTAGTTGCATCATTTTCTCTAGCTAAATCCATCATCTATTCATATCTCATCACATGCTGTCGAGGATCAGTCTTTCCTTTATAGGCGGGATAGTTGGCATGTTAAACTTCCTAGGGTACTCGGCCTGTAGAATAGTATCTGTGAATAGAGTATGACTTCTGGATATCCCCCAATCATTATTAGTCAAGCCTTGATTTTCTCTCATCAGCTGTCTGACCATAGCCGATAGGTCCGGGGTTTGTATGGAAGATGGTAAGTTGGAATCTGTCCTACGAGATCATTCTGGTTGGGGTCTCCTCTACTGGCGATCTCCCAAACGTGTATTCTGAGGACCAACTTCATTAGGACCTTGGTGAGCTGGTCGTACAACTTCCACTCGTGCTCTGGACCCTAAGTTTCCTTGATGTAAGTGAGGTGCCATGAATCCATGTAGGGAACCTGGACCATATCTGGTTGATCGATCAGTAACACCTGCTTGTGTTGTTTCAGCTCTACGGCGCCTACGCCTGGGAGGTTCATCTGACGAAGTCGAGCTATCAGACGAGGAGTAAGGAGCGGGGCTACCTCCAGTATTCTAATGCTGTTGTTGAGAAAGCTGGTCATAAGGTTGGCGTTAGCTTGAATCTGTTGGCTAAGTTGTCTCATGCTTTCCATGAGTTCTCTCATCAAGTTGTTGAACTATGTTTTAGTGACAACTTCCATCTGATTTTAGGCGGCGACAGTCCCTGCGCCCGGATTAACTTGTTGATTGTTAGGTCCTACTTGTTGGATGCTAGCAGTCTCATTGATGTCTGCGTTGTGCGAGGCTGATCGGGTACGAGGTCTTTCCATTGTAGAGTTATTGGTAGGAACTCTGAGTAGAATCAATGGCCATCCTGTGAATGACTTGGATCTCCTTCGAGGGATTTCTTCAATCTAGTAGCTACAAAATAGATCCTAATAACCTGAGAATGTGCTTCTCAGTGAAAGCATCAAAATGTTAGCACCAGAATTGGTCACTAACACCCAATGAAGGATTTATATAGAGAGATTAATGAAGATAGAAAATTAAAATAGAGGAAAATATGCAAAATTAATTGCAAAAACTAGAACACCAGATTTATAGTGGTTCGGCATGGAAGTATTACTAGGCCTAAGTGTCGCTTGGCCTGGCTGCCATTTGACATGGCAATATCGCTCGGCCTAAGTGCCGCTCGGCCTGGGTGCCATTTGGCATGGAAGTATCGCTCGTCCTAAGTGTCGCTCGGCCTGGATGTCTTTCGGTATGGAAGTATCGTTTGGCCTAAGTGCCGCTTGGCCTAATTGCATCGCTCGGCATCCGTTGTTCGACCACCATCGCTCGGCATAGGAGGGTTCGGCTCAAATGAATATTACCAAGTATTCTAGAACGCACCATTCGACCAAGAGTGTAAAGCCATACAACTGACTTCACCGTTCGGCACGACTTCACTCCGAGTCAGCCTGCTGTCTGGTTCGGTTCTCTTGAGGGTTTACTTCGAGTCACTTTGTGATCGACCAGGCAATTCTCAACCGGCATTCCTCGCTCGGCAACTGCCGTTAGACATCCCTAGCTTGGTGCGCAGAAAACACTTGCTACAGGCCGAAGATACCTTGTTCCTAGGCCCATGAGGGAAGTCCAGCCTATCTTCGCTTATAAATAGAAGGGCAGGGGTACAGTGAAAAGGACCTTTTTTCGAGAACACTGGGGAGACTCTTCCATTTCGAAGACTTACTCTTTTTCATTTAAACTTGTATTCAAGTTGTTGGTGTATGGATTGTATCTATATTTAATTACTTGAAAAAGCAATAAAGATTAAACACAAAGTGGACGTAGGCAGTTACGCCGAACCACTATAAATCTGGTGTTCTAGTTTTTGCAATTAATTCTGCACATATTCCTCTATTTTAATTTTCTATCTTCATTATTCTCTCTATATAAATCCTTCTTTGGGTGTTAGTGACCAATTCTGGTGCTAACAGGGTTCGTCATTGACATCTTTACCTTCATCTTGTCCATCTCAGTATCAACATCTTCATTGTTTGCATTTACGTTGACATTCTCCAAATTAGCATTAGATTGCGTAGCAATATCGTGTGTGGGAATTCAGCTATTCAAACATAAGTATTACTTTAAAACCAGTACCTAATTACTACCTACCAAATTTTGATTCTTCATTATACATACCTCTGACTAAGATCTTATAACTAGGATGGAGTTGGATACATAAATTGAGACATATGGCAGTGTGATGGTCCAACAGAACTAGGAAGTGTTGGTCAATAAGGAATATAATTGCATATACAGTGAAAAAACAGTTAAGTAGTGCATAACTATCTAATTGATACGACCTAAATTTCATAAATAAATATTTCACCTTCCGAGCAAATGCTTAAAGCTGCCTTGACTTGGATAGGGGTACGTATACTGAACGCCCTATGGAGAGGTCATACACGGAGGATATCCATATAGATACAAGCCTTGTTGTTGACCGTACATCGCTGTCATAATTGGATTAATGAAACTCAGGGATGCATTTCCACGACTGATACTTACTGTCTCAACCGTTCTTCGACGCTCCTCAATAACACTGTCAACTTCTTGTTCTCGTATGGGTTCTTCTACTTGCAAGCGCCTAATTTTCCTAAAAAATGGCTCATTTGATTTTGATGTCACTGAAAACATTAGCTCCACATCGTCATCATCGGCTATTTTAATGGCTTTCGATCCTGAGTCCATCGGTCAGTTTCACACTAACTCTAAGTCAAATTCTTCAGATTTTATCTTGGTAGCTTTATAAATAAATTCTTTCAGCTGCACCAAATTACAACCTTTCAACACTTTTGCTGGCTTACATGAACCACCAACATATTTTCCATAGTTATGTTCATTGACAACCATTTCGTCATCGAAATAACAGATCGTTGGTACACTTGGAAGCCATTCTACAATTTATTCAGTCAACCAGTTACCTATTGTCATTTGTTACCAAACTACAAATAGGAAAAAAAATTGAACTAGAATTTCCAAAAAAACATACCTACTATATCTAATTCCTTGTTCAAGAGGAAGAATTAGATGTTGCTCCTTGTTTGTAGCTGAATCCAATCAAGATTAAACTACACTATGCAATATTTTAACAGTTTGGAGTTTAGGATTATTGTAGATCTAAGAAAACTTTGGAAAAAGGCAAACATTAAACGATGGCTGCCTAATAAAGTAGCATAAAATGGCGATATTTGAGATGGCGCAAACTGGCGGCATCTCAAAAGCTCCGTTGTAATTTTTCACAATTAACGTGTACTGGCGGCATTTGAAATGCCGCCTATACATGTGGCGCCAACGTGGCGAAAACATGTCTAGTTTTGTAAATAGTTTGGAATGTGTCATATTCTTCTAATTTGTTTATAAATTTGGCCTAAATATAAAATGTATCCTTGAAAATATTTATATACTACTAACTATATTGATCAATGTATTATCTTTTGCTCTTCCCACTTATATCACCCGTCACACTTTTCCCTCCTTTCTTTTTATTTCATTCCTCCCCTCTCCCTCCACTGCTCCCACCAACGCCGGCCTCCACCTCCTTCTCGAACCCGCCTCCGCGTTATCGTCGACCCTCACTCACCTAGACCCACCTCTCGCACCCGCCCTCTCTTCACGAAGCCGCCTCCACCTGTCCCGCTCTCGAACTTAGCGACCTTAGACCACCCACATCCTGCCTTCTTTCGGCTGCCCTTGACTTGCCACGTACAGGCGAACCTGCACCTTTACACAAAACCACCCAACCCTCCGCCTTGCCTGCCTCTGCCCTGGACCCTCAACCCCAGCAGTTCATCGAACCACCTTCAGCCTTTGCTGAACTCAGCTCAAACCGCACCCGACCTCCACCACCCGAGCCCACTGACCCACCAGCCTCACTCGAACCTTCACCACCTGCCTGCTGCACCTTCGCCCCTCGCTCGCGCTCCAGCACCGCTCCCCTAAACCACCTAGTCCGCAACCTCCACCCTTCACAAAACCCGCAACCACCCCCACCTGCTTCTGCAAAGCACCACCCAGATCACCTTACCATGCACCCCACCTGAACCTCCTCCACCCCACGGTGCTTGCCGTGCTGTGTGTGTTACTCTTATGAAAAAAGAAGGAAGGTGTGTAAAAGGAAGAAATATAGTATGAAGAATAGAGAAGTAGGCATAGGCAGTGACGTTTCACGTTTTTTTTAAAAAGAAGAAGGAAGAAACCGAACCCACGATCTCCACCTAGCAGCCATCGAATCCATAGGCGGCAGCATTCCGCCAAAGCAGCCGTCTCCATTCCTGCACTGGGACGTGTACACGTATTCGGATCTGTGCTCATTCTCGTTTTCCAAAGCCGTGAAGGTGAGCGATTCTAAGCTCACGATTATATTTTCAAATGCAAGTATCCTACGAAATTAGAAATACTTGGTTGATAATTATAAATACTTGGTTAATGATTACAATCGATATTGAAATTGCGTACCATTGGTATTTGACAATATGATATATGATTTAGCTAGAATAGTTTAAATGTTTGATTGGAATCCCAATTGCATGTGAAACCCATTAACTATGGAAAAGTTTTAATATTGGATGTTGATTGGTTTATTGATACCTGTCATTGTCATATTGTTGCTCTATGCATTAATCTGGACACCAAAATTTGAACCGGAATATGAGTTGAAATGATAAATACCCAAATTCAAATCACTTGGTATAGGATAGAAAATTTAATAACAAACACCGATTGGTCGATGGAAATTTATTTTGGATATTTAATATTTAAACTCAAAATTAAGAAGAATTCGGAAATTTAACATGAATTATAAATTTGAAATTTCACATTGAGGTTAATATTTAATTTCGAAAATCTGTTAAGCGAATTTAGATTTTAAAATGAAATATTAATTGAACTATTTTAAAGTTATGAAATTGAATTAAAATTGGTTATATGGAATATTAATGAGATTTAAACTCGTTAAATTGATTATTTGAAATAGAATGAAATTTGTTAATATTGTATAGGTAATTAAATTTTAATCAAATATTTGATTTAATTGAAGAAAGAATTTTATTTGATTTTATTGAATTAAAATATAATGATTAAATTGAATTTTTTTTGAATTAAGTTCAATCAAATGTGTTAAATTAAGAAATAAAGTAAATTAGTTCAAAAGTTAATTAAATTAAATATTTAATATTGAAACTTTTCATTTAAAAATTAATTAACTTTGTTAATTTGAATAGTAATGAAGATTTGGCAATTTTGTAATGGTGAAATAGGATTTTCACTGAAAAATATTGTGAAAGGTTAACTTAAAGACATTATTTACAAATGTAATGTTGGAAAATAAAAGACATTTTATCTTTTAAATAAAATGGTTCTGTGAAATGAAATCGAGAATTTGATCGAAGAGATTATTTTCGAGAATGGGTATATTACTAATGAGTTTAATATGGATTCGTAAATCGAAGTGTGAAAATTGAATTCAAACTTGAATACTGATTGCTCATACGAAGTCGATGCAAAGTCTCTTAAACTTTCGCACTTATACTGTTTGATTTAAATTTACTCGCATAAGAAAATATAGTCTTGACTTGAGTGTATTGTTTTTCCATTATGCTCGGGTCAACCCGAGTTGTTTCAGTTCTCGAAGACGTTCGTACTTGAAGATGAAGACCGGGATTGGAAGATCCTACTTACAACTATTATTCTGCTGCATATATTGACATGTTCAGTTAAATGTATAATTTTGATAATATTGAAATAGAATCAAATGTATATTGATAGACAGCTTTGTAATTGTGTTATTATTATATTTTATCCTTCCATTGTGAGATTCTATATATTGTTTCTTTCACTTCTCCTTTTCTTTTAAACCCCTTGATAATTCGTCTTTTTGAATGATTCGGGTCAGGCATATGAGATTAAATGTTGACTTGAATTGACCAAAAAGGCGGATCGTCACATTTGGTATCAGAGTTGAGGGTTAAGTGAGAACCTTAGCTTTGTTAGGATTAACTTATTAGAGATAGGGTCAATGTACCCTAGAATGAGTTAAGAGTGCAGAGAACATATTTTTATTATGTGTATGTGTATATATTACTTTGTAAACTTATTATAACTTAAAACTCATAGAAAATTTAGTTGGTTAAAAGTTGTATATTCAATTTAAGAAAACATATAAAATTGTGAAATGATTCTATATGAGAATTGATTTATATGATTTAAGACTGAAAAGAAATCCAAATTGAAAATTTGTGAATCTGGATTTTGGATACTTGAAAATGATTTCAGATTTTGAAAAATATATTGTACTATTTGAAAAGTACTTTTCCAAATAAGAAATGTCTTCAAAACGATTTTCAAAATGATTTCAAAGAAAATTAAACTTATTAGCTTTGTTATGCGATTGATTTAATGAAACTGATTTTGATTCAAATCCCTGAAGTATGATTTGATATTCAAAAGACGTACATAAATATCTATTTGAAATGAACCCGATGTTCAATTCTTGAATTTTCGGATTGAATTATATTATGAACACATGCACCCCATGCATTATGGTTGATTGATGATTGTATGCATCTTGTTGAGATGATTGATTGCTGATTTCCAACTTTGAATTAGAATTTAATTTTCTAACTATTCTGATTAGTCGAGCACTTCCAAATTGAGAATTAATTTTTAAAGATATGCATTTTCGAAAAGTATAAAAGTATTTTGGAAAGTTATAAGGGAGTTTAGTTTGAAAATTTTAAAAAATAAAGGTAATAAAAGTTAGATAAGTTTTAAAAATTATAAATATTTTGATAAGTAGA
This sequence comes from Allium cepa, assembly GCA_030765085.1. NCBI lineage: Eukaryota > Viridiplantae > Streptophyta > Magnoliopsida > Asparagales > Amaryllidaceae > Allium > Allium cepa. The sequence continues at coordinate 629,226,469 of CM060928.1, read as the reverse complement.
TTAATAGGATTATTTTGTATTATGCAAAGAGGAAATTGGTTAAACTGCTTTAAATGAAATATAGTTTTAAGAAATGCTTTGGACTTCATAAATACTTATAAAACCTTACTTATTTGCAAAATGATTTTGAAAGCGAATTTTAAAATCTAGTTTTAAAAGTTTTTATAATGAAATTGATTGAGAAATGTTTATGAATTAAGAAAAAATTTGTTATTTTTGTATAAAGGATTTTTGTTAAGTATTTGATTTTAAAAAAAAAATTATGGTTTGAAAACTTGATCACTTACGAAGTGATTTTAGAAAAGAAGTTGATTTTATGTAGATATGACTTTATGTAAATGTGAAACTGAAGAAAGTTTTGAAAACTGATGATTTGGAATTTTAAAATATATGAATGTTGAATAATAACCAATTTGAAAAATGATTGCTGAAATCATAGGTGAAAACTAATTGGATGAAAAAAATGAACAAAAAATGAAATGATTATAAATAAAATCATGACTTGTAAATTATTTATGAAATAAATGGATGTTGCAACAAATGGCTCTAGTTAAAGTTGTGATAAATTCAAACTTGAGTAATGTCTTATAAAAAGGAGTTAAGCCTTTATAAATTGATTATAAACTTAAGGAAATTTCTTATGAAATGATTCGCAAATAAATGTAATATTAAATGAGAAATATTACATGTAAAAATGAATGTAATTTAAAACGAAGAGAAATATAAGCAATGCAATGAGAATGAATATATAAATGTTTTATATTAAATGGAGAAATTCCATGAAACAAATATTTAAGTATGAAGTGATATTTGTGTTAATCAATGAGATTAACAATGAATTTAAATTAAATGTAATTGTGATAATTCAAATTGGAATAAATACGTAAGTTGTATATATATTATTTTATTCGCATATTTAATTTGAGCCGGATTTAAGTACACAAGTTCGAGGTGAATTACACCATTTCGTTTAAGAATTTTTCATTTGATTCTTGATGGAGAATATTTGATATGGATTCTTGGTTTGATTCTAAAATTCTCTATCATAATATATGGCTATGCAAGGGGAATGATGGTTTCTAGCCAAGATACCTTATCGAAGTCCATATTATGGAAGTCGAATGAACAATACTAGTTCGAAAGCGAACTTGTGTGATCGAACGAGCGATCGAACGTGATATTCCGTGATGATGACATATGTACATCTTATGTTCTAATATAATTGATATGCTTTGACGCTGAAATTGAAAGTTGTCGGATTGGATATCCTTTGTAATTTAAGTTGGAATTTTTTTATGCAAAATACTGTTAATTTAAAACCATTTTACAAAACTATTTTTATTTTATATATATACAAAACTATTTTTATTTTATTTCATTTTATACACAATTATCTTTTACAAACTATTTTATATACAAAACTATTTCACAAACTATTTTATATACAAAACTATTTTTATTTTATTTTATATACAAAACTCTTTTACAAAATATTTTATATACAAATCTGTTTCACAAATTATTTTATATACAAAATTATTTTATGATCTTACGTAGAACAGAATTTATATAAGAATGATTTGATATATTCAAGACTATAGATTTTAAAAAGTATTTGATCAGAAAGAAATTTGATTTTATAAGATTTGATATAAACATAGAACTGAAGTTGTGAAAAATAATTGATTATAAATTTTGAAAATTTTGAATTTTGAATGATATTCAATTTGAAAGGGAAAATGATTGTTGAGATCATATATGGATTCGAAACTGAATTGATATATGAAAATGGATTGATTACGAAGACCTTTGAATCTATATAGGTATTTGATTTAAAAAATTTCGATTTTTATATGAAACTGGTTTGTATAAGTTTGAAGTTATTTCGAAAACTATTGATTTTGAAAAGTACTCGATTTGAAAAGCGATGATCTTATATATAATGGAATTATATAAGAATGATATATTCGAAATTCATGATTTGGAAAGGTACTATGTATAGTATGATATACATTTTGAAATTGAAGATATAGGAATTACCTTCTGTTGAGTATCTACTTTGTGGCCACATTGTAGATACAATTCTATTGATTGATTTAGGTTGTCCAGACATAAACTCATGAGTTCCTTCGAATTCCATAGCATAATTGTGACAACCTAGAATATTTGGATATTTGAGATTGGAATATTTAATTGATTTTAAATATTTAAAATTTGATTTTTAACTTGAATTTCAAATATCTCCATTTATTTCATAATTAAATTATTGATCTAATTACTGGGAATTAGGCAAAATATTAAATCTTGAGTTTTAAGCAAGGTTCATAATTTCGTTTTCCGTTTCCGTTCCGATCATTGATAATTTTAAAATTTCTGGTTCCATTTTGACAATTCCAAAAGTTCCGCTTTAGTTTCAGTTTTCTAATTCCGGTACTTTTTTTGCTTTAATTTGCTATATACGCTAAAAGATATTCAATATTGTCATAAATTTATAGTTATTTTTTACATTACATATAAAATACACACATTAATTAAAAATCCATTGTGTAAAATTCAGTATTGTTAACTTGAGATTTTAAAACATTGATAAATTTTGAAAATTTAGAATTTTTTATTATGATTCGATATAAATTAACAAAAGCATAACAACTTTTTTTGTGAAACAAAATGATTTCTTCTTAATTTATTTATTATCCTGATTAATTTGCTTTTTCTTTATTATAAATTTGTTGTATTTTTTTAATTTTTTATATGCTTTTTTCAATATTTGAAAAGAAAATCCGGAATTTAGACCGGAACTGGAATTTTGACCAGATTTCGTTCCAGTTATAAGCGGAACCGGAACGGAATCACCGGAATAGCCGGGATTCCACCGGAATATCGAACCATTGTTTTAAGCTTATTAAAAACATTTCAGCGGCTTATAAAAATTTATATTAATAGTACTGAAGGTGATAGAACTTTTAAAATTTGAATTTAAGTAGTGTGTTCAATTTTGGAAATACATCGTTTAAATTAATCTTTAAAAATAGCCTTTCAAGGCACAGTATCGGAATCTGACAAAACCTACTCTCTTGGATCCGTAATAATATATTATTATCGGATTTCAATTTTTGTAGCGTTTGGAGTTGTTGTGTGATCGTACGGTAGATAAACGTGCTTATAATCTATATTGAATTCAATAAAATAACTGGGTCCAAAAAGCTATATTCTCCATATGATCGAATTAGGATTGAAACCTTTTTCATTGCATCCGGAATAGGGGTATAACATTATAAACGCTTAGCGGCACGTCTCGATAGGAGATCGAGATTTTAAGCTACGAATTGAGGACGATTTAAAATTTAAAATTTAAATACAACATATATATTTTGAATTGGTCGAAATGCTTCCCATCGGAACTTTTTTCAAAATCACTATAGCTGGCTTTTTTTCAACCCTTCACATCTGTTTCTTCCTTTCATCAGCTATTAGCCACCCTAGTGCACAGACCTAGTAGTGTTTGTGTGGCCATCTTCTTCTATTTTATATTCGTATGCTTCCCTCGGGTTTATAATAATAAACGAAAAAGAAATAAATGGCCGAACTTAGTAGGATTTGAAACAAATCGTGCTACCTTTTTCCGTAGTTCGATCTCTGGAACGAAAAGGAAAAATCAATCGAAGCTAGAATCGCTCGCAAACTTCTCTCTCTCCCTTCATTTTTCAGTTCTGTTCGTAATTCAAATCAAATCCCGACCTTCCTTATTTGAACAAAATCAATTCATTCAAAATCAATTTGCTGCTCTTCCTTCTGTTAATTTTCGAGCGAGGCAGGATGCTCGCGAGTTGGAGGGAGGAGTGGCGTTCGTTCCACAAATTGCTAGGGGCAGTGCGTGCATGTAATGGATGTCGCGGAGGGGCGGCGACACACAGTGGACTCGAGTTGTCTTGGCCATGAGGTCAGCAGCAGACGATCACCTGGAACTCGATCGCGATGTGGTTGAGGCGGTGACATTTGCGGCTGGAGCAGTGAGGTATTCGAATCCTTTTTCCCAATTAAATTTTGATTTAACGAATATATATATAAAAGAAATTATGACAGTGAGATAGATACAGACTGTTTTTAATACACACACACACACACACATATATATATATACACAGTAAGGTATCTTAACATCAATTTTAAAATGTTGTTTTTGAACACAGTAAGTTTTAAATTTGTGATTCAATATAGTTTTGTTTTAAAAAAGTTGAATCAGCTATGTGTGTATATATATGATAGCAAGGAGAAATTCTTTTTGCGGTAAGGTATATATATCTATGCAGCGTATTTTCAGTATATATGTACAGAAAGATAGAAATATATATATGATTTTGGGTGAATACAGGAATTTTAAATTTTTATAGAGTTTTTTTTTAAAATTAGATTTTTAGACTTATATAGATTATTTTTATATGTTGTTCGAAAATGAAAATAAAAATATACATATACAAATTTTTAAATCTTCTAGCCTATTTCGAAACAAAGTATTTGGTATTTAACTTGTTTAATTTAACTTATTTAATTATTTTAGTTACTAAAAAGATTTTTTAAAAGGAAAATTAATAGTTTAAAACAATACCATTTGTTAAAATAAATTTATTAAACGGTAATTAATTGTTTGATTAATTTAAATATAAATAAATCATAAATTGTTTATATAAGATTTAAAATCAGGGAGAAACAAGCTGTTTTGGATCGGATTGCAAGTCAAAAATTAAAGGTGAGTTAATCTCACTCGTTTGGTTTACCGTTTAAATTTAAATAGTTAAAATTTAAATTAATGGTTGATTGATTGAATTGACTAGATGTGATATTATATATAGTTATATATATATATATATATATATTGGAGTGATTGATATTCCTGCATTATATAGCGGATGAGACCCTATGCTGCCCTCATAATAGCGGATGACCCTTTATACCGCGATATCCTCCTCAATTTAGGATTGGTATTTTATATTGTGCTAACATCTGTGGATGTAGGGAAACAGGTCGGAGGGATCCAACTAGATTACTCAAAATGTTGAAATTTATTTTCATATTCGATGACATGTTTATTTGATAATCAATGATAGAATATAGTGAGTATATTGGGAATTGAAAATATTGAATGCTATGGTTTGACTGAATATATCTAGGTATATTGAGATATCAAAATATAAAGATTGGACTTTTGAACGAAAATAAAAGAGAGAATTTTAAGAAAAATAATTTTAAGAAATTGGATAAATTAAAAGAATGAATTAAAAAGAATAAAAAGTTGATTTTTTTAAATCTTATCAAATATATTCCGAGTATGGGAAAAAGATTTTTGAATAAATGGGGATAAATGAATTTTGAGAACTCAAGTTTTATTGTTTAAAAAATGAAGAATTTAATTCAGGATTTAAAATGGTCTGAGAGAAATAAAAGGAGAAATTTGAAATTAAGTATGAAATTAATATTCCAGATTTAATTGGGATTTAAAATCATAAAAAGGAGCGAATATGGAATAAACGTATTTTGGATTAAATTGGGTAAATCAAAGTAAATTTCTAAAATGAAAGTAATTTAGGGAATCGATTAAGTGTTTTGAAAATTGTGATTTAAAGGGAAATGAGGGTAAGGAAATTATAAACTGGGTTTATATATAAAGAGAGATATCTATCAGTAGATAAATTTGAAAGCAGAAATTCATAGTGGAATTTATAAAGAAAGGGTGATTTGTTTAAAAATAAATAGTGGTTTTTTTAAAAAAGTATGGAAAGAAATCTATGGGTTTGGGACGTAAATTAGACTAGAGATAGATCGAGAAGAATTTATAAATGGTTATATTAAATGGGAAGCGTAATTTCTTCAAAAACTAAGTGTATTTTCAAAGAAGGATTTTTAAGTATAAATTAGAAGTTTTAAAATGGTTTTGGAAGAATGTTTTAGAAAAAAAATTATTATTTCATTTTTAAAAAAATTATTAGAGTAAATATTTATTTAAGTTAATTATAGTAGTAATTATTTTTAAAAGATTAAATTAGTATTTTGATGTAAAGGGTAATAATTAAATCTTATACCTTATAGAATAGTTTTATTTTAAACAAGTAGTTTGGCTAAAGTTTTATTTGAGAAATTATTATAGAATTTCATAACTGGTATTTTAAATAAAGTGTTTTAAGTAGTTGTATATTTTAAATGTTTTTAAGCGTATATTTTGGATAAAGTAATTTAACTTCTTTGAAAATCTAATTTTAAAGGACTCGGTGATTTTCAGTGGAAATAAAATAATTGGTTGGAAATCTATTCCGCGAGTGAGAAAGTGATTTGAAACTATTTCCAAAGGTTTGAAGTGTAGAAAAATATTTTATGCAGATATTTTGAAATAAATAACTTGAAAATTTTTTAAGGCATGATGGTTGTTTGTGGATGTTATTTGATATTTAAATAACCGACTATCGATATTGGCCAATGCACTGATCGTTTCGAAGAGATCGGGATCGGGATTAATTTTCCAAAAACCACTTCGACCCGGTTTGAACGTTTTCGACAAGAGCTTAGAGTCGAAGATGGAGCAGTGAAGTGCATGGGCTAATCGCTACTAATTCTGGGGATGATTCCAAAATGGATGCAGTAGGAGTAGTGCCTTCGGTTTCGTTCGGACCGGGAACGGACTTGTATGGATGAATGCTATCAGAACATCGTCAGGAGGACGATGAGCATTCTAAGTGAGATGTGTTCTAAAAAGGAAACGCATAGCCTCGAGCCTTATCAACCAGAAATGGCTAAAACAGGGGAGGTGCAGCAAGGCTAAGTGGCTAGCAACCAATTAGGGTAAGGTCATCCCTGTCTAGATATCCCTTTTTATTCGGCTGTGTGGACGGTTTCTGATCCCAACCACGGGGTGATCTTATTTGGACTATCTAGTAAAGGGTAGCTCTGGTCTTGTGTTGCAGGGGATCGGGAGGGATCCTCGATATGTTGATCTAGACCACGTATTGTGACGAACGGTACCCTAGTAGACCTCCCATTGATGGAACTCAATCTCCAATATGTGCCTTCAGATTTGTTTGTATACCTATTATGCTGGAATTTAATGAATGTAACAATTTTAGCTATTTGAATAAGTATTTGTATATAAACACTACTATAATATTAGAGGATTTGATAAGCAATGTTTTGGTTATCGTAAGGTAAAAACCGACATGTTTATTTGTGACATGGTCTTACGAGATACCTTTGATTTTTAAATGATGTTGGAAACTTTAATAATCCAATTGAGTGTGTTTTCTCAAGCTGGAATTCCAAACTGACTTGGGTGTTATTTTACTATAATGCTTGGGTCAGATCGAGTATTATAGGATACAAGATCAGGTGCTGTGGAGCTCAGGAGACGAGCTGGATGGCGAGACGTATCGCACGTACTTGATGTATATTCCGCTGTGTAGTTTAAGCAGTGTATTCAGTTGTGTAGGGACAAGTTAACATAATTTTCCAGTATTTTGCTATTGATTGTGCTGTACTCTGATGATGTAACATACAAAACAGATATAATTCTTTTGTATAAAGATCAATCATTTATCTAGTATATATTGTTCCGCTGCGTTTGTGAGATTATGATGTTGTTTTTGTTTTTCTCTTCTTCTACCTCTTTCTTATTTCCCTTACGGACTGGTTTTTCGGCACTCGATTGTTCGACATTTGATACAGTGGACGTATTGATGTCGATTTTCGAGCGTCGAAAAATCAGGTCCTGACAGTAACCTATGATCTTATGACTCTGGTGCATTGTGAAATTCACAGGGTTGTGAAGGCTTACGGTTACGGATGTTTACATAGGGGAACCAAGCGAAACCATTGTGTAACTGCGATCTATGGTCGTTTTCGGCATAATCCGCCTGGGTAGAGTGATTGCCCTAAGGTACAGATGTTTCCCGGCAGAACGAGGCGAAATCATTGTGTGTCTACAGTCCGCATGGCGTAATTCGAGGGGGAAGATGATTGCCTTGAGTCTATGGGTGATAGCGACGTAACACCAATGTTACTATTAAGTAGACTACGATCCATGCGAGTGTTTTGCATAGCGTAATTCGTAGAGCAGTGATTACTCACAGGTACGGATGTTACCGGGGGGGCCCGACCGAAACCATTGTGTATCTATGATCTATGGTTGTTTTGGATGTCGTGGAGTAAGATGTAGGGCAGTGACTGCCTAAAGTTAGCTAAGGTCGCGTTGCTCTGTCCTTTCGACCTAGCGAGAGAGCGACCTTAAGGACTGTGTTCCATGGCGATCCCATTCGTTTGATTTTGGTGATTGGATTGTACTTTTCATATTTGTTTTCAAAAGTTTTTCAAGTATTTTAATAGGTGTTGAAATGGGTCTATTAAGTACTTAGAGATTGCTAGTCTTGCGCCTAATCAACGTATTACTATATTCTATAGGAACGAGGGTAACTTGTTGAAACATCGAGCTATAAAATTATTTTCGAAAGGAAAATTTATTTCGATATAAAAGTATTTTATTATAAAAGAATTTTTAACAAAAAAAATTTCGATTCTTAAATATTTAAAAAATGGATTTCTATTTATCTTTCTGTTCACTTAATCCTTTCTTTTTGAGGATGAAAAGTTTTGAGTGGGGGAGATTATAACGAGCTGAATTGTCAATGACTTCAAATAAGGATTTTTAACGAATATTTTGAAATAAATTTTATTTTCGACAATAAAATTTGACAAACTAGATATTTCAAATGCGTCGATTGAAATAAGACCAATAAAATTTATTTTACATCAAAATTCGTTCGAAACTCGGTCAGCACATTTTTTGATACTAATTATCAAATTTTAAAGTATGAATATTTTCACATAGAAATAATCAAGAAAATTTTCTAATTAAAACATTAAAGTATATTCCATCCAATTCCGACCTTTGTAGCTCCGTTTATCAAGAATTATCGTTGTCATACAAATTCATAGCGGTAACAGCATTAAATGAGCTGAACGGTTGAGATATTGATCCGTGACCGTGCTCGGGTCATAATTGCTTCATTCTTTTCTACCCACGTAATTTCTTTTCTGCTGATGTTACTTACATGTGCAGACCAAATTATTAAATGCTGCATTTAATGCTTCTCTCCCCTCTTTATTTATATACATCTCTCTCTGCTCATTCGCATTCTTCTCTGAGAACATTGAAAATATTTATATACAACTACACACACATATATATCAACATATCACCTTTTGCTCCTTCCACTTTATATCATCTGCCATACTTTTTCCTCCTTCCTTTTTATTTTGTTCCTCCCCTCTCCCTCCACTGCTCAACGTCGGCCTCCACCTCCTAGCCGAACCCGCCACCGCGTTACCGTCGACCCTCACTCATTTGGACCCACCCCCCACCCGCCCTCTCAAAGCCACCTCCACATGTCCCGCTCCCAAACTTAGCGACCTCAGACAACCCACAGCTCGCCTCCTTCCGGCTGCCCCTGACCTGCCTCATTCAGGCGAACCTACACTTGTACACCAAACCACTCAACCCTCCGCCTCGCTTGCCTCTGCCTTGGACCCTCAACCCACCAGTTCACCAAACCACCTTCGTCCTTCACTGAACTCAGCTCAGACCACACCCGATCTCCACCATCGGAGCCCATTGACCCACCAGCCTCACCCGAGCCTCCACCACACCCGCCAACTTCATCTCTGCCTGCCGCTCCTGCTCAAACACCGCTCCCCTAAACACACCCAGTCCGCAACCTCCACCCTTCACAAAATCCACAACCACCCCACCTGCCCCTGCCGAACACCACCCGGAACCCCTCACCATGCACCCCACCTAAACCTCCTCCACCCTACCGTGCTTGCTGCGTTGTGCGTGTTGCTCTTATAAAAAAAGAGAAGGATGCGTACAGAAGAAGAAAAAATATAGTAGGAAGAACAGAGAAGTAGGCATTGGCAGTCACGTTTCATGTTTATAAAAAAAGCAATGAAGAAACCGAACCCGCGACCTCCACCTAGCAGCCACCAAATCCGAACGCGGCAGCATTTCGCCAAAGCAGCCATCTCCATTCCCGCTCTAGGACATGTATGCGTATCCGGATCCATGCCGTCATTCTCGTTTTCCAAAGCCGTGAAGGTGAACGATTCTAAGCTCATGATTATATTTTCATATGCAAGTATCCTACAAAATTATAAATACTTGGTTGATAATTATAAGTCGTTGGTTGATGATTACGATCGATATTGAAAATGCGAACCATTGGTATTTGATACTGTGATATACGATTTACCTGGAATAGTTTAAATGTTTGATTGGAATCCCTGTTGCATGTGAAACCCGTTAACTATGAAAAAGTTTGAATATTGGATGTTGATTGATTTATTGATACATGTCATTGCTATACTGTTGCTGTATGCATTGATCTGGACAACAAAATTTGAACTGGGTATGGGCTGAAATGGTAAATACCAAAATTTAAATCCCTTGGCCTAGAAAAGAAAATTTAATAATAAACACCAACTGGTCAATGGAAATTTATTTTGGATATTTAATATTTAAATTCAAAATTAAGAAGAACTTGAAAATTTAACGTGAATTATAAATTTGTAATTTTACGTTGAGGTTAATGTTTAATTTTGAAAATCTTTTAAATGTATTTAGATTTTAAAATGAAATATTAATTGAACTATTTTAAAGTTATAAAATTGAATTAAAATTGGTTGTATGGAATATTAATGAGATTTAAACTCGTTAATTTGATTATTTGAAAAAGAATGAAATTTGCTAATATTATATAGGTAATTAAATTTTAATTAACTATTTGATTTAATCAAAGGAAGAATTTTAATTGATTTTATTGAATCAAAATATAATTATTAAATTGAAGTGTTTTGAATTAAGTTAAATCAAATGTGTTAAATTAAGAAATTAAGTTAATTAATTACGAAGTTAATTAAATTGAATATTTAATAATAAAACTTTGTATTCAAAGATTAATTAACTTTGTTAATTTGAATAGTAATGAAGATTTGGCAATTGTGTGATAGTGAAATAGGATTTTCACTAAAATATATTGTGAAAGGTTAATTGAAAGACAATATTTACAAATGTAATGTTGGAAAATAAAAGACATTTTATCTTTTAAATAAAATGGTTTTGTGAAATGAAATCGATAATTTGATCGAAGAGATTATTTTTGAGAATGAGTATATTACTAATGAATTTAATATGGATTCGTAAATCAATGTGTGAAAATTGAATACAAACTTGAATATTGATTGCCCATACGAAGTCTATGCAATTTTTTTAGTCTCTTAAAATTTTGTACCTATACTGTTTGATTAGAATTTGCTTGCAAAAGAAAATATATTCCTGACTCGAGTGTATTGTCTTTTCATTACGCTTGGGTCAGCCTGAGTTATTTTAGTTCTTGAAGACATTCGTACTTGAAGACGAAGACGGAGATTGGAAGACCGTACTTACTACTATTATTCCGTTGCACTATATTGACATGTTCAGTTAAATGTACAACTCTGACAATATTGAAATGGAATCAAATGTATATCGATAGACAGCTTTGTAATTATGTTATTATTATATTTTATCCTTACGCTTTGAGATTCTATATATTGTTTCTTTCTCTTCTCTTTTTCTTTAAATCCCATGATAATTTGTCTTTTTAAACAGTTCGGGTTGGGCATACATGGTTAAATGTCGACTTGTATTGACCAAAAAGGTGGGTCATCACACAATTCAAAACCAATCACAATCACCAAACAAGAAATATAAACCGAAGCAATAATGATAAAAGTAAATCACACACTAATTTACAGTGGTTCCACTGACGTCTTGTTAGTGTACATCCACTTTAGGAGAGAGCCTTTCTTAATATCAACGAGAAGAGTATATAAGATTGGTTACAATAATCAGTATTCAAATAGAATAAATTTGTAGAGAGGAGAATTGAAGAAAACTAGGTTTTGATAAACCCTATTTAATGGGAAGATAAACTGTGACAAAAACACTTGGATTGCTCTATGCTTTGAATTCTGAAAATAGCATATATGGTGAACCATCCTTCCTCGAAAAATTCCGGAAACCCCTTCAAGCCTTCACAAATCATTCCAATCGGCCCAGGTAAAAAATGCGGCACACATCGGCTCAGATGTCTGTCCCAAGGTGATAGATATCTGTTAGAATATTCGAGAAATAAGTTTCTCTACACTCAGACTTCTATCCCAGGATGACAAACGTTTGAGGGAAAGCTCGAAATACCATATCCCTATACTCAGACGTCTGTCCCCTTTTGACAGACGTCTGAGCTTCTGCTCCAAGTAGCTCTCCCCTTCTTCACCATGTTTTCCTCCTTCGAGCTCTGATTTACGAACCACCTTCTCCATCACCAAGCTACTTATAACCACTTCAATTTTCCATATAGTGTCACCAAAATCCAACGTTCCACCTCAACAATATATCCATCTCCATCACCAAGAACCGAGAGCACCAAACTATCGCCACTTCTACCTTCTACCAAGCAAGCTTGAATACTTTCACAATGAGCTCCAGGAAAGCCACCCCTATAACACCTGATATTTTGAGCTTCAACAAAGTCATCGCCCCCTAACGAAGTGTTGAAAGCACCTAAACCCGAAACCATCTCACCCAAAAGATAAAAGTACAGCAGTGTGTACACTAATGCTCACAAAGAAGATAAAAACTGTGATGACCCAGAATTTTTGGATGTTTGAAGTTGGAATATTTAATTGATTTTAAATATTAAAAGTTAATTTTTAACTTGAATTCAAATATCACAATTTATTTGATAATTAAATTATTAAATTCAATAATTGAAGATTAAGTAAAATATTAAATCTTGAATTTTAAGCTTGTTAAAAATATTTTAAAGGCTTGTAAAATTTATATTGATAGTTCTGAAGATAATAAAAGTTTGGAAGTGTTTTAATAGGTTTTGAAATTTTATCTTTTAAATCGATATTTAAAAATAGCCTTCCGAGGCACAGTCTCGGAATTCGACGAAACCAGTTCCATTAGATCCATAATATTGTATTATTATCGAATTTCAATTTTCGTAGTATTTGAAGTTGTTGTGTGAGCGTACGATATATAAACGTGCTAAAATTTATATCGAAAATTTAATATAATAACTGGGTCCAAAAAGCTATCTTCTTCATACGATCGAATTAGGACTCGAAACATTTTCTATTGCGTTCGGAATAGGGGCGTAACATTAGAAACGCCTAGCGGCATGCATATAGGTGGTTGAGATTTTTAGTTGCGTAACCTGTGACGATTTAAATTTAAAATTTAATTTAAATATAACTTATGTTGGCTAGTCAAATTCATTTCATATCATTGCTTTTTCACTTCTTTTCCAAGACACTGTAGCATGGCGTATTCTGTACGCAAAAAGGGGTTCAGGCACGTTGGCATCAAATCCTGTCTCCTTCCCCTTCTTCGTTTTAAACCTTACGCAGTTCACCTAAAAAAATAGGCAGCCAAACAAAAGAAATAATGGTCGAAGCTCATTTGAAATTCAAACTCACGAAGGGGATCGAATGGAGAAAACTATTCCTATCCCTACTACACTTCTCTTACCTCTGTTACATTCTTGTGAGAGCGACTTCGTGGGTTCGTGATAGAAAGTGGGGAGGCATTTAGGGTTCGCTTTTTGGAAAATCGCTGCTATGATTGGCGACTGCGGGGGGAGGGGGAACGAAGTTGGATGCGATCGAGTTTGGCGACCGAGGGGAGGTCAGGAGTTACTCGGGATGATTGGGAGAAGTCGAGATCAGCTTAGGGTCGTGCCGTTGCAAGGTAGAGCAGATGCCATCGCCGATCGACCTTCGGCTGGTGGTCGCGTTAGAATAAGCTCGAGGGTAGGAAGGTTTGATGAAGTTCGAGGACCTCGTTCGTAAGCAGCAGCAAGCGTTAGAGGAGGTGATTCCTTCTGGTAAATTGTCTAACTTAAAATTTCCTTAATCTAAATCATAGTTTTGAAAGAAATATATAATATATATTTTCCAGTAAAGTAGATAAAACAATTCTGTTTTGATTTACTAGTATATATATGTATAGGTTAGAAAAATATAACAGTAGGTTTTATAGAATAATTTATTTCTATTTGAACTTATATACAGTAAACAGAATATTGATAATAATTACAAAAGGAGTTATTTAAAACCAAAATTTTGCAAATATATATATATTGGAAGAAAAGTTTTTACAACAACAAAGTTTCTGTTTTCATTATTTACAAGAAAAGAAAAAATACATAAGTATAAATTTATCTATATAAAATACACATATTTTAGCTTACTAGTTTATTTTAATATGAATTAGAGCGATTAGCTTGGTTAATTAACTTATTCCATTATTTTAGTCATTAAGAAATAATTTATTAAGGGAATTAGTTTAAGTAGAATTCTTAGTTAATTAAATTAATAAATGGTAATAAATTGTGTGGTTAATTCAAATGTTAATAAAGATATGTAATTTGGTTATACAAGGTCTGAAATCGGGAAGGAAACTAGCCGTTTGGATTGGAGTAAAAATAAAAGCAAAGGTGAGTTAATCTCACTCATCTAGATTATTTAAATTTAAATGGTTAAAATTAAATAATTGATTGAATGATTGAATTGATTTGATGTGCTATATTATATATAGTAGTATATAGTATATATTGAAGTGATTGATTTCCCGCATTATATAGCGGATGAGACGCTATGCACTGCGTAATAGCGGATGATATTATATTAAAACCCATATACCGCGATATTCCACCTCGAAGTGGAATTGGTATTGTGCTAACATCTGTGGATGCAGGGAAACAGGTTGGAGGGATCCAACTGGATTCCTCAACATTTATTTAGATTATTTAATATTCTCTGCTATGATTATTTGATATTTAGTGATGAATATTATTGATAACTGGAATATTGAATGCTATAGTTTGCTTGAATATATTTCGGTACGCTGAGTTATCAAAATATATAGAACTAGATTTTTGAAAGAAAATAAAAGAGTGAACCTTTAAGTAAAATAATTGTAGAGAATTTGAATAAATTTAAAAATGAACTGGATAAGAATAAAAGCGATTTTAAAATTCTAATAAATAATTCCGAGTATGGAAAAAGAGATTTTGAATAAACAGAAAGATAATGAATTATAAAACCTAAGTGATATTATTTAAAGGGATAAAGAATTTATTTTAAAATTTTAAGGTTTAAATTTATTTAAAAGGATAACGAAGGAATTTTTGGAAATCTAAAATTGGTATTTTTCAATTAAAAGATTTTAAATCAAAATGGAGAAATAAAATCTGAAGTCAATGAGTTTTGAAATAAATTGAGTAAGTAAAGAAATTTATTTCAAATGGAGTAAATCGGGAATCAATTTGGAAATTGTTCTAAGTGTTTGGAATCGAAATTTTAAAAGGAAGTTGAGTATATAAAACTTATAAACTTGGTTTATAAAGGTAAAGCAATATATTAGTAGATATTTGGAAGAATAAATTCATGGTGAGAATTTAGTAAAGGAATGGGTAAATTTGTTTAAAAATAAATAGTGATTTATTTTTAAAGGATGTGAAAGAGAAGCCTATTTCCTTGGATAGCCAAGTACGTTTTCATATAAATTTATAAGTTTGAGTTAAAAGTTAAAGTTGTTTTAAGAAGTATGTTTCGGGAAATTTATTATTGTTAGATGTTTAAATTTTAAAGTAAGTTTTTCAAATTTATTATAATAGTAATTTTTTAAAGGTGACTTGGTATTATGTTTTAAAAGAGGAAAATTTAGTTTATATTTTATAAGGTAGCTTTATTTTAAATATTCTTAAAGTAAATATTTTTAATTAATTATTAAAATAGTGTTTTCAAAATTTAAATGTCAAAAGTATGTTTTATAATAAAGTTTTTAAATTATTTTAAAATCTAAGATGTTTGTACTTGGTGATTTCAGTGGGAATCGAAAATATTTGGGGAATTTACTCCGTGAGAGAAAATGGTTTGAAACTATTTTCAAAAAGGGTTCAAAATAGAAATATATCTTGTGAAGATATTTTGAGTATAATAAATAATTTGGCGAAATTATTTATGGTTGATGGCTGTTGTGAATGTTAATTGATAGTTAAATAACCGACTACCAATATTGGCCAATGCGCTGATCGTTTCAAAGACACCGGGATCGGGATTTATTTCTCGAAAACACGTCGATCCGGTTTGTACGTTTTCATAAGGAAGATGAGTTTGGATTCGATAATGGACCAATGAAGTGCAAGGGCTAGTCGCTACTAATTGTGAGGATGATTCCAAATGGATGTAGTAGGAGTAGTGTCTTCGATTCCGTTCCGACCCGAGACGGACTTGTATGGATGAATGCTTTCAGAACATTGTCAGGTGGACGATGAGCATTCTAAGTGAAACGTTCTAAAAAGGTAATGCTTAGCCTCAAGCCTCATCAACCATGAGTGACTAAAAATCAGGGGTTATGCAGCAAGGCTAGGTGGATTGCGCCAATTAGGGTGAGATCATTCCTGTCTAGATGTCCCTTTTTATTCGGCTTAGTGGTGCGGTTGCTGATCCCAACCGTGAGGTGATCTTACTCGGGATTATCCAGTAAGGGGTAGTCTCGGTCTTGTGTTACAGGTTGTCGAGAGTGATCCTCGGTATGCTGATCTTGACTAGGTACCATGACAGGTGGTACCCCAGTGCAACTAGTCATTAGTTGGAAATCCATTCTCCTTACGCACCCGTACGGTTTTGATTGTGTCCAACTATTGCTGAAACGTGAGATGCAAGCATTTCAGCTAGATTCTATTTTACTTTCTATAGACACTATTATAATATTAGAGAATTTTAATAAAAAAAGTGTTTTAGCTATCGTAAGGTAAAAACCCGACATGTTTATTTGTGGCGTGGTCTTACGAGATGCTTTTGTTTTCAAAAGAATTTTGAAACTTTAATAATTAATTTGAGTGTGATTTCTCACACTGGTATTCCAGACTGACTTGGGTGTTATTTAACTATAATGCTCGGGTCAGACCGAGTATTATAGAATACAGGAAAGGATGCTGTGGCGCAGGAGACGAGCTGGATGGTGATACGCATTCCCGTACATGTTTTAGATATTCCGCTGTGTATTCAGATTGTGAGGACAGGTTATGATTACTGTCCAGTTGTGTGTTATGTATACTCTGATGATGTAATGTATAAACAGATGTATTTGTTTTTGTGTAAAGGTCATTTATTATCTATTATATTTTATTCTGCTACGATGTTTAGATTCTGATATTGTTTTCTATTTTCTTCTTCTACCTCTTCTTCTTTAACCCAAATGGTTCGTATTTCTGTTCATCTTGAGTTGATCGATGTAGAATGGTGTTGATTCAATGGGTACGGAACTGCGGGCTGTTACAAAAACACAATCTCTCACCGATACTCTTCGTCATCCATAACCGATCTCCTCCCTCAACCGTGCCACCCCGTGGCACCTTGCACCTCCTCAAGCAAATCAAGTTCGAGCAATGCTCGAACTTCCTAACCGGCCATGCTTTGGTGAACATATCCATTTCCTTTGTGTACACTTTCAAAAGGTGTGCTTGTTTATCTTCATCCACGACTACTAAAAATGACTCTCTCACTTCAATATGCTTGGTCCGTGAGCTAAACGCCAATTCCCCCGCCAAGTGAACATCACTCTAGCTATTACATTTAATATCGATACTACCGTTTTCAAATCCCTAGTCGCACAACAATTACCCTAAATAAAGTGCCTCCTTTTCCACCTCTACCGTTGCTATCAACTCCCACTCTGTAATGGATAAAGAAACTATGTTTTGCAATCTCGATCCCCAACTTATGGTCGACCACCAAGTGCAAAGACATATCCAAAAGTTGATTTTCTTTGATTCATATCACCAGCGTAGTCTAAATCACAGTAACCAACTAATTTGCAATCCATCTCCTCACTACCGCTAAAAACAAGACCATGAGATGATGTACCTCTATGGTATCTCAATATAAACTTCACAACTTCCCAGTGTGATTTCCTAGGATTAGCCATATACCGACTAACCATCTCAACGGCATTTGCAATGTCGGGCCTCGTACATACCATGGCATACATCAAACTTCTAACTGCACTTGCATATGGTACCCTTGCCATATAAGCCATGTCTTTTTCCAAGATGCCTTTGCATCCTCCATGCTAAACCGGCGAAGCACTTTCTTTATGTATTCCTCTTGAGTCAAATTTAACTAAAACACTTCTGATTCCTCCCAATTCCCATGCCCAGTATCCTCCTTGCTTTTCCAAGCTCCTTCATTTCAAATTCCGATTTTAAACTCAGTTTTAAGTTGTTGATTTCATTCTTATCCTTAGAAGCAATTAGCATGCCATCCACATACAAGAGCACATACACCCAACAATCATTTTCCAACCTCTTGAAATATATACAAGCATCCTTGACGCTTCTATCAAAACCATTTTCAAGCACAAAATGATCAAATTTATTGTACCATTTTCTAGGTGTTTGCTTCAAACCATATAGTTATTTGTTTAGCTTGAAAACTAAATTTGATTTAACATCTACAAAAAATCTTTTAGTTGTTGCATGTAGATGTCTTTATCCAAGTCACCATGCAAGAAGACAATTTTCATATCAAGTTGCTCTAACTCCAAGTCGTGAATAACAGCTATAGCAGTAATATCCGGACTGAAATATATCTCGCAACCGGTGCGAAAATCTCATCATGCTCCTTTCCCTTCCTCTGTGCAGACCCCTTAGCTAATAATCAAACTTTGTATCTCCCATCATCATTCACCTTATATATCCATTTGCACCTAATAACAGGGTTTCCTTTAGAAAGTTGTGTTAGTACCTTAGGTTTTGATTTTAATGATCACAACTATAGGACATTACATAAAATATAGATATTAATGTTTTATCAAGATATATATAGTATATAGTGTAGGATATTAGATGGTTGTTGATTAAGAAGATTTTACAGTATCAAGAGTAGATTTAAGAAGCTGATATAGAGTTTCAAGTGTTGGAGAATGAAGACTCATGAGAATTGAAAAGTTTAAGATTTCAAGGTATTCTAAATAAGTTATAAAGTCACAGAATTTTTGTTAAAACCTTGATAGCACTTTCCCGATCTCTCTCTATTTCAAATCAGTTTCTAATTATTTTTCAAATATCCTGGTTTAAAAATAATCTTTTCAAAATATATCTCAAAATGATTTTCAATCTCTTATACTTATAAAGATATTATTTTAGTGATTTTAAATTTATATATATTGAATTTTTGTTTATATTTAATAATTTATAAATATATTGATTTTATATATATACTTACATTATATTGAGTATTCTTATTAGATCTTTCAAAATTATTTTATAAAGTATTAATAAATTATATTTGGATTAAAATATGTATAAACTATATTTAAATGTTTCTACAAAGTATCAAATTATCTTGCAAAGCAACAGATTTTCAAAATGATTTTAAGAAAATTGATTTTCAATTTAGTGAAAGATATGTTGACATATCCCTTTCCTATATGTCGATATAGTAGCCGTAAAATTCAAAATTTGAATTGAAGTGTCTTTTCATCATATCTCTTCGTGAATGGACATGACCGTTGTTTCCCTACATGTATCAGACTACCAAATGAATTTTTAATCATAACTTTCTTATTCTTCCCTTCTTTTTTTACACTCTTGATTTCTAAATCAAATTATACCCAAACGCTGTCGAAATTCAATCATCAATAGTTTGATTTTCCTTCATCTATTCTCTAATTTTTCTCATCTCTCTCACTCAAACAAAGAGCAAAGTGATATTCAAGAGTTATAGGATCGATTGTAATCAACATCAAAGATTTGAGTTTGCAAAAATATGTCATATCATACTGCTATACTTGTAGTTATGATTGTAGCCCATAAAATCAATCGGGTGTGCTTAGTAGCCCGTAAATCTAGTGGGTGTGCTTGTAGCCTAGAAATCAAGTAATTCTACCCAGAGGTTGGGATTCTGGAGGATGTGTCTCGTAGCTTTAAAATCGAGATTGTATTTGCACTTACTAGTTGAAAAGAAATCCGTACAAGGAATTATGTAGGACTATATGTAGGGTAACTCTGAACCGGTATAAAATCCTAGCGTGTTCTTTTCTTTTTTCCTTTTAGTGCCTTAACTTTTATCTGTACTTTGATTGTATGATTGTTTCTGTGATTGTTAATTAAATTATTCCAAGTGGAATCTTAAAGAATTTGAAAAATATTTATATAATCCATTAAACACTATTCACCCCTCTAGTGTTAATTTAGCATTAAGATCCATATTCCGGTGACTCACATTTAGTATCAGATCATTGGTTTCAAAGTATTCATCATCCAATTTTCGAAAAAGTTTAAATGGCCACCAACACTGGTAATAGTACAATTAGTAACACTGTTAATACACTTGTTAGCGACCCATTTGTCGAAGGACAATTTACTGCTAGAACTCCACTTTTTAATGGCAGTTATTACACATATTTGTCATGTAGAATAAAAATTTATTTACATTTAATTGGTTTAAAAACTTGGAATATCACGCAAACTGAATACACTGAACCCAAGGCTAATTTTTCACAGTGGACTGCTACCAAAAACCAGTTGCACAAAGTAAATCTAAGGCTATGAATATATTATTTTGTTCATTAATTAGAAATGAATTAAATAAAGTATCTATATGTAATTCTGCATTAGAAATTTGGAGAACTTTGCAAGTTACACATGAAGGCGCAAGTAAAGTTAAATAGACCAAAATTTCCGTGCTAATAAACCAGTTTTGATTATCCAAAATGAGTTCATATCTGACATGTATGGTAGATTCCAAGATATAGTTCGCTCATTTATTGCACTGGGTAAAAGTTTTTCTAAGGAGGATCAAGTTAGAAAAATCCTCGATTCACTTACTCTTAAATGGGATCAAAAGTCTCTTGCAATCGAAGAGGCTAATCACATAAGCACTTTAAAAATCGAAGAGCTAATTAGCAATTTAGTGTCTTTTGAAGCATAAATGCATGGGAGGAGAGAAAGCAAAGCAACATGGAAGAAATTTAGAGCTTTTAATTCAATGACAGATAATTTGGATTCAGATAGCGATGACGATGAAGAAATTGCTTTCTTGACTATGAATTTCATAAAATTTCTAAAAATAGGAAGATGAAATTTTTCAAAAGAAGCGTTAACAAAAATCCAGGAAGCGGAAGCGGAAATGGCATAAGATGTTATAACTGCGATGAAAATGGCCACTTAAAACAGAACTCTCCACATCCCAGTAAACTAAAAATTACACCAAATACTAATTCATCCAGAAAATGGATGTAACACCCCTAATTTTTGATAACATTATTTTGGAGATTTAATTATATAAATTAAATAAAATAATGCAAATGTTAAGGGATAAGGGGGTTGAGATTTGAACAAATCTAATTATGGTCGTGCTTAACAAAATAATTAAATGGGCTTAGCAATGAGTTATAAGCTAATTAATTTACATAAGGGTATATTGGTATTTGTCGCACGTAACCCTTAACCCCTATATATTTTCATTCCTACCATTTTATTTCTCATTCATGTCATTTTGAAAATTCAAAAAAAAAAAATCTTAAAGAGGAGCCGACCATTAAGAGAAGAGAAATCAAAAGCTTAGGGGAAATTAATCTCAATCCATTCTCCTTATCTTAATCAAGGTGAATAATGATTTCATCTCTATTTTATTTTATAATCATATTTTTTCGGATTTAAGGGTAAATTTGTTTTTATGATGATTTGGACGATGATATGCTTGAATTATAATTTATTTGATTTAAACAAGGATGTTTAAATATGATTTCTCCCGGTTTTAGGGAGAAACCGATTTATGTTGATGTTTAAATGCCATGGAAAATTTTATGTTATGTAAAACATGATTTTGGAGTTGCGTTTTAATATTGATAATTTTTCAAGCTATGGAAAGATAGACTGTTATGAATTTTCAAAGGAAAATATGGTTATTTGGGTTTATAAATTCATTTCGAATAATATATCGAGAATTTTGGTCGAAATTTTGATATGTTTGGTAACATGATTAAAGTGAAATTTTGAAATTTTGGGGTTTTCTGAAGTATTCTGCTATGCAAATTAAATTATTTTAGAAGATGGACTTCTTTGCAATGTTGATTTTGTTTAACAGAAGGGCTTATTATTAACTTACCCATGGTTTAGATCTAAAATTAGCAGCAGTTATTTTAGTAAAGAATTTGAAAATTTAAGGCAACCAATCTAGTGTTTATACGTGGCAGGTTAGTTTAGAAAAGGGTTTTTTTAATTAGTATTACACTAGGTTAACCCAGTAAAGTTAGTTTCGCCTACTTTTGGAGTACCTTTCAACTTAGAGCTTACGCCTTCAACCCAGGGCTTATTATTCACTTTCACCCAATATATATTTTAAGTATAAAACCAATGATTTTGAAATGGGACTTTCAATGATTCGAAAGGGTTACTTCCAATGGTTTCGAAAGGGATACTTTCAATGGTTTTGAAGCTATGCTTCCAAGTGTTATTGAGTAATACTTTATTGCATTCCAAAGGTTTCAAAAGAGAGGTTTTAAGTGTTTCGAAAGGTACTGGCCTAATGTTTTGAAAAGAGATTTATATTTTCGATGGAGATTATCCAATGAAGTCGAAAGCAAGGTTTTGAAGGTTTTGACACCTTAGTTTTCAAACAAATAACCCAATCTAGTTTTTGAAAGAGAACCATGGCATAATTAAATAAAATGTTTTGAAAAAGGAGTTTTTTGAAGAAGTCTTCTTTGATTAAAAGGTTAAATGCATTAACCAAGTTATTATGGGTGCATCTTCATTTATGTATGTGTATATGTTAGCGCCAAATTTGGTCACTAACACCCAAATCTAGATGAAAGCACCAAGTTCTAATCACAGCTCACAGATTGAATATATGTAGAGAGTAATTATGTGAAGAACAATCAAAATTAAAATGAAAGTAGTAAAGAACAACAGATTTATAATGGTTTGGCTAACTCCGACCTACATCCACTCCAAAAGTTTTCCTTTTTATTGTTTTAATAATCGATTACAGTTACAAGATGGCAGAGTAACCTCAACCTTAAAAAACGAAAAACAAGAGAGCAGAAAAGAAGACCGCCCATCTGGAGACCCACATGTTGTATCTATAGGCAAAACCAGGTTATTGGGCCTCCTGAGTAGTTTGGGCTCACCAAGGCCATAGCCGAACCTTACTTCATTATGCCGACCGACCCTGAGAAGTTGGTATGCCAAATGGAAGTTACCCGTGTAGTGATCCGAAGCGAGCCTATTTAGATATCGAAGCAGACTAGTCTAGAACTCGGAGTAAAGCTAGTGCCGGATCATGTATCGATGCTGACCCATGTCACCATATAGCCGATGCCGAGCCACTATGCCGAGCCACAATGCCGAGCCATCCCCACCTTATCATGATGCCGAGCGACGTTCAATGCCGAGCAAGTTACGATGCCGAGCGAGGTACGACGCCGAGCGAAGTGCGAAGCCGAGAGATGTACGATGTCGAACGAGGTGCGATGCCGAGCGGGGCTCATGCCGATCGAGGGGAGGTGTGCCAAGCGAGGCCTCATGCCGATAGAGGAGAGGTGTGCCGAGCGAGGCTTCATGCCGACCGACAGGAGGTGTACCAAGCGAGACTTCATGCCGACCGAGGGGAGGTGTGCAGAAAGAGGCTTCATGCCGACCGAGGGAAGATGTGCCGAGCAAGGCTTCATGTCGACCAGGGGAGGTGTGCCGTGCGAGGCTTCATGCCGACGGTGGAAGGTGTGCCGAACGAGGCTTATCTTCTAGACCGAGCCATGCAACGCCCTCATTTGTTGACCAAATGACATAACCAAGTGAATTTCATCCTTCGAAACCGATTCCATCAGATTACAGCCTCGATAATCGTGAAGCTAGTTAGGTTGAATCCGTCTTCTTATGGCTTGGACAAAAGGCGGGTTAACCTTTGCGCCCCAAAATATGCCTTGCTACTGGAAGGTTTGTTTTGTAGCTCAATAAGCCGGATGTTCGTATCTTGTTAATGATCTGCAAAGAAATTGACAGCCTTATCTGACCGCGAATGAAGATCGTTCGGAATCATATGTCATTCGGGATAGTATGTGACCATTGGCGGTCGGATGCCATTCGCGGCGAATCGTGACCGTTCACGACCGGTGCCGTTCGAGGCGAATTGCGATCGTTAGCGATCTAGTGCCGTTCGAGGCGAGTTGTGTAACATTCCTGTTTTTAAATCAAATTTAAATTGGCAATTAATTTAATTTTTGAAATTTAATTGTGAATTAATTTGGTATTTTCCAAATTAAATAGATATTTGTTTGTTTATTAATATAAATAAATATAAATATGATTTTCAAATAGAATTTCTAATTTGGAAATTCAGAAATAAATGTTTTGATTAACATATTGGATTTGAAACTCAAATATAAGTATTTTTAAAATATATTGAACTTTATATTTGGAATTTATAGAAACTTTTTTTCTAATTATAATAAATATAAATATATGGATTTTGAAAATTTTATTTGAATTTAATATAGTAAATTTTCAAAAGTTATTTGAAAGTAAAACTCTATATTTCAAATAATAGAAAAGAATTTATTTTGTATTTATAATATGATGATTTGAAAGTAATATTGTGAAATTGATATAAATAAAATTTACAAAACCTATTTAAAGAATTAAATTCAAATATATACATTATATACTTGTTTATTAGATTTGATAAAAAGATTTAAAACACATTTTCTTTTGAAATAAATAAATATAGTTTGTATATTCATGAATTTAAAATGTAAAACATTTACATATGTTAAGATATATAAAATACAAATTGCAAATTAAATGAAATAAGGGTTTAACACACAAAAAATGCAAGTTGATGACATTTGTAAATATATAAAGTCATGCAAGAATGCATTTGTAAAAATATTAATACAAACAATTGACAAGTGTTAGTAGAAAATAACAAGTGGAATTTAGTTTTTTTCTTTTAAGTTAAATTTTAGAATAACATGCATAAGAAAAGAAATCAGTTTAAACTTCTCAAATCTGAAAATAAATCAAACTTTAGATTCAAATCAGCAAAAGCAAAATCATCTCAGGCTAATCCAAAACCGGAAAAGAAAATGGAAATCTGAAACAAAATAAAACTACAGATCTAAGCAAAGTTCAAAAGTAAAATCTGGGGAACAATCTGAAGCAAACCAAAAAAATTTAAATTCAAACAACCACAACTTCTTCAATTCAAAAGTCTGGAAAATCAAGTTTTCAGGCATGAAGATCACCAGATTAAAACAAGAAAATCAAAACCTAGCAACTCAAATATAAAGCAAGGATTCAAACCTGAAGTAGTTCAAAATCAAACAAATTCAAAGTTTATGCGCAAATCATCATTTCCAGATCAAGCAACAAATTTAACATCAGGTTCCAGGGTTCCTCTGTTCTTTCAAAACTGGTGAGCAAACATCACCTTTTAAACCCTTATATGTTTATATTTTTTGTGGAATGTGATGAATGATTAGAGTAATGCTATAAATATGTTTGCATGAATGAAAAAATATGTCTATATACATACAAAAATATTAGGTGTGGTTTCTTTATTTGGTTACAGGTTTTCAAAACCTGCACAAAGAAAAAAAGAAAAAAATTCAAATCCCTGGAATAAAAATTCAATATATCATCATATAATCGATGATTGGTTAAGATCTTTAAAGATGAATTGTGTGTACAAGTGTGTTATGATTTTTAAAAATAATTTCAAGTTTATTTATGTAGCAAACATTCAAAAGAATTAGAATTACAGTAACATATATTCAAGAACAGGAAAATCAGTTATCACGAATTCAAATTTGGATTCCACGAATCGATTCGTAATAGGAAATAATGATTTTTTATAAGATTTTCAAGATTTTTAAGCCTGGGATTCGCATGTTATCTCGAATTGAATGATATTTGTATTATCGTCAATTGCTGTCGATCAATTGTGAATTGAAGCTAGGGATTAATGTTAAAGGTAGCTTGTGGATGGCTAATTATCAGAAAAATGATTACTTAATTTGTTGATCAATGAGGAGTTCAGGCGAGGATGGATTAGGGTTTAAGTAGCAGTTTTAGTCGATGGTAATTGATGAGCTCGTACGTTACCCACAGTCGATCGTAAGCGATCGATCCAAGGGGATTTGATGCGTGAGGTTGTGTGGTAGCTCGGGGTTAAATGACGTGGTTGATGGTAGCCAAGGTTGTCGGCGTTGAGACAATTTTGTCGAAGGTATGGGTTCCAGGAAGAGGTAGATGAGTTCAATTTCGATTCTCAGTTGAATTCAAAAATCTATGTGTTTGTGATGATGGAGAAGATGATCGGCGATGTGCTGAAGCCGGCGTGGATGATCGAAGCTGCTCCGATCAAGTGTGCACGTATATGTGATGTCACTTGTATCTGGGAATATTGTGGATTGTGGTGAAGAAGAAATAGGCTCGGGTCAAACTCGAATTGATTTCATGAATGTCTCAAAGTAGCAGGGATTGTGAGTGACTCGGTGATTTTGATTGGTATGCTTGGGTTTTTTAGTATTTAAATCGGGTTGATTTTGATAGTGTTCAAGTTTCAGATTTTTAAATAAACTTGTTTGAGGCTTTTAAATTTTAAAATGTTTTAAAATTCTATATAACCTTATTTTTCAAAGGTTTATTTTCAAATAAACTTAATGTTGAAATTAAGGAGTTAATCGTGAAGACCAAATGTTTTATTTAATTAACTCAAAGATCTAAGTCAATTTATGGATTGATAATGATTTTGTTTCAAAGATTAAAGGTTTTTAAAATTTAATTGTTGTTGAGGATAATTTGTTTTATTTAATAAGTCTTAAAGGATGTAATTAAGTGATTAAGTAAGTACAATTACTTTGTGTAATTGATTAAAAAGCTAATTATTTTGTGTAATTTAATTAAAGATAATTAATTACTTAAAGGATAATCTTAATGATGGTGATTAAAAATAATTAATAAAATCCTTAATTGCTGATTAAAGGTAATTAATTACTTAAAGATAGTTACTCAATTAAAAGTAATTAATTAATTATTAACGTTGATTAATCGAATGATAAAAGGTAATTACTCAATGTAATTAATTTGTGATATAAGTGATTAAGGATAATCACTTATTTTAATTAATTAAGGATAATGAATTAAATGGTAATTAATTAAGGGGTTTGTTAATTAATTAAAGATAATTAATTAAAGGATAACTGAATAATTAAAGGTTAATTATTTAAAAAAAATAAAAGGTTAATTATCTGATGATTAAAGGTTGATTAATTTATTAATCAAAGTTGATTTAAATTAATGATTAAGGTTAATTAATTTATTAGTTAAGACTGATTTATTAATAGTTAAAGGACTAATTAATTTATTAATTGGGGTTAATTAATAAATGATTAAGGGGTAATTAATTAAATGATTTGTAATAAACTAATATTAATTAATCAGAATTAGTAAATTTATTCATAAGCAATTAATCCGATTTCAATTTATCAGATGATTAATTAACCTTACTTATGGATATTTGGATTGCACTGAATGCTTTGAATTGTTTGATATCTCTGCTGTGTGATGCGTTGTGATATGAATTGAGCTGTGACGAATGTAATTTTTTATTTATATGTGATCAATTTTTATTTTCTATCTGTGATTCTGTGAATGAAGATAAGCGTTATAGATTATACCGCTTATCGATATTGATATGATTGAATCTGTGATGATTGATGATGTTGCACTATTGTGTAAAACCCTTGGACTACACCATACACACACAAATATAGATTGCACGAGAAAATTGGTTAAGTCACAGATATTTGAATTTAATTCAAATAATGAAATGGTTTTAAAGATTGAATATGGAATCCAAAATAGTTTTGGAAATGGAATTGGGTTAAATATGAAAAGCTTTTGAAAAGGAGTTTTGAAGATAAAAGTTATTTTTAATAACTTGATAAAGTTTTGAAATTTAAATAATTTGATATGAATTTGAATTCAAGATTTGAAATTGAATTCTATGTTTGAAAAATATGGTTTAAAAAGGTTATACAAGTTATAAATGTGTTTATACGGGTTTTAAAACCATTTTAAAAGTATTATTTTGGGAATTTGAATTTAACCCAACTTTTATACTTGAAGGGCTTTAACTCGTGCAAATGTAATCAGATTTTTTCGAAACAAAAAATATTTGTTTTCAAATAATAATAGCTTTCATATAAAGAAAGGATTTCCAATTTATGTTGAAAAAATTTCAAATTTGAAATAGAATTGTTTTGGAAGCCATGAATAAATCTTTGCGGAAGATTGTTGAACTTTGTTTTGAAATTGTAAAGGTGTATCTTTTGTATAAAAGATTTGAAATGGAAATGGTTTTGAAAGCTTTAAATTGAATCTTTGATTTAAAGATTGGATAAGTTAATCATATTTAAAATGGAATTGTTTTGAAAGCTATGAATTAATTTTTGTGAAAGATTGGTGAACTTTGTGAAGTAAATTTTTTTGTTTAAAGATTTGAAAATGGTAATTGGTTTAAACCATTTGAAAGAAAAGGTTTGGGGATTAAAAAGTGTGACTCAACTAAGATCCCAATATCCATATGTTTTTAAATATTGCGCACCTTGTGTCATATAACCCATTTCGAATGATGATTTGACGATATGGATAGCATTTGAAGACTGGTGGCGAAGACCGGGTATTTTCAAGAACGAAAGGATAACCCGTCGAATGTCTCTATACTAAGTCGCGCCAGTATAGAGATCTCCATATGTTATGGGAGTCCGATCGGGATTGTGAATACCCGGATTGCAAGGGCTTCTTTGGAAGTGCCTTTAGTTTTGTTTGAACCTGGAACAAACTTGTATGGATGTGTGACTGACATTACACTTTGAAATATAGAACTGGTTTCTATCAAATACATTTCTGTTTGGTGGCGGAGAATTTATTCTCTTAGCTTAACACCCTTCTTTGAGACGTACGAGCTCAGAGGTTATGTAGTTGATATTTACTAGTGATACATTCCCAATTTGGTAATGTGCCATACGAAGTGCTGCTGATCATTTGTTGATCAAAGCATGGCTTTTTTGAAAAGCGTAGCTTTGTGGACGAGACTTTGCCGAGCCTCACAGCTTGGTAATGGTCGAAACAGGAATCATTGCAGCAAGGTTATTTGGGGGTAGCGCCCTCTAAGGGTATGTCCATTTTCATTTGGATTATAAGTAGTATCATGATATGGAGCCTAGATACTTAACTTTGTGGTTGCTGCAAACTTATTGCTTTGTGGTTATTGGTTGAGTGGCGTCTCGGATAAAGGTTCGTAACGACCGGGAGATGGCATACTCGTGTCAGTAGTTACCTAGTTGCAGAGGTAACCCGACCTTGTGTTGGCAGAGATCCGGTTAGGTTCTCGGGGGGCGTCCCTCCAGAGGCGTTCCATTTGATGTGGGAAGTTCCTTTGCCCGACCATTTGTTGGAAATCCAAAGAAAGAATACGCGTCCTGTATAGTATTATTTCTATATAACCTGCCATGGAATGTGGCGGTAACCTGCTATTGAACATGGTAGATATAGTAGGCATAAGTGCGAAATGTCTATGCTGGCTAAGATTTATATTATACTTTCGAAAGGTTTTCTGCACTATACACTAATAGTAATATCAAAAGGTTTTTGCGTATCAAGCATGTTTTACTATCATAAGAAGAAATCTCCTTCAATTCTGCGTGTGCATTGTGTGTGCGGTGGGAGGCCTTGTGATAGTTTCATTTTCCAAAAAGAACTGCGGATTTTAAGTTAAAAATCTTTTGTTGTTTGTTTTAAAGATAAGAACTGTTTTCGTTTGCTCATACCAGTCCAATGACTGGCCCGGAGTTTATTATTCCCTTCCTAAACTCTGGATGCCCATAATTTTCCACACGGGTAGTCTAGAGTTGGGTTTTTCAGATAATCAAATAGTAGGAGTAGATTCTATAGCATCCAGCCTTTGTTTTGGCGATAGCATTTGTTTCTCTTCAACATTCCGGACTGATCTTGCTTAAGGCATCAATGATGGTGGTTCGAGCTTTTGGTTCAAGCTATCTTTGGTGTTGGATTCTTTTGGAGATGCATTCTATTGGAGTTATCTTTCCGCCTTTATCCTGTATCTCTGATGTTGATATCAATTGTATTAATGTGTTGTATCATTGTAATCAACTATTATGTATCAATGATATATTAATTTTGTTTCCACTGTGTTTGTTGTTATACTTAATGTGTTATAAACTCCGACGAACCAGATTCGACTTTTTGAATCTACGACATTCGAGTACAAGTGAAGTACGGGTGCCGATTTTCGAAGGTTGAGTCAGGGTCATTACAAGTTGTGACCGTTCACGGTCGGGTGCCGTTCGAGGCGAGTTGTGACCATTCGTGGTCGGGTGCCGTTCGAGGCGAGTTGTGACCGTTCGCGATCTAGTGCCATTCGAGGAGAGTTGTGACCGTTCGCGATCTAGTGCCATTCGAGGTGAGTTTCTAAACTGTTTATTGTGGCAGTTTATCGCCATCTTAGAGCATGTCTAAGGACCGTTCGCCACCCCGTACATGTGTAAGTGGCTTAGCCGTCATGGAATCACAAAACGCGGATTTTCATTCAAGATGAGTCTTTCAACGGAAATGTCAAACTAAATCAAGTCCAAACACGAGAAATGGAAAATAAAGAAAAACAAGGACGTCCAAGTGCAAACACCTGCATTGATGCGACTTATAGTCGTATCAGAGCATGCCTGAGGGTCGTTCGCAGTCCTGTACATGTGTAAATGACTTAATCGCGTTGGTATGGAGTTTGCCACTTATTCGTCATTATTTCAATTAATTGATGACAAGCTGACGCCCCGATCCCGAGCCATTCCTAGTTGGTGCAGGTGGTAGTCGCTCTTGTTCCACCGTTGTTGTTCCCCTTCTCACATATTGCGATAGCAAAGCATTCCGGATATGTCCCTAAACCTTATCCTTAAAGTGCCTGCAATCATTCGTGCTATGACTGTTCAGTTCGTGGAATAAACAATAATTATCTGACATTCTTTCATTGCTAGTCGGATCCCTGCTCATTGGTTTTCGATAAGGAATCTACCCCCTGGTATCCTAGTAGATTCTCTCCAAAGTCTCGTTCAGCTCCGTAAAATAGATGAATCTCGGTTCCTTTCGTGGTCACGGCTGTTCATCGTCGTTATCCTTGGCCTTCCATTTCCCTTTATCAGTTCCTGAATCTTTTTTAGGAGGATTTTCACCCTTGATTGCATAAACATTATCTCCTTCTCCTTCCTCTTTTTCAGTATTTTCATTCTTTAATCATAGAAACCCTTCGGCCTCATGATAAAACTCCCCTAGATCCATAGGTGGATTCCTTGTCAATGAATTTTTGAACTCTGTTCCATTAGCTATGCCAGATACAGCTTCCATTAAGACCATGGATGGACATGGTCGTTCCACCGATGCTGCTGCTGCATTGAATCACGTTAGAAAGCTCCTCAAAGATTCCCTGGTCCTCTGCTTTAGCGCTGCCAAACTCATCGCATTCTTAGGTCTCGAAATGTGAACTTTGAACTGCCTCATAAACTTCCCAGTCAACTCGGTCCACATTCCAATGGAACCATTCCCTAATTGTCTAAACCATAGTGCTGCTATGTCTGTCAGATACAATAGGAAGCATCGGGCCATGACTTCCTCTGATGCCCCCAGCACTTCCATATGCCTCATATACTTTGTCAAATGAACCGTAGGATCCGTCCTCCCATTATACATCTCCAATGATGGTAGCTTAAAATCCGGTGGGTTCCTTACTCGCCTGATAGTAGGAGTAAAGGGACTCCTATTCACATCCTCCAAGTCTTTGTTTACCAATCCACCTCTCATAGCTTGTCTAACCATTTCCACCAGTCTGCCATTGTCGCCAAGCTGTAATCCTTGTCCGTTGCCTCTTGTCTGCCCCCCGAGTTCATAAGGAAATTCAGACACATACTCCTCATCTCGTACTCCTACGCTCCTGTTAGTGTTGGGTTGCACAGCGTCATCTGGTATCCCTCCAGGGATTGGTCCAGCATTTCCTGGTGGTGTGTCCCCGAGTCCAGGTCCATCTTGATAGTTAGCCGTCTGCTGATTGGGGGCTGCCCCCTGTTGAGCCATTCCCTCTGCTTGCTGGTTGAGCGCTTCTGATCGAGCGTCACAGATCTGAGCTCCTTCATTTCCCACATGTGCAAATTATCTGAGAAGAGCCTGCATCATCTCCTCTTGTCTTTTCAATATCGCTTCCATCTCATCTCTAGTGATGTAGATGGATGCTTGACCTGCTCCAGCTCCAGAGGAAGCCTCTTGACTTCCCTCTTGATTACTCCTTTCTGTCACTTGCTTCCTTGCTAATGGTCTGGCTATTATTTCCTAAAATCCAAGTTCCCGGCTCCAAAATCTCCAAGTGCTTGCGTTCTCAACGAAAGCACCAAAATGTTAGCGGCAAAACTAGTAACTAACACCCAAATCCAGATGAAAGCACCAAGTTCCAATCACAACTTATAGATTGAATATATGTAGATAGTAATAATATGAAGAATAGTCAAAATTAAAATGAAAGTAGTAAAGAACAGCAGATTTATAGTGGTTCGTCTAACTACAGCCTACGTCCACTCCAAATGCTTTTCTTTTTATTGCCGTAAAAATTGATTACAATTACAAGATGGCAGAGTAACCTCAGCCTTAGAAAATAAAAAACCAAAGAGCAGAAAAGAAGATGCCCCATCTGGAGATCCAAATGCTGTATTTATAGGCAAAACCAGGTTGTTGGGCCTCCTGAGTAGTTTGGGCCCACCGAGGCCATAGCCGAACCCTACTTCATTATGCCGACTGACCCTGAGCAGTTGTATGCTAAATGGAAGTTACCTAGGTATTGATCTGAAGCGATCCTATCTAGATATCGAAGCAGACTAGTCTAGAACTCGGAGCAAAGCTAGCGTCCGACCATGTATTGATGCTGACCCATGTCACCATATAGCCAATGTCGAGCCACAATGCCGAGCCACAATGCCGAGCCATAATGTCGAGCCATCCCCACCTCATCACGATGCCGAGCGACGTTCAATGTCGAGCGAGGCTTCATGCCGATCGAGGGGAGGTGACCGAACGAGGCTTCATGCCGATCGAGGGGAGGTGTGTCGAGCGAGGCTTCTTGTCGGCCGAGGGGAGGTGTGCTGAGCGAGGCTTCATGCCGACCGAGGTGAGGTGTGCCGAGCGAGGCTTCATGCCGAACCGAGCTATGTAACCCCCCGCCCCATTTCTTGACCAAATGACATATCGAAGTGAACTTCATCCTTCGAAACTGAATCCATCAGATTCCAGCCTCGATAATCATGAAGCTAGTTAGGTTGAATCCGTTTGTTTATGGCTTTGACAAAAGGCGGGTTAACAATATATATATTCACATTGTTTTGGACTCATAGCTGTATTTTGGGAAAGGGCAAAATAACCAGCTAGGTTGACCCAATTCTGAATATAAATTAGGTTAACTCCTAAATGAGCATAATTTCATTCAGAAGGCAGGAATACCAGAATATAGGATGGTAAAGTAGTAAAGAAAGATAATGGCAGGGCCCAATAGGTTCTCAGTAATCCCATGAAAATCGTGAATAGGAAAAAATATTGGCAGGGGCCATAGGTTTATAGTTTGCCCATGAAATCTATGTATAAAGCAAGACGTCAGAAAGATAGGTCCATAGCATGCCCATGAAAACTATGATTTGATACTGGCATAGGACAGTGAGTTTGTAGTAAGCCCATGAAAACTATATCCGGACTAAAATATTGACAGATGTCAATAGGTTCCTAGTCAGCCCATGAAAACTAGTATGAGAAAAAAGGATATTGGAGTCACCAATAGATTCATAGTCAGTCCATGAAAAATAGATAAGTGTAAAGATATTGGAGTTACCAATAGGTTCATAGTGATCCCATGAAAACTATGTAGTTGGGCAGCGAGTCCTTAAATATTTTATCTATTTTTAGTCAGCCCATGAAAACTAAAGGTTAATAGTAATCCTAGAAACTATAATTGATAGAGAAAGTCAAAAATGAATGGGGATGAGTAATCCAGAATTGATACCTTTGTTTTGCATATCATCATATTATATTGTTTTGAATTGTTTTAACCATTGTGGATGCAGGATCACATTACATGGTTTTACAAAAGATTTTAGGATACTAGTAAGGGGAAAACCCGTTCCGCTAAGCGGTGTGGTCTCATTAGTTGTCTAAATGATTTGATATGGTAAGTTATTATTCATACCAGGCGTTATGTCTGATTCGTAGTTTATGTTTTTCCCTTAAACTCTCGGTTATTCAATTGATTTTGAGTATTTTGAGAGTTGGGGTTTTCAATTACCTCCTTAAACGAATAAAGCTTCCGAAGATGTGCGGAAGGCATAATAGCTATATACAGTTATCTTTTATTTTTGATTCCGCTGTGCTATTGTAATGGAAAAGTTATTATATTTCATGTATATACTCTAATCATCCAAGGGGGTATCTTCATATGTCACACTTGGCGTATATTGTAATAAATATATTTTCTCTGAACATGGTTAATGATTGAGGGATTATGTAATGAATTGGAAATGTACTGAAATGGAATGTGATATTGTTTGATGTTTTAAACTTTTCCATATTTATGTGTTTCTAAGTATTAATGTATCTAACACGCCGTATTTGATCGTCGAGGATTAATAACTATGGATGACTGCAGCATCCATAACCATTAGTTTTGGGCCTCCAAGTAGCGGTATGTTACAATGGAGAAGAGTCTATACTGCAACATTTGACGATTCAGACACGTCCTTAAGCAATAATGAGTCAGATATAGAAATTGCTACATGTGCTTCACATCAATACATAATTCAGAACAAAATGGTGAAATAGTTTAGAAAAATGTACGCTTTTAATATATCAAAAGATTTAATTTCTTAAATGAATTTTTTTGGTTACTTTATTAGTTGTTAGGAACATTCTGTAAATTAATAATAATTTTAGTTGAATATTGTGTGATTATATTTCAAATTTAAATATTTTATATATTTTAATAATATAATAATAATATGAAATATTTAAAATTATTTTTAAAATTATTTTTTGTAAATAGAATAACTATAAATATATATATATATTTATATATATATATATATATAATAAAATAGGATGTAGTTAAAACAAAACCATTTTTGAAAATTTTGACCTATATGTCGACATACCACACATGCATATGGTGGCATATGTACATAGATTTTGAATTCTAATTTCGAATTAAAATTTTGAAATTTGCCTTTACTTTTCACCAACTCCTACGTTCTGAAAAGATGCCTCTTGACTAGAGAATATGTCCTTTGATTCTCTATTTGTCTATTTGATCTCCATCTATTCTTTTTTTCACTTTCATTTTTAAATCCAAAAATCGTAAACTCTCTTATCTCTTCAAACGGCATCCTCAAGCAATACTAAGGCAACCATAAAGCTTTCAAGGAAAATAAAATAATATCTTTTCAATGATCAAGAAGCTATACAAGCCCATATCGAACACGTATCTTTTGAAAAAGTCTTTCTTGGAATATTTGCTATTTTTGAAGATTTTCCTACTTATGATCTTTTTAATCTTTATTTGCAAAATGAAATTCTTGGCTTAATTGATGCTTCTCAAAATAATTTCATTTGTTATCCAAAATTGGTGAAATGGTTTTATACAAATTTAAAAGGAAAGTTTTATGATGGAAGAGAAGGAGAAGTTTGGAGTTGTGTCAGGTGGACACAAATTGGTTTAAATTGTGAACTTTTAGGTCGCATTCTTGCATGCAAATCTAGTGGAATGGACTTTTCAAGTTTTAAAATTGATTTTTAAAATTTTGAAGTAATTCATGATATTTTTGAATGTGATGATGATTTTGAATTTTAAAAAAAAAACTTTCATCCAAAATCAAAAATTTGAAGCCTTCTTTTGCAATAATGTATCACTCATTGAACGAGTAATTATAATAACCCAAAACAAAAAAATTTCAAATCTCTTCTCGACATTTATGGTTAATAAGACATAAATTGGTCTCAAGTCATTTTGAATGAACTTCTTTCTAAAAATATTTCTAAACATGAAAAAACATGCTATTTCATGGTGTGTATCTTACTCGTATTTTCAATTATTTTCATGTTGACCTTAAAGTAGAGGAAACAATTCCTCAAAAAATATTTGACAACACCAACATTTCACTTATGCATAATTCACCCTTTTTCGAGCCTACTGAAAAGATTGCGGAAAAGGAATAATGATTGGCTTAGGAAGAGGAACAAGAAATAAGAGAAGAGGAGGAATAGTAAGTGGAAGGAGAGGGAATGGAAGTCGAGGAGGAAGAACCAGAAGAGGAGGAGGATACATCTTTAGAAAGTATCAATATGCCACATAATCCGTCCAACAAAGATCTTCTCAAAAATCAAGAGAAGATCATTCACATCCAAAGAAAACTTAAGAAATCATTTTCAAAGAGATTTACCGTAATTTCAAACAAAATGAATAAATTCTTTGGAAAGATCATCAACAAGCTTGGTAGTTCTTCTTCATCTTCACCTATATCTTTCAGGTTGTTTGTTTAAGCTATGTTTGTATTTGGATTTTTTTAGTTTTAACTTACGTTGAATCTCATGCATCTTTCTTTAATTTCTTGTATTCATCCTTATTATCAAAGAAAAATCTATTTTTTTATCGTTATAAGTTATCGGTTATCTTTGAAAAGTCATACAAATATAATAGTATAGGCCAAATACAATAGAAAAGTAAAATAAAGTGATTTTGAAAATTATAGTGCATATGTCGACATATGGCAAGCATGTTTGTTGACTATCACAACCATTTTTCAAAAAAAAATTAAAAAAATAATTACTACCAAGCACTACTTCATTTCAAATGACTTCTTACCCCTAAATATATCTACTCGCTCCATAAAGTCATTATTTTCAGTCTCTATCTTCACTCATTTCCATTCCTAAACTCTAATAAATAATTAATGGATTCCCCTATCCAAAAACAAAAAGAAAACCTCAAACAAACTCTTGGTTCATTTAACAACATTCTTTCTTTCATCCTAATAAACCAACGACACTTAGAATTGAGTCGAATGCATATGATCGAGGAACAAGAAAAGCATTTCGACGGATGATATTTGCCTTGAACAAAGAAGAACCAGCCACTAATCCAAAGTGCACCTTCAACAAAGATGATAAAGATTTGGATGCTATTAAAGAGGATCCTATTTTTGGCATTGATAGATGGGTTTAAGTTCATCAAAATGTATAGTTAAATAGGTTTGATTATATATAAATAACAATACTTGATTTGGTTTGGATTTGATTGATTTGATTAGTGTGGATTTGGTCGAATGGTGGTGACATTTACTTTGTTGGATTTTGAATGAATATTTAGATTGATTATGATTATTTCATGATTATCTAATTTTTCCATATCACTTATTGTTTTTGTTCAATCATTCTCATCATAATCATTATATATAATTCTTAGATATATCAGTTAGTATTTTATTTAGTGGGTGTTAGAGTTAGAATTTGAGTAAGAGTTAGAGTTATAGTTTAAGTTTGTTATTTATGTTAGTGATAAAAGGGGAGAAATATACAAAATCTAGGCATATATTAAGGGGGAGTTTTGTAACCCAAGAGGAGTTATATTATATTTTATATACAGAGTTGTCATCATCAAAAAGAGGTAGATTGTTAGTACCTTAGGTTTTGGTTTTGATGATCACAACTATAGGACATTATATAAAATATAGACGCTAATGTTTTATCAAGATATATATATAGTATATAGTGCAGGATATTAGACATGTGTTGATTAAGTAGACTATATAGTATCAAGAGTAGATTCAAGATGCTGATATAGAGTTTCAAGAGTTAGAGAATGAAGACTCATGAGAATTGGAGAGTTCAAGATTTCAAGATATTCTAGATAATTTGTAGATTCATATAATTTTTGTTAAAACCTTGATAGCATTGTCTTGATTCTCTCTCTATTTCAAACAAGTTTTAATTTTTTTTTCAAATATCCTGGTTTTAAAATAATCTTTTCAAAATATTTCTCAAAATGATTTTCAATCTCTTATACTTACAAAGATATTATTTTAATGATTTAAGGTTTATATATTGAATTTTTGTTTATACTTTAATAATTTATAACTACGTTGATTTTATATATATTACTTACATTATATTGAATATTTTTATTAAATCTTTCAAAATTATTTTATAAAGTTTTATTAAGCTGTATTTTGATTAAAATGTGTATAAACTATATATAAAAAATTCTATAGAGTATCAAATTATTTTACAAAGAAACGGATTTTCAAAATATTTTTAAAAAAGCGTTTTTCGATTTTGTGGAGGATATGTCGACATATCCATTTCCTATATGTCGACATAGTAATCGTAAAATTCAAAATTCAAATTTTGAATGGAAGTGTCTTTTTGTCGTATCTCTTCGTGAACGGAAATGATCGTTGTTTTCCTATATATACTAGACTTCCAACGAATTTTTAATCATAACCTTCTTATTCTTCTCTTCTTTTTGCACTCTCTTGATTTCTAAATCAAAATATGCACAAACTCTATCGAAATTCAACTAGAATCAAATTCAATCATCACTAGTTTGATTCTCCTCCATCTACTTTCTAATTTCTCTAATCTCTCACACTTAGACGAAGATCAAAGTGCTATTCAAGAGTTATAGGATCAATTGTAATCAAGGTCACAGATCTGAGTCTGTAAAACTCTGTCAAATCATACTGCTATACTTATCGGTGTGATTGTAGCCCGTAAAATCAATTGGTTGTGCTTAGTATCCCGTAAATCTAGTGGGTGCGCTTGTAGCCTGGAAATCAAGTGACTCAGCCCAAAGGTCGAGATTCTAGAGGGTGTGTCTCGTAGCCTTAAAATCAAGATTGTATTTGCATTTACTAGTTGAAAAGAAATCCGTACAAGGAATTGTGAAGGACTGGTTGTGGTAACTCCGAACCATTATAAAATCCTGGTGTGTTCTTTCCATTTTACTTTTACTGCATTAACTTTTATCTGTACTTTGATTCCGTGATTGTTTCTGTGATTGTTAATTACATTATTCCAAGCAGAATCTTTAGGAATTTGAAATATATTCATATAATCCATTAAACACTATGCACCCTCTCTAGTGTTAATTTAGCCTTAAGATCTCTATTCCGCCGACTCACACGTGGACCAAATTCTAAGTTTGATTCTCCATCAACGATTGCATCTCTTCCTCCATGGCACAAATCCATTTTGAGCTATTCCTTGAATCCATGGCGTCATCAAGGTCCATTGGCTCATCTTGAACTACATGAAGAGCATAGTCCAAGTTATCACAGAAGCTAAGATAGATCCAAGCACCATATGTTTCGGGTGGCCATATAGCACGATGACCCACCTAAGTAGCAATACCAACACCCAAACTCCTTTCGACTCCACCTTGAACCGAATCCTCTCTAGATCATGTACATCACCAACGCTACTAGAGGAACCTTATTTACTATGTGATGTTACATCAACGCTACCTCCTCATAAGCATCTTCAACTACTCCACTCCTTAGACGAAAGATGGGAACAACTTCCTTCTCCTTTGATTCACCATGAACCAAATGCGAAACATCCGATGAGCTCTCATTCTCCTTGAACAAAGCCGACTCATCAAAAGTAACATAATGAGAATTCACAACCTTTTTCGTTTCTGGATTCCAAATCTGATAATCTTTTACACCGTCTGTATAACTAAGCGAAATCCCCTTGAAAATTCTAGGCTTAAGTATATCATTTTCTCGAATCATGCACATAAACCTAATTACCAAACACACGAAGATAACTTAAGTCAATTCTCTTTCCTTCCAAACTTCCTTTGTAATTTTGTTATCAATAGCCGAGCATGAAATTCGATTAATAATATGCACCGCGGTTGACAATGCTTTGGCCCAAAATCCTTTAGACAAATCCGATGTCAATCTCAAGCATCGAGCTTTCTTAAGAAGAATATGGCTCATCCTCTCCGCAACTCTATTCGACTGCGTATCTCTCGGTGTAGTAAAGTGCCCCTGAACACCATGATGCTTGCAAAACTCCAAGAACTCTCCGGAAACATACTCTCTGCCATTATTGGGCCTTAGAACCTTCGAAGACTTACCACTCTCTCTCTAAACAAGAGCCTTCCAAACTTTGATCTTTGCAAATGCCTCTGACTTGGCCTTCTTTGCATACACCCATACCTTCTGATAAAATCATTAATGAAAGAAATATAATACCTTGCTCCTCCCAAAGAAGCTAGCAGTGCCGATCCCTAAACATCCACATGAACATACTTAAGAACTTCTCTTGAATCATGTTTTCCTTCACCAGATGACACTTTAGCTTGCTTTCCTTTGACACATTCCTCGTAAAATTCAAGCTTTTTTAAACTCTCTTCATCGAGCATCTCCCATTTCTAAAGAATATCCAAACTCCTCTCTGAGACATGATTTGACCACAAATGCCACAACCAATCGCGTCTAAGCTATGAGGACTATCAATACCCACAGAAATTTCACCTTCAATGGTCACACCTTGAAGCAAATAAATTCCATGAGTCCTCGTACTCTTCATCACCACAAGCACACCCTTCGA
Organism: Allium cepa; assembly: GCA_030765085.1. Classification (NCBI taxonomy): domain Eukaryota; kingdom Viridiplantae; phylum Streptophyta; class Magnoliopsida; order Asparagales; family Amaryllidaceae; genus Allium; species Allium cepa. The sequence goes on along the minus strand of CM060928.1, from coordinate 629,185,607 downwards.
AATGCGCAAGCTATCACCCTCAATAGTGATATTACAACCTAAAGAATCCAGCTGCCCCAAAGAGAGAAGAGACTTCCAAAGTCTCGAAACATAGCGTACATTAGTAAGAGTACGAACCACTCTGTCAACACCCAAATTTGCACGAAACCAATGCCCTTCGACTTACAAATAGCACAATTACCCATAGCAATTGAATTTACCTCTTTATCGACATATGAAGAAAAAAATTACTATTCGACACCCCCGAATCGAGCACCAATTCACTACCTGAAACATCTAATGCTTCCACTGTCAAAACATCTACGTCGCCGTCACCAACTCCACTCTCCATCGCTATGGATGAAGATGCTACTTCCTTTTTTGTCTTCTTCTTGTCCAGACACTAGTTCTTCCAATGACTAGACTTCTTACAAATAAATCATTTGCTATTTCTTTCCCTTGACTTTCCTTTCCAACTGGGCTTTCTTGATTTAGAACGCCCTCGGTTTCCTTTCTTCTCATATCTTTCCTTCTCCACAAATAAACCAAGACCACTACTAGCACCACCACTTCCATCACTCAACTCCTTCATTTCATTATGCAACTCCTCACTAAAAAGACCCGTTTGACATCATCAAGAGTCAATGTATCCCGACCGTGGATCAAACTATTTGAGAAACCCGTATAATGGTCCAACGATGAACACAACAATATCATACCTTTTGCTTTTCCTTAATGTTCAAATCTACCGCCTTTATCTTCATTAGAAAATCATTAAAGACATTCAAGTGTGCCTTTAGCAAAGTACCTCCTTCATCTTATACATGAAGAATGTTCATAGCAAGATCAAATGATTAAGTAGTGACTTCTTCATATACAACTTCTCCAACTTGTTCCAAATACCCTTAACGTTAATTTCACCACTAATTTCGGAGATCACATTCTCTTACATTGCATGTTAAAGTGTAGTGAATGCCTATTCTTCCATTTCCTCTCTCTCGACATTCGAGATGTTTACCGACAATAAATGTGTATCAAATACTACATGATGCACTCGATTCCGCCTTAGAACCGCTTTCATCTTACATTGCCACTTTTCAAAATCATTATCGCTGTTCCATTCGTCAATAAGCAATTGTGATCCTGAAGCCATGTATGACCCATGTACATATGATGTTGCACCACGTGGAATAACCATTGAGGGACTACCTGAGGTATTTTTCGATTCCAGCATTTCACCAACCACCTACCAACACCAATGCTTCAATACCAAATGTTTATGTGAATTCTAACTCACGATCACTCAAATCAAAACACCAAAGCACAACGAAAAATAAGATCATGGTAAGAAGTGAAAAAACAACCAAACAATATCTCATTCCAAATCTCAATCTAATCTAGAACCAATCAAAATCACCAAACCAGCAATAGAAACCAAAGCAATAATGATAAAAATACATCATGCACCGAATTTATAGTGGTTCTAATAACGTCTTGTTAGTGTACATATACTTTAAGAGAGAGCCTTTATTAATACTAATGAGAAGAGCACAAGAGATTGATTCTAATGATCAACATTCAAATAGAATAAATTTGTGGTGAAGAGATTTAAAGAAACTAGGTTTTGATAAACTCTACTTAATGGAGGATAAACCTTGATTAAAACCTTTAGAGTGTTCTATGCTCTGAATCCTAAAAATAGCTTATATGGTGAACCATCCTTCCTTAGTAAATTCCCGAAAGCCCCTTAAAGCCTTCACAAATCATTCCAGTTAGCCCAGGCAAAACATGTAGCACATATCATCTCAGAAGTCTATCCCAAGATGATAGATGTATATCAGAAGATTCCAGAAAAAAGTTTCCCTACACTCAGACGTCTGCCCCAAAATCACAGACATTTGAGGGAAAGCTTGGGATACCATATCCTTGTACTCATATGTCTATCTCCTTCCGACAGACATCCGAGTCGCTGCTCCAAGCAACTCCTCCTCCCCTATCTTTACCATATTTTCCTCCTTCAAGCACTGTTTGCAAACCATCTTCTTCATTACCAAGCTACTTCCGACCACTTAAAATCTCCTTATAGTATTGCCAACATTCAATAGATTCCTAATGTACATTATCCAATGATCAATCTGTTTGCCTATATAAAAAAGATATATCTCACAAATATAAAAATCTATCAGTATATATGCAAGTGATAAGTAATGAAACTTCCAGGAGTTCAGCCAATATTTTTTTCAACTATGTTTACAACCTGAAATTTTAAAAAAAAATCAATAAGAGGTGTTGGAAATTCCTATAGAGTACCTATAAGCTCATCAAGTGAAGGACCATATAAATTTAATCAAAAGCACTCTGAGCGCATCTTTACTTATTTTGCTTTCTAAAATAAAAGGAAAACGAAAAAATAATAATTCATACAATTACTATAACGATTTTCTGTTTAGATGTTTAAATATTAACCTAGATAATGGATATTCAATAGAGAACTTCGTAAATAAAAAACGGTTATAATAAGATGCCAAGTGTTGACAAATGAAAAGTTGTGATTCCAAACAAAGAATTACTTTAATATTGATATAGAGTAACCAACATAGTTACTTGCTATATTAGGTTAAGATGAAATACATTAATTTGTTCACCCAATCAAATATAGTCAAAAGTTAGAAAAGTTTACATGATAGGTTATGTTGACCACATAAAAGTCGAGGCCTCTTCAAGGGTAAAATAACGAGATTACGGAGTGTAGCAAAAGGATTGTTGGCGCCAGTTCTGAACAGAGGATAAGCTGATCTTCTAACAACATAATCAACATTTATATGTTATGCCTTGGGTAAAGTAGAGCCAGTAGAGATATCAAAAGACTCCTTTTGTCTTGGCACAGGCCATATATCTTCTCTTTTCCCTAGAATATTAGGAACAAAAATTCGTCATTCTGCATTAAATTAGTTAAATTGAAACTCAGAAGGATATTGTCTGTTACATATTATATTTCATATAATAAAATCGCCTTATCTAGGGTTATTATCTCTTCCATCCATCATATTTGGCACATTCGAGAATATGTCTAGTTTGGATCTAGGAAAAAAATTGCTTTCTGATTGGATTACCGATCGCTTTATGGATTTATAATCACTTCTTAACTTGTCACATCTCATCAAGTTTTCTCTTTTGCCTAGTTTAAACAAGTCGGCAATAATCTAAAAGCGATGAAATAGAGGATAGACCGAGATTTCTCGACATATTTTTTTTGCAACTCCTGCCTATTTTTAATAAGCTTTCAACATCTTGTTCTATCATCTAGTATTTTTGAGCCATTTTCTAGTAGGTAGCGTGCACCTACTCTAGTTTCTTCATGAACTTTTCTTCAATAGCTTCACATTTGTGTCGGCATTGATCTATCGTATAGAGAATTGCTATTGGAAGTGATAACTCATATGCCTTATCTTTTATTTGCATGATTGTCAAAAAAATGTAGTTTCCTAGAAAAGAAACAAGAAGGAAAAAAGTTATATATATATTTGCAAATAGCTAATAAACAATTGACACTAAATTCAACGTTTCTACTGCTGGCAATAAGATGAACTGGCAATAGTTTCCAATTTGTACTGCATATTGTTAGTTAATTTTCTAGTATGTCGTATTTCGTTTACTTTATACCAAAACATATTATATTTGATAGCTAGTTATTAAATTTCTTCGTCACGGGTAATTATAGATTTTCGGCGCCAAAGCTAGCAAGTTGTTGCGCTATTCAACTATCTGAAGCTTTTTTGGCATCGTAAGCACATGTTTTTTGTCTTGCATTTTGTCAGGTGCATACTTGATACATACGTTATGAACACTTTTTTTATGGATATTGTCTATGTATATCATCTATCTTAATTTATGGATGTTGTGCAAATTTCGATATGTTCGATATATGGATAGTTTCAAATCTTTTAAATAGGTTTATATGATCATTTTTTGATGTTGATTTCAATATAATTTATATACCGATCAATGGATATCACATCACACAAATACGTTTCTATGATGATACGGCATAGAATGAAGTGCCGTAAAAATAAATAAAAAGACAATTTTTTCTCACAGCGTATAAGAAGTGCTGTTAGACTACTTTCTTTTACAGCATGTAATAAAAGTTGTAAATTATATGTTTTTGCAACGTTTCTTGAAGTGTATTTATTTGTTTTAGGTCTTACTATAATACATCATTATATAACATTAAGAATATGCTATTAAAATCTACAACAACATTTTAAAATAGCTCTCAAAACCTAGAACCTTAAATTTTCACGGCTAATAAAAAATGTTATCAATTCTTCTATTTTTCTACAGCATATTATATGTTTTGCACATATAATTGCTTGTTGTCATACATCATCCACTAAAATGCTTTAAAAACTACATCATTTTTTCTATGATGTCAAAAGACTTTTTCATTGTAGTAAGCTAAAGACCACTCAAGCTACCTATGTTGAGCTCGAGACGATATCAAAAAAGAGAATACCAATATACGGTGCTTCTAAAACAGTGAAACTCAAGGACAACCTGAAATCCAAAAAAGAATCAAAAGAACAAGCTCAAGTCAAGCTAGTTGGCATCAAAAAATACAATGAAGACCTCAAGCAAAGATTATCTAAATCAATGAAGAGATGGATGCTACTCTTCTTTAGTTCTTTGCAACATGATAGAAGTGGAAAATCAATGTAGCTTGTAGATAGCTATCCTAAAACACTTGTCGATGTTTGGGAGGAAATCCTAAAAAGGGCTAAGAGCACCGGCCATGATGTTGATGAGGAGTTTTTGAAGAAAAGGTTCTTATGTGAGGATGATTTGGTGGCTCTAGAGAAGGAAGGGAAAATCTTAGTAGCAGACGTCGCAGTCATGGGTAAAGTGCTTGCTAAGTCTTATAGTGGTCATAGCTCATTGGAGCTTGTGGAAATTCCACTCCAATACCTAAAGAGCCCTCAAAACATATTTTTACTTCTACAATGACAACTTTTAAGGTCGTAATAACTGAGACACTTGCCCCTGCTACATTTGGCATCAACTCTTTGGGGGGATACAATCATAATAACCCAGATCTCTTTCCCTTGACAGATCTTCCTGTTATGCCTTCACCTTATAGGTCCATAGAAGAAGGAGAGATTGCCAAATCTCCCTCGAAGGACACACCGACCTTTTGGGTATATCTTTAGTCTACCCAGTCTTTGATAAACTTTAGTTCTCACCAATGACACACTGACCTTGAAGGACATACCAACTTCTTCTTTCAGTATCACCACAAAGTTCACTCCTCTAGTCCTTCCTTCCAACTATGACTCTAGCATTGATTCTAAGAAAATAAGGGCGTTAGAGGGACTGGAGGACGTTGATCGACTATATCTTGAAGAAGAAGTGACAATCACTAACACGAAGGGTTTTGAAACTATGCCCATGGTCAAGAGAATAAAGATCGACATCTCAAAATCAAGATTAAACTAGAGCCCAACATAGAAAAAGCCCCTCTAATAATTTCAACCTCTATATTTAGGCAGCTGGCGTATCCGCCAAAGCTCCCAAGTCCCACATTGACTTTGATAGCAATTACGATTGGAAGGAAGACCCCAAGGGTCACCAAGCACCAACGAAGTAGGGTGATGGATCAAAGAGAGAGCCTCCTTCCTCTATGAAGGAAGGAGGAAGTCAAAGAGAGGGAAGCACCATTGGGGATGTTTTTATGGCTTTATTGTATTTTGCTTCTGTTTTGAGTTCATTTTGTATATAGGCCTATGTTGTATGGGAGCGTCCCCTGTAAGCCTTGTATAATAAGTTATATAAATAAAAATATTTTTTCCGTTCAACCTTTCTCTTATTCTACATTTCAATATTTTTTATTTCTATTGCCTATATACTTTCCTGTGAAGGAACCGGGATAGTCAAGAGAGGGTGAAATAGGTAGATTTTGAAGAGAGAAAAAATCTATTTTGGATCTATTGGGCCTATGAAGTCAAAAAGATTATTAGACCCAATATGTTATTTAGTTTGGTTAAAAGGACTTTTAAATTATATTTAAACTTGTATGTAATATAATGAATGTATAAAATACATTCACGTGTATGAATAGTAATAGCAGCATACAAGCAGTGTACATATATATATATATATATATATATATATATATATATATATATATGCAAATAAACCTATAAAAGTTTATAGAAAGAAAATTTTATTTCATTCTCTTAATGTAAATAATTAACTAAGGGAAGATAAGGATATGAATGTGGAAAGAGAAACCTTTTATTTCTCTCTCTCTGTAATTAGATTTTTTTAACATATTAAATGACATTTACTACTAAATTCACACATGCCTTTGGTGTATCCAAATTTTTTACTAATAAAATATGTATATTTATGTGGGTCTTATAGATATATGTGTGTGTGTGTGTGTGTGTATGTATCTGTATGCATGTATGTATTAGAATTAAGATTAACCAATTTACATAATGAAAGCAGAACTTAAAAACTTATCTAATTTGATGAGATTTTGAAGGTAAATTAATTATCACATATAAGAATCTATTTTATTAACTTTAAGTCAAAAGGATACGCAATTATATATATATATATATATATATATATATAAAGATTATGATTAGTAAAATAAAATCAAACTTTAACAAAAAGGGTTAAAGGGGCATGTGATGTTTTGCATAAAAATTTACTTATAATAAATTGTACAATGATGAAATGATGTATATCCAAACTAACAACCCAAAAAACTAACATTCATGTTCTAATTGTTTCAAATAAATAACATGTGTATTTTTTTCAAGTTTGGAATTTATGTAGAAGCAATAAAAGTTATATTAGCTAATTTACGTAAATAAAAAATTATGTATGAATTTCAGGTATGCAATCAAATTGTTAATCCTTTTTTAATCAATTTATGAATTTCACGTATGCATAAAAATTTATGTAAACAAAAAAATTTCAAAATGACTTGAGAGAGAATCTTCAATTTTTAAATTTAAAAAATAAAACTAAACTTTATGTAAATAAATTACTTCAAAATGTTATTAAAACATTAGTTTACACATGAAAGAATTGTACAATATAGGCATGTACAAGTTGTGACGCTAAAGGATAGATATAAATAAACACATAACATAAACAACTAAAAAAAATAGGGATAGATCCAAAATAATTATCATTGATGACTTGTGAATACTAGAGAATGTAAATAAGATGATTTCAATCATATTAACATGATGAGGATAAAGTTGGTTCAAGGGAATAAATGAGATACCTAAAACATTATCCAAATACATACAAATGAATGAATGGAATAGATGAAGAATAGAAATATATAATCAAAATGAAATAACATTTAAACAAAATAGGAGTTCACCTTTTAGATGAATTCAATAGAAATATCTTGAAGATGGAATAGTTCCTTGATCTAATAGATCGATCTCTAGATTTGCAAGAACTAGAGAGATAACCTCTTTTTATATTTTACTTTGTCTTGTTAAATTATAGAATTTTGTACCCTTTCCACCATGAAAATTTCCAACATAGATCTCAAAAGTTGAGGAGAGAATAAGAAAAAATTAACATAGGCTAATCTGTTAAAGGAGGAAATAAAGCTCTTATAAAGATATGCTAACTCACATATCCTTTAGTTAGAATTAGCCTTTTCATTTCTAATTCAAGTAAGTCCTCCTCTTTCTTAAAGCATGGTCGGACGTACATGGCTTATTTAAGCCCCATAAAATTCCAAAAACCAAATTTTATTATCCCCATTTAAATCCAATTTAAATCTTTTATCGATATCACAAACCGATACGCGCGTTTATGCCTTTTATATATGCAAAATACTTATAGTATCCAAAGAAGTCAAATAAAATTTAATAATTAATATTTAACAAATGTTAATTGATTTAATTAATTTTTAATGATTATGTGATAACCCGGATTTTTGGACAGCTGTTAATTTGTAATTAACAGGGCTTAATTTATTAAACACAGATTTATTAATTTGAACAAATAAACCTGGTAATATATATATATATATATATATATATATATAAATTTGGATGTGTATATAGATAAATTAGAACTATTAAATGCTAAATTATAAATATATGGATAAATATTCATTTAATAGTCTCCTAATATAGTTATTCAAAAGGGGCAAACTTATTATCTTCAAACAGAATTATTATTTTCAAATTTAATAATGTGTTAGTTTAATGTAATATATATGTTTAAGTTGATTTCAAACTGGGTTTTTAAATTTGAATTTGGAATTCAATATTTGGATTTGAATTCGAAGGATAATTATTTTCAAATAGTTAGATATAAAAATATATGAATAAAGTTTTCATTGGGATATAATTCGTTCTATATTATTTTTCCTTAAAAGAAATTTATTTATATAAATTATGAATGTATTTATTTAAATAGTAAATAAATACAAAAGTATTGTATTTACATTTATGAAGGGATTAAATATAGTATGCATGATTTTATTTAAGATATGATTGGTTTTATATTTAATTTTCCTTTAAAGGTTTATTTTTATAAATTTACAAAAGCACTTATTAATTAAGAAATGTATTAATTAATTAGGATATTTATATAAAGGCTTTTTAAATCAATTTTAAAAAATAAATAAAAATGTATAGTTACAAGTGTAAGTAAATCAAGATATAAGTAACATGTGTTGAGAAATTTAATAGGATGGAGGACAAGTGTCACTCCTTGTAATTTTATTTTATTTTTTCTTAATTTTTATAAAATCATAAATTAGTTTATATAAGCATAACCTTTTTCTCTTTTCTCATCTAATTTCTAAAACAAAGGAAACAAAAAAATCTCAGATCTAAACTGAAAGAAAAAATCAGTAAACACTTTCACAAATCAAAACACAAATCGCTGTAATACTTTTTCCAAATCAAAAGACCCAAAAACCTGTAACTCATTTTTTAAGCAAGCCTGTCGACAAATTTTCAAAGCAAGCCTGTAAACTAAAGATACAAGTTTCAAATGCAATATAATCAGCAGCAAATTAAAGCTTCAACCCAGTTTTTCAAAGCTCTCTTCAATACAAAGTTTCTGTTTCAAAAATACAACCCTCTGTTTTTTCAAGGTGAGTAAACAATCATCTGTTTTAATTTTTGCTTGTGATTAAAAATTGTAGTTATAATTGCATGGATAGATTAAGTGTTTGTGTGCATATATTGATAGGTTTTAATCACTGCATGCCAGTATAAATGATTATATAAGTCTCTGTTTGAATGACAGACACATACACATTCAAACAATTCAATTCCTCCCCTATGCCCAATTTTAGGTTATGATCCTCAAAGTTGAATTGTTAGTAACAGAAAGAATTGATTTTTAAGAACATTTTAAGCTTAATTAACAAATAATTATAAGGAAATCAATAAAATCACTGTGGAAATCTTTTCCCATCAGAAAATCAAATGTCAAGATTTCAAGTTTTGATATGATATCTGAATTCGAGCTATGAATTGATGAATTTTTGTGATAGAATTTAGATTTTTAAGTGGATATTTGGGAAGATATTTGGAAATGATCGACATCCAGTTCTGAGGCTTTCACTGGCCAAGTAGTCATCGAATAGGGTTCGCCTTTGGTCAAGGGGTAGTTGCATAGTATGGGAGCTTGGGAAAAATCAGTGGTGATTTTTCAAATCGAGGTAATCTGTAGAGGAGGATTTAGGGTTTGGGGGCTTTATCTTTTATGGTGACTGTTTTCGTTAATCGTCGACAAAGAAGGAAATCAGACTGGGCCGCGACGGTCCAGAGGGGTAGCGCAAGGTGCGGGGTCGCATCGGTATGTGTGGCAACATTCTGGCCAACGGAGGAGAGAGTATGAGTGATGTGGCGAGATCTGTAAGGATGCACGATTAGGGGATCAAATGAGTTACCAGGTCAAATTCTCGATCGAGAAAGTGAGAGGCCATGGTGGTGGTGTAGTGTGGCAAGGAGGTTAAGGTGGACTTGCGAGCATCATTGGTTGGTTGGTCGGCGATGAAGAAGCAGTATGCACATGCACACGATTCTAAGTGTATCGGTCATGAACAGGTTCCAGGAAGAAGAAGAAATTTAGGGAGGAAGTGAAGAAGTTTTCTTTGGGTTGATATCGGGAACGTTGCGTGATTGACTCGAAGGGTTGAAGAGAGGAGATGGATTCGTGATGATGCAGGAATAACTCGATGATTTTGGTTGTTTTGCTCAAGAATCCGTTAGGTACGGTTATTGTTTGATAGTTTAGTTGTTTATCTTAATAAAAAAGGGGTAATTTAAAAACATGGAACATATTTATAAAGCATAAGGTACAAAGTTTTAAAGCAAACAACAATAAGTTTCCTAAGCTTAAGTATTTACCAATTACTAAGTAAAATGTTTAAAAATTGTTGTTTAAAGGTAATTGTTATAATAGATAAAATTCCTATATGTTTCAAAGGTGATTTAAATGATGTATTAAGGATGGTCAATTAATGTAATTAGTTAAAGAATTAATTAATTAAAGGTAAATTAATTTGTGAAATCAATTTAAGCGATTGATTTATTAATGAGATTTATTAATTAAATTAGTAAAGGATAAATTTTTAAGGGTTAATTAATTGAGGATAATTAACCAATGACATTGGGTTTGCTACATTATAGCATGATAGGGGGTTCTCGCTTTGCGTTAGGTGGCGAACAGGAATTAAGGATTAATTACTTAGTGTAATTAATTAAAGGATAAATTGATTAAAGAATTAATTAATTAAGGGTTGATTTATTTAAGAAAATTAACCAAGGGTTAGCCAATTAAAGGGTGTGATTAATTAAAGAATAATTAATCAATGTTATTGTCGGATAATTATTTTGGGTAATTAATTAAGATGATAATTAAAGGATAAGTAACGTGATGGGTATAAGAATAATTAATTTGTGTAATTAAATTAAAGGCAAATTACTTAATGTAATTAAAGAATGATTAATCAAGGATGATTAATCAAAATGAATAATTAAGGGATGATTAATTAATTGGATATAATTAATTAATATTAAATAAGAAAGATTTATAAGTAATAAGTAATTAATTTAATTCATTAGTTAGTTAATTAAATTAATTGGGAATGGTATGACTAATTTATCTTGCTTATGAATAATTGAAAGATATTTGAATGCCTTGGATTATTTGTTATCCTGATATGTGATTGTTATGTTTTATGAAATGAAATGTTTTGTAATATGATATGTTGGGTTGAACATATATAATGTGGTTATCTTTAATGAATTGCTGTGCAAAAGTGACATCCAGTATTTAAAATTTAATCACTTGAATAACTTGGGATAAGATAGTATTGAATTCGAAGAGACCGGAGTCGGGTATTAGTAAATACCCGAAACCACTTCGATTTGTAATCTATAATAAATCTATATAGATTTGATATGTGAAATCAATAGGCTGGAATGATATAGTCCTTTGAAACTAAGTATGGGTACTTAGGTATTGATTTGTGAAATAAGTGTTGAGCATAACAAGTAATGAACTCGTAATGAAGTACGAGTTACCCAGGGTTTTCTTTTATGACTGAAATTAGTATTTCAAATAATATGGGTTACTCATGCTAGTTTCCAGCCTGACCCGGGTGTTACTATGATGTAACGCTCGGGTCAAGCCAAGTATTACAAATTTCCAGGTAAGGACATTCTGGAGCTCAAGAGGCGAGCTGGATGGCAGAGACGTATGGAGTGTTTCCACCGTGTTATATTATTATTTATCTAGGACAAGTTATATTTAACTGTCCAATGTTTGTGTAAATGTTGTAACTCTGACGTAATGATGTAAGTTAACTGATACAGTTTTTCCTTTGTATAACTAGTATTTTATTTGATATTATATTTTGATCCGCTACGAATGTGAGAATCTGTGTTTTGGTGTTTCTGTTTCTTCTTCTTCTTCTATCTCTTTTCTTCTTTTTCCTGACTTTCTAGAATTTTCTAGATCGAAATTTCTGGGTCGTTACATTTTGGTATCAGAGCTGAGGGTTAAGCAAGAACCTTGGCTCTCTGGGTCTACTCATCAAGGATGGGGTCAGTATTACCCTAGGATGAGTTGAGTGTGCATATATATGAGAGCGTACTTGTTATTTTCCTATAAAAGATTTTAAAAATGATTTTAAGGAACAATTTTTATAAATGCTTATGTTTTATATATAAAGCAATAATTGGTTATTGGACATTGAAATTGGATAAGAATAAAGTGATAAATATAAATCCAAATAGAAATCGAATAGAATGAACTATATAAATAAGATGAATTAGAATTGGTTTCAAACCAGAAAATAAAATGGTTATTTTGTTTAATAATGAATAATTGTTTCCAATAAACAATAAAATGTTTTAAGGAAGTAACCATTAGATGAAAATAACTTGTAAATTAGAAGGGATGTAAGTTGAGAAGTTTTGAATTATAAGTCTAGAAACATTTGAAATTGTTTTCAAATGTTAAGAGAAATAATAAACCATATTATTCAGAATATTTTTAAGGTGATTTTATTTAAAAATAAGAGTTGTTTGAAAGCATTAGGGAAAATGGTTTTGAATTAAAACCAAAGATGATTTCAATTTTAAAGCATGGATTGGTAGGCTAAGAAGTAAATATGTATATATGGGTGAATATACATAATATCAAAGATGATTTGAAATATACTCTAAGGTGTGGAGTTTTGATTTTCCCTGAAGTGTGATGTAAAATCCAAAGTGATATAAGTTTTGAACTTATAAGTGGAAATAATTTTGGTATTTGAGATGGAGAATTCAAATTTGAGTAAGATTTAAAGGATTAAATTGAATTTAAGTTAAGAAAAGTTAAATAAGTCTGGAATGAACAACCTGAATTTGAAATTTCAAAATGAAATTGAGATTTAACTTAGGGAAGTTAAATGGGTTGTTTTGGGTAGGGAGTTATATGTGATCTCAAATAGGGTTGAGATTTGGGAATAGGTAACGGATGGTGGATCTTTTAAATGAATTGGATGTTTATTTATCCTAATATGATCCTGTTGTTATCAATAACTTAAACGGTAAATTGAGTTGTTTTAAATGAATTAAAAAATGGATTGAGGTAATCTATATATCCATTACTGAGATTAAGTGGAAATAAAACTCTATTTGAAGTTGTTTAAAAGATTTTTATTTTTGGAATAAAATTTGAAATAGAGAAGTGGAATCATTTTGGACTTAAGATTTGAATGTTTAAGATAAAACTTCAAAGGTTTGGTTTCAAAATTGAAATTTGGTGATAAATTGAATTTCAAAGATTTAGTTGTTTAAAAAGGATTTGAATTATTATTGAACTTTAAAATAGGTTAAAAATAGAATTTGAATTCAGAATTATATAGTTTAAAGATATAAGTTGATTTGATTTAAAGGATTAAATCGACATTTGGAAATTTAACTCGAATTTATATAATTCGAGATGGTTTAAAGTTGAGTTCAAATTGAATTTGATTTGAATTAACTGGAATTGTATTGAAGATGGATAAGTTTAAAAATTCAAATGGGAAATTTGAATTGAATATAAAAAAAGAAATTGAGGATAATTCAACTTGTGTTGGAATTGGATCAATTTAATGGGAAATTGATTGGATTGGGGATTGGGAATTGAATAGTTTGGCTCTGGACTATTTTCAAAATAAAGTGTTTAATATAAATCTATTTTTCCAAGCTACTTACTATACAATCTTTCTTTTTAAAACCAAACTATCTTATACTTATTTTACAATTATTTTTGGAACTATTTAACAATTTTTTTTCAACTGTTTTATAAACTAATTACTGTTTTTCAACTACTTTATAATTAGTTACTATTTTACAACTATTTTGCAATTACTTAGAATTTTTATAACTATTTGACTATTTTCCAACTATTTTACAATTACTTAACTATTTTACAATTATTTTACAAACTAATAATTATTTTTCAACTACTTATCTATTTTTAATTTTTCAAGCTATTTTCTAATTTTAAAATGGTCAGAGTGCGAACTATTTATAATTAAATATCCATTTGAGATAAGAATTGAGGTGATAATTCAAATGAGGATTTAAGCATTTGTGAGTAAGTGCATGAAAATTGAAGTGAATGTGAATAGAAAAGGAAATTGATTTAGCTAATAATCAATGGAGATAAATACGTAGGATGTACGTATATTATTCTATTTGCATAACGATTTGATCTAGATTCGAGCATAGAATTTCGAAATAATTTATCGATCCGAGTTGGGATTTTTCACTCGATTTTCAACAGCGAACCTGGATATGGATTGTTGATTGGTTCTGGATATTCTCTATCATAGTTAGGCTATGTAGGGAGAATGACGGTTTCTAATCAAGAAACCAGATCTGAGTTCGCACTAGGAAGTCGGGTGGACGATACTAGTTCGAAAGTGAAATTGTGTGATTGAGTGAGCGATCAGATTGGTATAGCGTACGGATGATATGTGTACATCGTATAGGTTTGAATGAAATTGATACTGGGAATTTGTGGATAAGAAATATAAAATGATTTTTGGAATGAAAAGTATATTTTGTGAAATATATGATGAAGTAAAATGGGAATTGGATATTTCTATGATTATGAAGAAAAGTAAAGAGTAATCAAATTTTAATATTAGATTTGGAATAAACAAAGTTATGTTTCTTTGTTATATATAAGATAAATCTCCCCATGTTGAATCTAAAGCCAGAAGAAAAGGGTTTTGGAAAATGTTTGAAGTATAAATGGAGTTTTACACAAGTTTGAAATGATCCAAAGTTTTTAAAAATTATATATATCTATATATACATAAAGGATCTTATGAGGATTTTGAGAAAAGGTTTTTGGAACCTTTGGATTTGGAAAGACTTTTTGATTTTTGGGTAAAATCAATATTGGAATTTGGAAAGCCTAATTTAAGAATTATCGATTTTGGATAATCGTTTTTGAAAAAGGAGATTTATTTGAGATTCATACTAGGTGTATGATTTGGAAGATACTATATGTGCATAGTATAAAGTATTTTGAAAATGGCTCTGGGGAAAAAGGCGCTCCCTTGAAATGAACTTCTCAGGAGTGCCATAGATTGGTACTGCATTGAACCCTAAGGGGGGGTTCTAAAGTTGATCCTGTGAGGAGTTCGGACAAACTAGTTCCTAGGGATCTTGTGTAGTGTGTCGAGAAAGTCAAAGGCGCTGATGCCTACAGAGGCATTTGGGTTATGCTGTGACGACAATGTAACTTGATGTCGCTGCGATCTACTACAGACCATAGCGAAAGTCGTGTGTGCCGCTGAGAGCCAACAGTCTACCTTTTATTTTATATCGGTAGACTGCGACCTATAGTAATATAGCGAAAGTCGTGTGTGCTGCTAAGAGACAACATTCTACGTTTGATTTTACATCGGTAGACTGCGACCTATAGAGACATAACGAAAGTCGAGAGGCCGTGAGAGCCTAAGGCTACACTGGGACTTGACTGATGTAGTTTGCGACCTATGTGGGAGTGGAGAAGTTTCATTCTTTTGGCAGCGAAATTCGAGGGCGCTGAGGCCTGTAGTTACATGGACTTTTGCTGCGATGGCAACGTAACCCTGGATGTAACTGTGATCTGTAGTGGGTTCCATGGCGTAATCGAGGGGCGTGGAGGCCTATAGTTATCTATGGATTTTGCCGGGACGGCAACGTAACCATCGGTTAACTGCGACCATGGAATGGGGTGATGATTTCTAGAGCATTCTCACCAAAGATGTTTCCTCGATTTCAAAAATGTTTTCTACGTTTTCAATAAAATTATTTTTCCAAGTATTTTCACTAGGTGTTGAAACTGGTTTTCCAAGTACTTATAGATTTTCAGTCCAATGTCTGATCAACGTATGACCGAATTTCTATGAGAACGAGGATGGACTTGTTGAGACATCGAGTTATAAAAAGTATTTTAAAAAAAACTATTTTATAATATTATGTGGATTTTAAAAGTGCTTTAAAAGTAAATAAAGGATAAATTTTCTAATAACAAGCATTTTAGTAAATTCTGGCTTCGTTCCTTTTCGGGGACGAAAAGATTCAAATGGGGGAAGAATGTGATAACCCGAATTTTTGGACAGCTGTTAATTTGTAATTAACAGGGTTTAATTTGTTAAACACTGATTTATTAATTTGAACAAATAAACCTGATAATATATATATATATATATATATATATATATATATTTGGATGTGTATATAGATAAATTAGAACTATTAAATGCTAAATTATAAATATATGGACAAATATTCATTTGATAATCTCCTAATATAATTATTTAAAAGGGGCAAGCTTATTATCTTCAAACAGAATTATTATTTTCAAATTTAATAATGTGTTAATTTAAAGTAATATATATGTTGAAGTTGATTTTAAATTGGGTTTTTAAATTTGAATTTGGAATTCAGTATTTGGATTTGAATTTGAAGGATAATTATTTTCAAATAGTTGGATATAAAAATATATGAATAAAGTTTTCATTGGGATATAATTTGTTCTATATTGTTTTTCCTTAAAATAATTTATTTATATAAATTATTAATGTATTTATTTAAATGGTAAATAAATACAAAAGTATTGTATTTACATTTATGAAGGGATTAAATACACTATGCGTGATTTTATTAAAGATATGATTGGTTTTATATTCAATTTTCTTTTAAAGGTTTATTTTTATAAATTTACAAAAGCACTTATTAATTAAGAAACATATTAATTAATTAGGATATTTATATAAAAGCTTTTTAAATCAATTTTTTAAAAAAATGTATAATTACAAGTGTAATTAAATCAAGATATAAGTAACATGTGTTAAGAAATTTAATAGGATGGAGGACAAGTGTCACTCCTTGTAATTTTAATTTATTTTTTGTTAATTTTTATAAAATCATAAATTAGTTTATATAAGCATAATCTTTTTCTCTTTTCTCATCTCATTTCTAAAACAAAGGAAACAAAAAAATCTCAGATCTAAACTGAAAGAAAAAACCAGTAAACACTTTCACAAATCAAAACACAAACCCCTGTAATACTTTTTCCAAATCAAAAGACCCAAAAACCTGTAACTCATTTTTTAAGCAAGCCTGTCGACAAATTTTCAAAGCAAGCCTGTAAACTAAAGATACAAGTTTCAAATGCAATATAATCAGCAGCAAATTAAAGCTTTAACCCAGTTTTTCAAAGCTCTCTGCAAACAAAGTTCCTGTTTCAAAAATACAACCCTCTGTTTTTTAAGGTGAGTAAACAATCATCTGTTTTAATTTGTGCTTGTGATTAAAATTTAAAAATTGTAATTATGTTTGCATGGATAGATTAAGTGTTTGTGTGTATATATTGATAAGTTTTAATCACTGCATGCCAGTATAAATGAATATATAAGTCTCTGTTTGAATGACAGACACATACACATTCAATCAATTCAATTCCTCCCCTATGCCCAATTTTAGGTTATGATCCTCAAAGTTGAATTGTTAGTAACAGAAAGAATTGATTTTTAAGAACATTTTTAAGCTTAATTAACAAATAATTATAAGGAAATCAATAAAATCACTGTGGAAATCTTTTCCCATCAAAAAATCAAATGTCAAGATTTCAAGTTTTGATATGATATCTGGATTCGAGCTATGAATTGATGAACTTTTGTGATAGAATTTAGATTTTTAAGTGGATATTTGGGATGATATTTGGAAATGATCGACATCCAGCTCTGAAGCTTTCACTGGTGAAGTAGTCATCGAATAGGGTTTGCCGTTGGTCAAGAGGTAGTTGCATAGTATGCGAGCTTGGGAAAAATCAGTGGTGATTTTTCAGATCATTGGGGTAATCTGTAGAGGAAGATTTAGGGTTTGGGGGCTTTATCTTTTGTGGTGACTGTTTTCGGCAATTGTCGACAAAGAAGGCAATCGGACTGGGCCGCGATGGTCCAGAATGGTAGCGCAAGGTGCGGTGGTCGCATCGGTGGGTGTGGCAACGTTCTGGTCAACGGAGGAGAGGGTATGAGTGATGTGGCAAGATCTGTAAGGATGCGCGATTAGGGGATCAAATTGAGTTACTAGGTCGAATATTCTCGATCGAGCAAGTGGGAGGGCATGGTGGTGATGCAGTGTGGCAAGGAGGTTAAGGTGGACTTGCGAGCATCATTGGTTGGTTGGTCGGCGATGAAGGAGTAGTGTGCACGTGCACACGATTCTTAGTGTATCGTTCATAAACAGGTTCCAGGAATGTCTCCTGGAGATTTGACCAGGAAACTTAGTACTCGGCATACCAAGGGCGTTCGGCCTTTAAGTGGTTCAGTACCATTGGTCGGCCAAAGATAACGTTCGGCACAATTGCTCCACTCGGCATTCTGAACGTTCGGCCAAGGTAAACGTTCGACATCCCAAAGGATACTCGGCCTCGCAAGCACGTTCGGCCAAAGTGAACGTTCGGCCAAAGTAAACGTTCGGCCTACAAGGAACACTCGGCGTAGAGTATGTTTGGCGTCTCTGAACGTTCGGCCTGGCAAACCAACATTTTATACTGCTCGGCATCGCATCGTTCGGACCAAAGCGCATTTAGACTCCCAAGAATGTTCGGTAATCAAAGGTGGTTCGTCCTTCTCCCCGGCACGTCCGGCCTCGATTATCGCTTGGCCTATTCCTCCCACACAACGAAGAAGCCGTTCGGCATGGAAAGAAGGATTCGGCCTTCAACCGTTTGGCCTGTTCGGTTCGGCGCACAGGGCACGTCCTACCTGGACCGAGCTATCCAGCTGCCTGGCCCACCAGAGAAGTCCAACCCACCTTCGTTTATAAATAGAGGGGCAGGGGCACAGAAAAAAGGATCAGATTCTAGAGAACACTGGGGAAACTCTGCCATTTTCAAGACTCAATTCAGACCTATTTCTTTTACTTTGCAATTGTATTCAAGTAGCAGGCAACGGATTGTATCTGTAATCAACTATCAAGGAAATCAATGGAAATCAACTTCAAAGTGGATGTAGGCAGTTACGCCGAACCACTATAAATTTGGTGTTCTTACTTTCTGTATTTAAATTTATGTTCTCTTCTCTGTTTAAATTTCTCTTCTTCATTAATCTCTCTACACAATCATTCTAAGGGTGTTAGTGACCAATTTTGGTGCTAACATTTTGGTGCTTTCACTGAGAAATGAATTCTCAGGCTATTAGGATCTACTTTGTAGCTACTGGATTGCATAAGTCCCCCGAAGGAGATCCATAATCATCCATAGGCATTTGTTGATTCAACTTAGAGTTACTACCAATAACTCTACCATGGGAAGACCACGGACAAGATCAACCTCTCAAAATGCAGATGCCCACGAAACTGCTAGTGTGCAACAACTCGGGTCTAGCAACCAGCAAGCTGCTCAATGTGCACGACCCTCCAACTGAAGCCGAGCAGAAGTTGTTTCCCGAGAGGAATTCAATGACTTGATAAGACAACTTAAGGAGAGTAGAACGCAGCTTGCTGAGCAAATGCAAGTCAACGCTAACCTCATATCTCAGCTTACTCAGCAGCAACATTAGAACGCTGGAGGTAGCCCTGTCACTTACTCTGAAGATGATAGTTCGACTTCTGCTGATGAACCGCCTAAGCGTAGACGCCGCAAGGATGAAAATGCACAAGCAGGTGCCATTGATCGATCTACTAGAAATCAAGCCCGTGGAATGGAACCCCACTTCCCTTCTTCTATACAAACCTCGGACTTGATAGCTATGATCAGGTAGTTGATGAGAGAGAATCAAGGCTTGACTAATGAAGATTGGGGAGTGTCGAAAAGTCATACTCCCTTCACGGACCCCATTGCACAGGCTGAATATCCGAGAAAGTTCAGCATGCCCACCATTCCAGCCTATGAAGGGAAAACTGACCCTATACAGCATGTAATGAGGTATGGATGGATGATGGATTCAGCAAGAGCCAATGACGCAACCAAGTGCAGGTGCTTCTCGATTACTCTATCCGGAATTGCCACCATGTGGTTTACTCGACTTCCCCCACGATCAATATCCAGCTTCGACGAATTAGCAATGAAATTCATAGAACAATTCAGGATACACACCACCCGTCCAAAGGACGTGATGTCCTTATCAAGTGTGGCCCAAGCTCCAGAAGAGTCACTGAAAGCATACTTGCAGAGATTTCACATTGCTGCTATTGAAGTGAGAAATCCTAACGACCGCGCAATTTTGATGGCAGTGATGCGTGGAGTGGATGCCATTCTGAATTCGAAGATTGGTTGCGGGAAAGCCCCCAGCCACACTGGAGCGTTTTTATTCGAAAGCTCATCAGTTCATAAGGAGGGAAGAAGCTCGGTGGGCAAGGAAAGATAAGGCACTAGGGCCCCTTCAGGATTCTGTAAAGAGCAACGTCGCCGTGAAGACAACTGGAAATAACTCTGAAAAGACTCAAGCCAGCGTCCAGAACAAGCCGGGGCAGTCTAAAGAATCCGAAGGTGGATATCTCGGAAAGAAGAAGGTAACGGGGAGATGGAAGTCAAGAATCCCAACCTATAACGAATACACTCCACTGAATGCATCTCTTGAGAACATCTACTGGTCAACCTGCAACACTTTTCTATACAGAAAACCATGCCCAAAGGAATCAACAGAGGAGCAGAAGCGGACTGGAAAATATTGCCGCTTTCACGAATCTTATGGGCACAGCATAGAGGAGTGCAGACATCTTCATAAAGCTATTGAGAAATTAATTAGACAGAAGAAGCTACAGGAATTTGTCAAAGACCCACAGGACGGAAGGCAAGAGACATCGGACCTTGGGCGAGGGCTAGCCCCACACCAACCAGAACAACCTACTCGGACTGTGGGTAGATTGGTCATTAACACGATTGCTGGCGGACCTCACCCTGCGGATAAGAATTGGCAGGAGATGGAACGATATGCTAACTCTCTGAGATATGCGGATTACGAGTGTTGTTCGAATATGGAGGACGGAACTCCCGCAAAGCAGCAGCGCACGATGAATGATGACATCGTGTTCAGGAGCAGAGATGCGGATAAGATAGAGGCCCCTACTATCGACCCAATGGTCATATCCGCGACCATCGGGCCAGCATTCGTAAAGGGAATTCTAATTGATTGCGAAAGTTCCGTTAACATAATCTTCTGGAAGGCATATGACAAAATGAAACTGGAAATCAAGGATTTGAAACCATCCAAAACCAGGATCCATGGCTTTAACGCCGCGACAACTGATGCCATGGGATATGTGGAATTACTCATCGAACTGGGGCAAGGTGAACGCAGGAGGGTGCGAATCCTACCATTCATAGTGTTGGATGTCGATTCCCCGTACAATGTGTTCCTAGGACGTCCAGCCCTAGCGGAATTCAGGGCAGCCATGGCCCTATGGTGTTTGACGTTAAAATTTCCCACGGACAAAGGAGTAGGAGTAGTGCATGGCGATCAGGAAACCGGTCGTGTATGCTATATGGCTGAGCTCAGAGAGGCACAACGTAGGGAGAAAGGAAAGGTTGCGAACAGCTCGGTCCGCATCCAAAACTCTGATGATTGACAACTAGCGCACGAGCCCTGGCTCGGGCGGAAATCTCGGATCCATAGGGACATGGATCCGAGAGATGATGATGGGAAACCCAGGGAAACAAATGCAGCACTGGCCGAACTGACCATTGGCATCTTAGTTAGCTGCAGCGATCCATCACGAGTTCTTAAAATAGGATCACAACTAGACCCCACAGCAGCTGAAAACCTCATTGATTTCCTCCGAGCGAACCTTGATGTTTTTGCTAGGACACATTCTGATATGTGCGGGATTTCTCCTGCAATTGCGAGTCATATGTTGAACATAGACCCCAAAACATGTCCGTGTGAAACAGAAAAGGAGGGGCATGAACCCAGAGAGGTCCGCAGCTCTCAAAGAGGAGGTGGATAAACTAAAAACCAACAGGTTCGTCCGTGACGCCCTCTACCCTGAATGGGTATCTAACCCGGTGTTAGTAAAGAAAGCAAATGGGAAATGGAGAACTTGTGTCTATTACTCTGATTTAAACAAAGCATGCCCGAAGGATAGCTTTCCATTACCAAGGATTGACCAACTGGTCGATTCAACGGCTGGACACGAGTTACTATCATTTATGGACGCATACTCTGGTTACAATCAAATCCCGATGCACATCCCGGACCAAGAACACACCAGCTTCGTCACCAACGTCGGGTTGTATTGCTACGTAGTAATGCCCTTCGGATTAAAAAATGCAGGAGCAACTGATCAACGTCTGGTAAATCGAATGTTCAAAGATCAGATTGGGAAAATAATGGAAGTCTATGTGGATGACATGCTTGTGAAGTCGCGGCAGTCGAACGACCACATCCGAGACTTAGCAGAGATGTTCGATATACTCAGGCACTACAGGATAAAGATCAATCCTCTGAAGTGTTCATTCGGTGTAGCTTTAGGAAAGTTCTTGGGTTTCATTGTGAACGCGCGAGGGATTGAGGCTAACCCGGAGAAGATCCAGGCTATTTGAGATATACAGATACCCAGAACCATAAAGCAGGTGCAAAGCTTGAATGGAAAAGTGGCTGTGCTAAGTCGATTCATATCCAGAGCTACAGATAAGTGTATTCCCTTCTTCGACGTTATAAAGAAAGGAAAGAGAAACTTCAAATGGACGTCCGACTGTGAGGAAGCATTTCAGACTCTGGTAAGGCACTTAGAAAGTCCCCCGGTACTATCGAAACCAGTAGACCACGAGACTTTGTACGTGTACTTGGCTATCTCCTAGCATGCCATCAGCACAGCCTTGGTCCGCGAGGAAGACCGAGTTCAAATGCCAGTTTACTATGTTGGTAAACGCTTGACGGGGGCGGAAAGGAATTATCCAAAGATTGAGAAACTCGCATTTTGCTTGGTGATTGTGTCAATCAAGCTTCGTCCCTACTTTCAAGCACATTCAATCGGTGTGTACACTGACCAACCCTTGCGACAAGTACTCCAACGACCGAAAACTTCCGGAAGGATGTTAAAATGGAATATTGAGTTGAGCCAGTTCGACATTGCCTACCTGCCACGAAGGTCCATACAAGGAAAAGCACTAGCTGACTTCATCGCTGAATTCACTATGCCAGATGAACCGAGCAGTCACAGGGTCATACCTCCCGTTCGATGGAAGATGTACACCGATAGGGCATCTAACGACTATCGCTCGGGGGCAGGCATAGTCATCGTAACTCCGGAAGACCGATCAATCTGCTATGCTTTGAAGCTTGAGTTTGCTGCAACAAATAACGAAGCCGAATATGAAGCATTGATTGCTGGCTTAAGACTTGTTATCGAACTGGGAGTGAAGTCGATTGAAATCTTCTGTGATTCATAGCTGATAGTATACCAGGTGCGGGGAGACTATCAAGCAAAGGGACGGAGACTGGCTCCTTACCTCGCTCGGGCTCGAGAGTTACTGGCAAGTCTTAAATATTACGCCATCTCCCATGTCCTGCGTGAACAGAATAAAGAAGCTGATTCGTTAGCAAAATTCGCAAGCACTGGCGATGCACAGCAAATGGGGTTATTCCCTGTTGAGACCCTGCTTGCTCTAAGTATAGACACGATGGAGATAGATTTTGTATTGGAAACTGAACTCGAAAAGGAATCGTGGTTGACCCCGATCAAACATTACTTGCTACAAGGGGATTTTCCTGAAAAAAGGAGCGAAAGACGCCAAGTCCTTCATAAGGCTTCGCGTTATGTAATACAGGACAGGATAATGTATCGGAGGGGATTCTCGACCCCCTTACTCCGGTGCATGGCCCATGACGAGATAAAACGGGTACTGAAAGAAGTCCATGAGGGAGAGTGTGGTGACCATAACGGGGGGGGGAAACATTGGCAAAGAAAATCCTTCATTATGGATATTTTTGGCCAACCGTGAACCGTGACGCTGCAGATTATGTGAGGAAATGTGACAAATGCCAGATACACACGAAAATTCCAAGAGCTCCACCGACGGAACTCACACAAATGGTTAGTCCCTGGCCGTTTGCAATGTGGGGAATTGGCCTGATTGGTTCTTTACCCATAGCCAAAGGAGGCGTGAAATATGCAATAGTGGTAGTCGATTACTTTACCAAATGGGCACAGGCAGAGCCTATGGCCACAATCCACACCAAGAAAGTCATTAATTTCATTGTACGAAATATCATATGCCATTTTGGTCTTCCACGAACCATCATAACAGACAATGGAACTCAATTCGAAAGCAAGGAGTTCAAAGAATTTTGTCAGAAATGTGGCATCGAGAAAAGGTTTGCAGCAGTTGCACACCCAAAGGCAAATGGACAGGTGGAAGCCGTAAACAAAATAATCAAGTCCATATTAAAAAAGCGTTTGGAAAAGGCTAGAGGCAAGTGGGTAGATAAACTCCCGATGGAGCTTTGGGCTTATAGAACCACCCACAAGACCGCGACTGGCCACACTGCATTCGCTTTGGCATATGGCACGAAAGCTGTCATACCCGTGGAACTTGAGGTTCCAACACATCGGGAAACTTATTACGACCCTGCAACGAACTAGGATCTCTTACTGGAATCATTGGACTTCATTGATGAAAAACGCGAAGAAGTTGATTTGAGAGCGGCCTCATACATACACCGAGTCGCTAGATATTATAATGGAAAAGTCCAACCAAGAACCTTTGATGTGGGAGATCTCGTTTTGAAACGAGTCTTTCCAACTCCATCTCACATGAATCCCGCATGGGAAGGCCCATACGTCGTCGAACGGAAGCTTGGAGAAGGAACTTTCAAGCTAGCGACCGTCGATGGTGCGACACTCCCCCGAGCATGGAACAGCGAGCACTTGCTGCGTTATTACACCTAATCTGTTCCCTTCATGCAGTAATTGCATTTATTTCCAGTATGTTCTTATTCCTAGTTCGTGGCATGTAATAAAACAGTCTAGTGCTTTCACTAATAAAGGCTTGAAGCCATCTTTTTCATGAATGATTAATGTTTATGCGTATGATAATCCTGTGACAAGCAATTACAATTGTATTATTCTGGCTTGCGTATGAACGCTCAAAGCAGTTAAAAAATCTCCAAGTCCCCGGAGTGCGGACTGGAGTACTCGAAGTCCCCGGAGTGCAGACTCGAGTATAAACGAATAAAAATCTCCAAGTCCCCGAAGTGCGTACTGGAGTACTCGAAGTCCCCAGAGTGCGGACTCGAGTATAAATGAGTAAAAATCTCCAAGTCCCCGGAGTGCGGACTGGAGTACTCGAAGTCCCCGGAGTGCGGACTCAAGTACAAACGAGTAAAAATCTCCAAGTCCCTGGAGTGCGGACTAGAGTACTCGAAGTCCCCGGAGTGCGGACTTGAGTATAAACGAATAAAAATCTCCAAGTCCTCGGAGTGCGAACTGGAGTACTCGAAGTCCCCGGAGTGCGGACTCGAGTACAAACGAGTAAAAATCTCCAAGTCCCCGGGCGGACTGGAGTACTCGAAGTTCCCGGAGTGCGGACTCGAGTATAAACGAATAAAAATATCTAAGTCCCCGGAGTGCAGACTGGAGTACTCGAAGTCCCCGGAGTGCGGACTCGAGTATAAACGAATAAAAATCTCCAAGTCCCCGGAGTGCGGACTGGAGTACTCGAAGTCCCCGGAGTGCGGACTCGCGTATAAACGAGTAAAAATCTCTAAGTCCACGGAGTGCGGACTGGAGTACTCGAAGTCCCCGGAATGCGGACTTGAGTATAAACGAGTAAAAATCTCCAAGTCCCCGGAGTGCGGACTGGAGCACTCGAAGTCCCTGGAGTGCGGACTCAAGCACAAACGAATAAAAATCTCCAAGTCCCCGGAGTGCGGACTGGAGTACTCGAAGTCCCCGGAGTGCGGACTCGAGCATAAACGAGTAAAAATCTCCAAATCCCCGGAGTGCGGACTGGACTACTCGAAGTCCCCGGAATTCGGGCTCGAGTATAAACGAATAAAAATCTCCAAGTCCCCGGAGTGCGGACTGGAGTACTCGAAGTCCCCAGAGTGCGGACTCGAGTATAAACGAGTAAAAATCTCCAAGTCCCCGAGTGCGGACTGGAGTACTCGAAGTCCG
Source organism: Allium cepa (assembly GCA_030765085.1). Taxonomy (NCBI): domain Eukaryota; kingdom Viridiplantae; phylum Streptophyta; class Magnoliopsida; order Asparagales; family Amaryllidaceae; genus Allium; species Allium cepa. The sequence continues at coordinate 629,159,463 of CM060928.1, read as the reverse complement.
TGGAGTGCGGACTCGAGTATAAACGAGTAAAAATCTCCAAGTCCCCGGAGTGTGGACTGGAGTACTCGAAGTCTCCGGAGTGCGGACTCGAGTATAAACGAATAAAAATCTCCACGTCCCCGGAGTGCGGACTGTAGTACTCGAAGTCCCCGGAGTGCGGACTCGAGTATAAACGAGTAAAAATCTCCAAGTCCCCGGAGTGCGGACTGGAGTACTCGAAGTCCCCGGAGTGCGGACTCGAGTATAAACGAGTAAAAATCTCCAAGTCCCCGGAGTGCGAACTGGAGTACTCGAAGTCCCCGGAGTGCGGACTCGAGTATAAACGAATAAAAATCTCCAAGTCCCCGGAGTGCGGACTGGAGTACTCAAATTCCCCGGAGTGCAGACTCGAGTATAAACGAGTAAAAATCTCCAAGTCCCCGGAGTGCGGACTGGAGTACTCGAAGTCCCCGGAGTGCGGACTCGAGTATAAACAACTAAAAATCTCCAAGTCCCCGGAGTGCGGACTGGAGTACTCAAAGTCCCCGGAGTGCGGACTCGCGTATAAACGAGTAAAAATCTCTAAGTCCCCGGAGTGCGGACTGGAGAACTCAAAGTCCCCGGAATGCGGACTCGAGTATAAACGAGTAAAAATCTCCACCCGGAGTGCGGACTGGAGCACTCGAAGTCCCCGGAGTGCGGACTCAAGCATAAACGAATAAAAATCTCCAAGTACCCGGAGTGCGGACTGGAGTACTCGAAGTCCCCCGAATGCGGACTCGAGCATAAACGAGTAAAAATCTCCAAGTCCCCGGAGTGCGGACTGGAGTACTCGAAGTCCCCGGAATGCGGACTCGAGTATAAACGAATAAAAATCTCCAAGTCCCCAGAGTGCGGACTGGAGTACTCGAAGTCCCCAGAGTGCGGACTCGAGCATAAGCGAATAAAAAAACTCTAAGTCCCCGGAGTGTGGACTAGAGTACTCTAAGTCCCCGAAGCGCGGACTCAAGTATTAACGACTTCAAAATCTTCAAGTCCCCGGAGTGCGGACTGCGATACTCTAAGTCCTCGAAGCGCGAACTCGAGTATGAACAGTAAAAATTCTCCAAGTCCCCAGAATGCGGACTGGAATATATCACAGTCACAAGGAAAACTAAATAATAAGAATCTTTTGAAAAGACAGAAAAGGGAACTAAACTTTATTCAGGAAAAATTTTCTGCTACATGCACTCCAAAATTCGGAGCCAACGTTCTATCTACAAAAATTATTACGTGACTTAGACTGACTCTCGTTGAACGAAGACAGTAGTCATTTCTTGTGCCTCTTCAGCTTCTTCCTAGACGACTCTTCCCTAGAGCGTTTACCCTTGGAACCTTTCCTTGATGGAGGAGTAACCACTAAAGAAGTAGGGGGAACATCCAAGGGCTTGGACCTGCCGGGAAGGATGACCTTCAATGGCTTGTTCAAGGGATCATCTAGGTCCACTTCACGTGGCTCAATCTTAACCGTGACTGTATCTCCTTTCTCTTTCTCGAGCCGCTCCTTCATGCTCAATTCAGATGTATGCTCAGAGGTGCCTGTGACTTCTACTTCATAACTCCCAGAGGAGGAATCAGATTTGCCTTCGTCAAGTGCCTCGATCACTTGAGCATCTGGCCCAGGAACCTCACCAGCATGAGCACCCCCACCGGACTTTTCCACGTCCTTGGCGACATCGCTCCTCGGAGTGGGATCGGGGTTGGAACGACCTGCACAAAATCAGAAAAGATTAGCATTAGAATGCAGTAGTACTTCACAAAGAATGACGACTTTTAAAATCTCAAAGTGGAAAGTTATCTACCAGGCCTTGGCAAACTCTCTGCCGTCCAAGGAGTTTCTCCCTCCGAGATATGAGACAAAACATGAATGCCCAGGCCGGGGACTTCCAGATCATAGCCAATGTGCTGTTCAAAGGGATCAAGTGTCAGCCGACCGGCCGGCTGGGAAGGCACGTGAACAGGAGAGTCAGCCCCGGATGGGCTGGCGACAACTTCTTTCCCTTTCCTCGAGCGGGAGCCTTTGCAGTAAAGAGCCTTGGCAGCCGATAGGTCTGAAGGCTCATTTCCCTTCAGAAATTCCTTTATCAAATCCTCCTCGTCAACCTCCTCGACACCACGCTCGGCCTTCCTGATCTGAATTAAAGTTTCCCACGCCTCGAACAACGAATCAAGATAGCCATCGCCTAAAAAAATTAGGTCACGGTGCATGAGCACGCGGGCATTGAATTCGACTATGAGTGGGTCGAATGCAGTTTTAATCTCCTCTCTACCTTCCCCCTGGCTACCTCAAGACGGGAATCGATATCCGTCAGCGCCGTCCTCTTTCCCTCCTCACGGGCCTCACTCTTTGACATCTCAACCCTGGAGAGCTCACCCTCGAGTTGTTCTTTTAAAAGTCGAGTGGCGACGATCTCGTAACAGTATCGCTATGACTCTTCCTGGGCAGCCGTTTTCTCCTCCCTCTATCTACGGAGAAGCTCTTCAAGTTCCTTGACTCGAGCGCTGAGCGCATCCCTCTCCTTTTGAACGGAGTCCTTCTCCAAGGCCAAAGCCCCACATAGCTGAACCGCCTCGTCAAGCTCTTTCTTGTGAGTTGATTCCAAGCGAGTGACGGCCTCAGCAGTATCCCTGGCACTCTGATGGGCGGCCTCGAGTTAGATTTATAAGTGGCGATTTCTTCGTCCTTGGCCTTAATGATGTTTTTATCATGGGTAGCCTTAAGTTTAAAATGGTCTATTTCATGCTGGCGCTCCACAGAGACTTCGGAAAGTTTCTCAGTTAGGTGGACGAACGCGTCATGTTGAACATAGACATCGTTAGTGCAGACAATAGCATTCTGCTTAACGTCTCCGGGTATAGGATGAATCGTCGGAAGGAACTTCAACCCATTGAAACAGATCTTGGAAACGTAGCCTTGAGATCGCTCAATCTCTCTGATACTGTGGGATCCGATGCAGGAGCAGGAGGAGATGGCTTTGCAAGTTCGCCCCTTCCATGAGAATCTCGGGACTGTCGAGTGGAAGAAGAATCAGAGCGTTGATCTCGGGGGATATCAGACTGCGACCCCTTGTAACCAGGCTGATCCTTGCTTTGCCCTGAATGAGAAGGGGGTGTCGGTGATGCTTGGGCTGGTAATACAATTTCTTCCGAGATGATGAGTCCCAAGAATGACGGTCCCCACCATCATCAACATCTCTATCTCGGCGTCTCTCGGGACCCGAGTCCCTTCCGGACGATGAAAAATAGAAGAACCACAAAGATGATCGAATCCTGTGAATGTCCCATGTCACCTGTACGAAATTCAATAACAGCGAATTAGTAAGAGGGGTTAAAAAAATCTAAGTAAGACTTGAGGTGCAAGTTATCTTGTGTGTCCTAGTGTTTCCCCCCGACGGACCAGTAGCCTTGCTAATAGGGGTTTTCTCTCCCTGACTTTGGGACGGAATGCCCACATTGCCTCTGACGGGCGAATGGAATTTGATTGCCTCCAGATCGCCAAAGTCATAGTTAAGCAGATCGGGGATGGAGAGATTCGACAGGCCCTTTAAAGAACTTTCCACTCGATGTGAAGATGCCTCTTTCTCTGCCGGGATGAGCGTAACTTTTGAAGTTCCGCCAACCTTCTCCTTCCTTATCCTATACATCAACTTCTTTTTTCCCTCCATAGGGGAAGATGACGTCTCAATATCGTGCACCTCGACCGGTGGATCCGGAGTGGGACCCACATTCTCACTGTGTTTCTCAAGGGGCTTACCCTCTTTGATCTCCCCCTCCTTTTGTGCACCGGGGGTGTGGCGTGATGACGATCCAGCCAACTTTTTCCCTTTACCAGATTTGGGCTTAGAAGCAGAGACGCCCTCAGGAAGACTCACCCGACGACCTTCGGCTAACAGCCCGAACCTTGACAATGACTCATTCGAGATGAGAGTTTGAATGTCTCGTTCTTCGGCAGGAAGAGCCCTGATAGCTTCAACAGCCTTAGAGTGACCATGGTCCTCGGGACGGGGACTGTCATCTGGAAAGATAAAACAAGAGTTAGGAAAAGCATAGCATTGATAAAAACATGAGCACCATTCAAAGAAGAAGACTTACGTCCTTCAACCCATCTCCTCGCAAAGCCGGGAGGGCAACGCACATAGAACCATTCCTGTTTGTACAGGGCAAATTTGCTCCATGCTTCGGTTAGAATTTGGAACTTGTGATACAGCTCCAGGAACACGAAAGAGGGGCTATCCTTCCGCTTCTTGATCATGTAAATATATCTGATGTCGTTGGGAGATGGAGGTCTAAAGAAGACGGCCATGAAGAGGAGGTAAGTCCCATATATGAACGCGTGTCTATTGGGGTGTAGCTACGACGGGGCGACGTCGATATGTTGCAACACATCCCGAAGGAGCAAATTGAACGGAGGCACACTGCCCACCCATCACATAAATTTATTGCAGGCGGTGTATTCGACTGGGGGCAGGTGTGGACGATCACGGCCCGATGGAACCAACACGTTAGCGAAAGGGATTCTGTGAACCGAACATATCCGCCAGAGCGGCTTCGTTAATCGTCGAAGCCTGTGAATTGATCGGATTATCCAGGAGGATCATTGACTCCAGGGTATCAGGAGCAAAATCATGAGCGGGGGAGGTCGACGGATTAGAAGTGTCTGCGCCCCTTTGTTTGGAAGACGGCCCGGACCTGTCGGAGATGGTGGCAGAGCTGGATCTTTTAAACATCTTCAATAAATAGCGGATCTGTAAAAGCACCTGTGAGAACTATACTTGAAAAATGATTGATGTCAGAATTAACAACACGAATAATCCCCCCACGTGGTGTGTGAACTAGTGCAGTCAATCGTGTATAAGCATTGAAAATTTGAAAGTCGCAAGGTAACTAATATGAAACTAAGATTATAACCCTCGCCTTCGGAGACCGTCATCGCTGACCGTCTCCAAAAGCCCGCCATACAGCGATTACAGTTTCAAGTCCAGGGAGTGTTAGAGGAAGTTACCCGATTACATCAAGTAAAGTTCAGATTTATGGCTACTAGAAGTAGGAGGTTATCAGTTCAAATCGGTTCGATATGATAGCATGTTAGGGTCATTGCCCTTGTTTTACGACCGTTCGGCATGCTTTGTCGGCACGTTTGTTCGGCATTTATGTGTGGTTCGGTTAGGCATTGTTCGGCACGTCTGTTCGACATTTATGTGTGGTTCGGCTATGCACTGTTCGGCGTGTTTGGTTCGGCATTTATGCATCGTTCGGTGTAAGGTTGTTCGGCCTTGATATGGCTCAGTATTGATTTTTGTTCGGCTATTCTGTTGTTCGGCGAAGTTATCGCTCGGCCTACAACTTTCGTTCGGCCTAACTACAGTTCATACTGGGTAGCGCTCGGCAGGGTATCGTTCAGCCAAAATACCATTCGGCTGGAACAGCAATCGGCCTCCCCACTGACTAGCGCTAACTCCCTAACCTTCCATCCCATCGTTCGGCCAATGATGTGCCGTGCCGAACCTAGGTTAGGCCGAGCTTCGACGCTCGGCACGGACTTCAAATTTTCCTCTCCTTCACCTTTTCTCTTTCCCAAAACTCGTTTGATACAAGGGCGTTGTGCCGAACCACAGCATCTCTCCCAAACAACTAGACAACCCCTACGAGTGATCATCCTTAACCACTTCTCCATACCTCACCTCGCTCGGCCTTGGAGATATCCTAATCGGAGTTTGGGTCCTCCGCCCACGTAGCCCGTTCGACCACGATTCTGACCTAAGCCGATTGATCAAAACTTATCAGGGAAAGTAGTTGGATAAAGGGATTTTACCTAGTTCGTGGATCGAGCTTTAGGAGGGGTTGAGAAATCCTTAGAATCTGATGACAGGGGTAGTTCGAAAGTTAGAAATTGCAGAAGTGGAAGTAAAGAAAAAGGAGGAAGAAGGAGAGGTCGGGTTTTATAAGGAAGAAGAAGAAGTTAAAGAGACTGTGACCGGTTCAACCGGTCAAAGCGATACCGTTCGGCTAACATGGATCGTTCGGCAAACGTGGATCATTTGGAATCTACGCCACGTTCGGCCAGGAGAGTCATGCGTCCCCCAAGAGTGATGACCAAGGTTCGAAGCGAAGCATGGAAGGCGAGTAATCCAAAGCGTATCACGTTCGGTCACGTAACACACTTTGGGGGGCAAGTGTCTCCTGGAGATTTGACCAGGAACTTAGTACTCGGCATACCAAGGGCGTTCGGCCTTTAAGTGGTTCGGCACCATTGGTCGGCCAAAGATAACGTTTGGCACAATTGCTCCACTCGGCATTCAGAACGTTCGGCCAAGGTAAACCTTCGGCATCCCAAAGGATACTTGTCCTCGCAAGCACGTTCGGCCAAAGTGAACGTGGCCAAAGTAAGCGTTCGACCTACAAGGAACACTCGGCGTAGAGTATGTTCAGCATCTCTGAACGTTCGGCCTGGCAAACCAACATTTTATACTGCTCGGCATCGCATCGTTCGGACCAAAGCGCGTTCGGACTCCCAATAATGTTCGATAATCAAAGGTGGTTCGGCCTTCTCCCCAGCACGTCCGGCCTCGATTATCGCTCGGCCTATTCCTCCTACACAACGAAGAAGCCGTTCAGCATGGAAAGAAGGGTTCGGCCTTCAACCGTTCGGCCTGTTCGGTTCGGCACACAGGGAACGTCTTACCTGGACTGAGTTATCCAGCTACCTGGCCCACCAGAGAAGTCCAACCCACCTTCGTCTATAAATAGAGGGGCAGTGGCACAGAAAAAGGATTGGATTCTAGAGAACACTGGGGTAACTCTGCCATTTTCAAGACTCAATTCAGACCTATTTCTTTTACTTTGCAATTGTATTCAAGTAGCAGAAAATAGATTGTATCTGTAATCAACTATCAAGGAAATCAATGGAAATCAACTTCAAAGTGGATGTAGGCAGTTACGCCGAACCACTATAAATTTGGTGTTCTTACTTTCTGTATTTAAATTTATGTTCTCTTCTCTGTTTAAATTTCTCTTCTTCATTAATCTCTCTACACAATCATTCTAAGCGTGTTAGTGACCAATTTTGGTGCTAACAAGGAAGAAGAAGAAATTTAGGGTGGAAGTGAAGAAGTTTTCTTCAGGTTGATATCGGGAACGTTGCGTGATTGACTCGAAGGGTTGAAGAGAGGAGATGGATTCGCGATGATACATGAATAACTCGATGATTTTGGTTGTTTTGCTCGAGAATCTGTTAGGCACGGTTATTGTTTGATAGTTTAGCTGTTTGTTTTTTTGAGCAAACAACAATAAGTTTCCTAAGCTTAAGTATTTATAAATTACTAAGTAAAATGTTTTAAAATTGTTGTTTAAAGGTAATTATTATAATAGGTAAAATTCCTACAGTTTCAAAGGTGATTTAGATGATGTATTAAAGATGGTTAATTTATGTAATTAGTTAAATAATTAATTAATTTAATTAATTAAAGGTAAATTAATTTGTGAAATCAATTTAAGAGATTGATTTATTAATGAGATTTATTAATTAAATTAGTAATTAAAGGATAAATTTGTTAAGGGTTAATTAATTGAGGATAATTAACCAATGGGATCGGGTTTGCTACATTACAACATGATAGGGGGTTCTCGCGTTGCGTTAGGTGGCGAACGGGAATTAAAGATCAATTGCCTAGTGTAATTAATTAAAGGATAAATTGATTAAAGAATTAATTAATTAAGGATTGATTTATTTAAGAAAATTAACCAAGGGTTAGGTAATTAAAGAGTGTGATTAATTAAAGAATAATTAATCAATGTAATTGTCATATAATTAATTTGGGTAATTAATTAAGATGGTAATTAAAGGATAAGTAATGTGATGGGTTTAAGAATAATTAATTCGTGTAATTAGGCAAATTACTTAATGTAATTAAAGAATGATTAATCAAGGATGATTAATCAAGATGAATAATTAAGGGATGATTGATTAATTGGATATAATTAATTAATGTTAAATAAGCAAGATTTATAAGTAATAAGTAATTAATTTAATTCACTGGTAGTTAATTAAATTAATTGGGAATGGTATGACTAATTTATCTTACCTATGAATAATTCAAAGGTATTTGAATGCCTTGGATTATTTGTTATCCCTGATATGTGATTGTGATGTTTTGTGAAATGGAATGTTTTGTAGTATGATATGTTGGGTTAAACAGATATAATGTGGTTATCTTTGACGAATTGCTGTGTAAAAGTAACATCCAGTATTTTAAATTTAATCACTTGAATAACTTGGGATAAGATAGTATTGAATTCGAAGAGACCGGAGTCGGGTATGAGTAAATACCCAAACCACTTCGATTTGTAATCTATAATAAATCTATATAGATTAGATATGTGAAATCAATAAGCTGGAATGATATGGTCCTTTGAAACTAAGTATGGGTACTTAGGTACTGATTTGTGAAATAAGTGTTGAGCATAACAAGTAATGAACTTGTAGTGAAGTACGAATTACCCAGGGTTTTCTTTTATGGTTGAATTTAGTATTTCAAATAATATGAGTTTACTCACGCTGGTTTCCAGCCTGACCCGGGTGTTACTTTGATGTAGTTCTCGAGTCAGACCGAGTATTATAGATTTCCAGGTAAAGATGTTCTGGAGATCAGAGGGAGAGCTGGATGTCAGGGACGTATGGAGTGTTTCCGCTGTGTTATATTATTATTTATCTGGGACAAGTTATATTTAACTGTCCAGCGTTTGGGTAAATGTTGTAAATCTGACGTATTGTAACATCCCTGGATTTTAGCCCAGTTTAATTTGATAATTGAATTAATTTGTGGATTTAATAGAGTTTTTTTTTTAAAAATAGTTGTTTATAAAATATTGTTTCAATTTAATAAAGTATTTTCAAACTTTATTATATATAGTTTGTAACTTGAACATTTAAATTTGACTTAATACTTTTAAAAATGATATTTGAGATTTAAATTTTAATAACATATGATAAGCTTGTTTTAAAATTTTATATAAAGAGTTAAATTAAAATAGGTTTCTCAAGCATATTAACATATGTTATATTTATTGGATCAAAAGCTTTAAGATTTATAAAAAGACATGTTCTGTAATTTACTTATAAATTTAGTTTAAATTAAATCTTGGAATTAAAATTCAAGAGTGAATATTTTATAAATAGACTATAATTTGAAGGTGTGAATTTGAAATTCAATTGTTAATATATTGAAATTTAATTAGACTTAAAGAAATTTATATTTGAAAACAAAAATATAATAAGTATGGTTACTTAAGTTTAAGATGAAAATTTTAAAATAAGTCTTTGTTAATAAATTAATTTCTTAAGTTTAAAAATATAAATGTATTGAAAATAAAAAAAATGGATTTACTAACTTATAAATATTTATTAGTAATTAATAACTTTTCAAATAAATTGTTTTAAATTGTATTTGTACAAAATAGAATGTAAGGATAAAAAAAATATACATATGTAAAAGTATTAAAATGAAAAGAGTTTAAAATAAAAATTATAAATTTAAGACAAGACAAGGTTTAAAACATAATGTGTAAATATAAAAAATAGAAATAAGGTTTAAATGCAAATGCATGAACTAATTTAAATTAAGGGTTTAACACTACATTTTAATTATTTATTGAACATAAGGACTTAAACATAAAAATACAAAGATTTACATTTGTAAGCATTTCAATTAAAGAATTAACAAGTGTTTACAAAAGATAACAAGTGGCATTTAAACTCATTTTGTTTTAAATTAAAAAATGTAAGTAACATGCAAGGAGTAAATATTAAAAATTCTTCTTTCATATTCAAATCTGAAATAAAAGAAACAAACCAGCAAAACAAAACCAAAAATCTGAAAACAAGAAAATTTCTCAAATTAAACCTGAAAGAATCAAGCATTTTCAATCATGCAACAAATCTGAAGCCTCCATATCATTTTTATTCAACCTGGAAACAAAGATCAAAGAAAAATCTGGAACCAGAAACTAAAATTAACCCAAGTTCTTTAAACTGGGATCAAATTCAAGCAAAGATCAAAACAAAATCCAGAAAAGAAAATGAATTCATCAACCTGAAGCTAGCCAGAGTCTTCAAACCTGAGATGATCAAGTTAAAACGAGATCAGAGAAGTAAAACAATTAAAGTTGTAGAAAAAAAGAGGGGGAGGGTCAATGTTATATGTGAAAAAAATTTAAACTGTAAGTAGGTAAATTAAAATTTTTGTTATTAATAAAATGAATACATAAATAAATAGTGATTAAACAAAGATTTGATTTACGAGTTCCAGATTCAAAAGCCTCAGGCAAGACTAAACAAAATCAAAGTTTAAAGGAAAAAAAAGAAGCAGTTTTCAATTCTTCTCCGTTCTGTGCATATGACCAGGTGAGCAATTTAGCCTTAAATTTTGTTCTCTGTCTTTCAATCATATAAGTGAGTAAACATGCAATCTTGAAGTTTAAAACTTGATGATTGATTTGTAGAAATTTTGGGTTAGCTAATTATCTGTGTAAATATGAGTTCTGTGGTGATTTTGTTACTGGAAATTGTATCTTGCCATGTTTTCAATGTTTCAGGCTACAGAGCAAATGAAAGTAAAAAAATTTACAACAAAATGTCTTCATATAATTAAATTAAAACTTAGGAGTTTAAATTTTAAAAGATTGTTTACAATCAGAACTTAGTTTTATTTTGAAGGTTTACAATGTGATATAAATTTTGGATGTTCTTATTACAGTAAAAAGAATTTATACGTAAAAATTCAAATGTTTTAAAACTGTGGTTTGAATTCATATCATGATTTAGTGTACAAAGCTAAAAATTTTAAACCAAAAACAATGATTTTTAGGGGATTAAACATGATACAGTTTCTATGTAAACTCGAATTGTGTTTTCATCAATTCTGGTTGAATTAACAAATAATAACTACTGAAATTTGTTATATAGTAAGTTTAACTATCTACGAATCCCAGAAAAATGCTAAATCATTTTTCTAATGCGTCGATTTTGGGGTCGATTCAAATTTAGGATTTGGGGTCATTTTTTTCTGTGCTCTGTTTAATTCTTTTTTTCGAATCCATGACATGATCGAGTATCACGAATTCTTAGTGAGGCTAGAGGAGGACATGGTTGAGGTGTGGCCGGAGTTTCATCGCGTTCGGTGGTGTTTGCGATGGTGACGAGGTGATTTTAGCGATGGGTTAAGTTCTGCATTTTTGGGTTGAACAGTTGATTTTTGATTTGAATATTTTTTGAGGGGATTCGTGTTTGATTTTCGTATCCACGTAGGAATTGGGACTTGCCGACGTTAAGGGTGTTCATCGGAGGCCAGTGGTGCCGCCGTGCATGTGTACGGCGGTGGATCTCGTGTCAGTGTCGTTGGTTCGTAGCATCTCAAGACATTCTCGAGTATATCTAGGTTTTGCTTCGGGTTTAGTTCGTGCGCGCGTATGGGTTTCCTGATGTTTGATTTGTACTTAGTTTAAATTTAAACTTGCTGAAATATAAAAAAAGGGAAGAAGAAGATATGTAGTGGGTGTCTCGGGTGGAAGCTGTAACAACTCGAAGCACTGCTCGAGTTACAGTCGGGTTTTAATAGGGAAGGCCTCGTGCTTATTTTAACTGCAGTATTATATTTATAAATAAACATGTGTTAACAGTTTAAGAAAAAAAAAGATTAGATTCAAAGCTTAATTATGTAGTAATACTTAACAATGTAATTAACAATTAATTATTATTTTAGTTTAGTAATTAAGTTAAGAACAGTTATGAAAATTAATTAACATTAAAAGTTTATAGTTAATATTAAATTGGCTTCCAAAGATTAAGAAGATTCTTTAAAAATGTTAGTCAAGTTTGAATAATTAACATCAATTAATTATTTTAGAAAGTAGTTATGAATAATTATATTATAATTGTAATTGGAATTAGAATAAATCAATGCTTAAGTGATTACTAAATTTAGAATTAACTACTTTAAGTTAATTTATTAATGATTAATAATTAAGAGTAGTCGAATAATTTAATTATGAATTAATAAATGATTAATTAAGTGATTTGCAATAAATAAATGGATAATTAAGTTATTAAATAATAATTAAGGTCATTAGTTTTTGATTAAGGAATAGTTAAATAAGAAATTAAGTTAAATAAATTGATTAAGAAGTAATTAATTAAATGGTGTGAGATAAAATAAGTGTTTAATTAAATAATTATGACTTAATAGTTGATTAAGAAATGATTTAATAATTACATAATTTGAAATGGAATAAGTAATTAATTATCAATTAAACAGGGTTAAGTAATTAATTCTCAAGTAATTGATTAAATTTGAATTAATTACAATAACAACTTAAGATGTCTGCTTATGGATAATGGCGTATATGGAATCTCTAATTTGTGATAATTACTTGGTGATATTCTGTGATGTTCCTATGATATTGCTCTTGATATATATATATATATACACATATATTTAATGATTTTGTATGATTTATCTGTGATAAATGTTATTTGGATTTAAAGTGTTGAATTAAACTGTTTAAGTTTATTTGATAACTTGGCCTTTAAAATGGCGTTTGGACTTCGATGCGATAGGGAGTCGGATTCCGGTTAGTTATTCGAAACCCACATCGAATCGTAATGATGAATCTTTGTGATGGATACCTTTATTTTATCTATGAATCTGTGAATAAAGATAAGTGTTATAGTTCATACCGCTTATCCATATTTATATATCTGTGATGATTGATGCTATGCACTGTTGTGTAAAACACCATGGACTACACTTATACACACACAATATGGATTGCACGTGGAAATCAGTTAAGTCGTAGATTTTTAAATAGTTTTGAATTTGAATTTTTAATTCAAATAGTTTTGGAAATGAAATTGTATCAAATATAAAAAGCTTTTGAAAAAGGAATTCTAAAAATAGAAGTTATTCTCAATAACTTGATAAAGATTTAAAATTTGAATAATTTGATTCAAATTGGAATTCAATATTTGAAATTGAATTTTATGTTTGGTATTTATGATTTAAAAAAGGATTATATGAGTTTATATGACTTTTAAACCATTTTTAAAGTATTGTTTTGGGGGATTGAATTAACCCAAAGTGTTTAACTTGTATAAATGAGATCTGGTTTCTCTGAAATAAAACTGGTGGTTTCAAATGATAAAAGTTTCCTTTAAGAAATGAACTTTCAAATTTATATTAAAGGAATTCCAAGTTTGAATAAAAAAATAGTTTTCCAAGTTATGGATGAATATTTTGAAAACGAGTTTTGAAAGCTGTAAGTTAAATCTTGATTTAAAGATTTAATGAGTTAATCCAATTGAAATGGAAATTGTTTGAAAAATCCGTGAATGGATCTTGGTGAAGTGAATCTTTTTTTTAAAGATTTGAAAATGGTAATTGGTTTAAACCATTTAAAGGAAGTTTTGAACTATTAAGTTGTGACTTAATTGAAATCCCATATCCATATGTTCTAAATATTACGCCCGTTATTCGGTTTAGCCGGGAGAGGACCTTGGTGTCATATAACCCATTCCGAATAATGATACGTCGTTATGGATAGCATTTGAAGACCGGTGATGAAGACCGGGTATTTGCGAGAACGATAGGATGACCTATCGATTGTCTCTGCACTGAGTAGCTACGGTATAGAGATTTCCTAAGCGATGCGAAGTCCGATCGGGATTGTGAATACCCGGATTGCAAGGGCTTCTTCGGAAATGCCTTCGGTTCTGTTCGAACCTGGGACAGACTTGTATGGATGTGTGTCTGACACTACACTTTGAGATATAAAGCAGATTTCTTTCAAATACATATCTGTTGGTGGTGGAGAATTTATTCTCTTAGCTTAACACCCTTCTCTGAGACGTACGAGCTCAGAGGTTATGTAGTTGAAGGTTATCAGCGTTATACTCCCAATTTGGTAGTGTGACATGCTAAGTGCTGCTGTGTGTTGATGATCATTTGTGATCAAAGCATGGCTTTAGTGTAAAGCGTAGCTTTGTGGACGAAACCTCGTCGAGCCTCACAAACCGGTAATGGTCGAAACAGGAATGATGCGGCAAGGTTTCAGAGGTATCTCCCCTAGGGTGTAACCATTCCTTCTGGAAAGGGGTAGTATCATGGTATGGAGCCCAGATACTTACTCATGTGGGCATTGTAGTATATCTATTACTATGTGACGTTGTTGGTGTTGAGAGCTCTCGGATGAAAGGTCCCAAAGGACCGGGGGTGACATATCTTAGGTTTTATTCCCCGGGAAGAGGGTAGCCGGCCTTGTGTTAGCAGAGAGTTGGGTAGGTTCTCGGGACGTCCCTCTAGAGGCGGACCCATATGGCAATGGGAAGTTCCTTGGCCTGACCATTTGTTGGAAATCCAATCGTCCAATACGCGCCTTGTACGGTTTTAGTTGTTGAACCTGCCATCTAATATGGCAGCTATAGTAGGCATACTATAATGGTACATATGCTGGCTAAGATTAATATTATACTTTCGAAAGGGTTTTCTACACTGTGCACTTATAATAATAATACCAAATGGTTTTCACGTATCAAGAATTTTTAATTGTCATAAGGAGAAATCTCCTCGAAGTGTGCGCTTGCATTGTGTGTGTGGCGGGAGGCCTTATGGCAGTTTCATTTTCCAAAAAAAAAGCATTGCGGATTTCAACTTAAAATTTCTTTTGTTTGTTTTAAAGATAAAAATGTTTTTGTTTGCTCATACCAGTCCCATGACTGACCCGGAGTTTATTTTTCCCTTCCTAAACTCTAGGTGTCTAAAATTTTCCACACGGGCAGTCTAGAGTTGGGTTTTTCAGATAATAGATGGTAGATATCGATTTGATACCCTTCAGCTTTCTCTTTTATATTCTTTGGAGATCTTGGATATTGGAGTCTTTGGATTCATGGACGAGACTTGCTTATCTGGGTGAAGCGAGATGGTGGTTTGAGCTTGTTGGTTTGGAGTGAAGTTTTGGAGCTTTTGGATCAGAATTGCAGTATTTAATTCTGAGAAGACTTATCTTTTATTGTATTGTATTCTGCTGTATTTTATGTTGTATATTCTTTGATGTTGATGGTTATCATTGTATCAAATTGATGTATCGGATTTTTGTATTCATGTTGTATCAATGATATCTTCTTTTATTCCCACTGTGTTATTTATCATCTAATGGGTGTTGCAAGCTCCCACGATACGAATTTGATGTTGTTGTCGGACATCGAGTTCGGGTCGTGACAGATTGGTATCAGAGCTAAAGGTTGAGTAAGAACTTTAGCTACGGAATGTAACACATTAGATGGCTCATTAGAGATAGGGTGAAGTATAGCCTAGAACGAGCACAACCAGTGGAACCAAAAATTCAAATTCCTCGGTCTATTCTCTTTATCTGTTGTTATTCTCTAAGATATTTCGTCCGAATGCCTAAATCGGTCTTCTTACTATTACAGATAGTAAGAATGAGCGAAAGAAGAGGACGAAATAGGAGACAGGAAAGTACCACTTCAGCTGGTCAAAGCCCTGCAACGACAGATATTCTTATTCAATCTCAATCAAATTTGACTGATCTATATCAAAGTTTTTCTAGACTTAGTGGAAAACCATTCATAGGCAAAGAATCTGTTGTCGAAGCACAAGCCTGGATTCAATCGTGTGAAAAGATTTTCAAATGACTAAAGTTAGGAGATGTTCAGATGCGATTGATAGCTTCTTGGAAACTCCAGGATGAGGCTTTAATTTGGTGGGAAACAGTTACATTGGATGAGCCAGCGGATGAATTTACTTGGAGTCGTTTTAAAGAAGTGTTCGAGCAGCGATATATGTCGTCTGCTGGTATCTCTAGAATGTACCAGGAGTTCATAGATTTGAAGCAAGGAAGCTTATCATTTGAGGAATATTTAAACAAATTTATTGAATTATCTCGATTTGGTCCAGAATTGGTGAATACACCGTTAAAGAAAAATGAAAAGTTTATTCGGGGAATGAACAAGGAATTCCAGGAGAGGATGACTAAGCACGTAAAGGGATCTTTTTCTGAGTTAATTGATATGGGTTATAGATACGATACTTTAGAGAAGCAAGAAGTTCCATAGGAGGATAGAAACACAAGTAACCTGAATTAGAGGAAAAAGAAGTTTGGTGGAAAGAAACTGAGGAAAGATAAAGGAAAGAAGGATGCTCGAAAGAAAATGCTGAAAGATGTTACTTGTCTCAACTGCTTGGAGAAAGGTCACTACTCGGATAAATGCAAGAATCCTTGGAAGCCAGGATTGAGAGAGCCGTTTAGGAGGCCAGATCAGGAATCTACGGGATGCTATTATTGCCGCAAGCCAGGACACAGGATCAACGACTGTCCATCTTATAAGCAAACTCTGATAAAGAAGGTGTATGTAGTCAAGGGTGATTCTTCAACCTCAAGGGCTGATAAAGGAAAGGAAATTTTATAAGGTAACCTTCTCGGTTACGATTAAATTTTCAAGTTTGTTCGACATGAGAACTACCCACAGTTTTATTTCTCAACAATTCGTAAACAAGTTGAATCTTGAATCTTAGATCATGGTCGAATCTATTTCTATCTGTTTTATTGGGTGTCGATATATTCTACAAACTGTTAATTATTCCTTCGAACTAACCCATGCCCCTGTATACTTCGTAGATCAGATATCCCAATTGTTCGTAATTGTATGATTTAATACCCATATTTGTTGATATTCTGATTTGGTAAGCCAAATGCAGAATGAATATTCAGCTTGATCTGATGAGTTTGATGAGTTGATTCTCTATCTTTTATGTGTCTATCTATTTTTGTCGTCCCCTACTTTCAAATTTCGAGAACGAAATTTTCTAAGGGGGAAATTTGTAACATCCCCGGATTTTAGCCCAGTTTAATTTGATAATTGAATTAATTTTTGAAATTAATTTGTGGATTTGATAGAGTTTTTTAAAAAGAAATATTAGTTGTTTATAAAATATTGTTTGAATTTAATGAAGTATTTTCAAACATTATTATATATAGTTTGTAATTTGAACATTTAAATTTGACTTAATACTTTTAAAAATAATATTTGAGATTTAAATTTTAATAACATAAGAGAAGATTGTTTTAAAATTTTATATAAAGAGTTAAATTAAATAGATTTCTCAAGCATATTAACATATGTTATATTTGTTGGATCAAAAGCTTTAAGATTTATAAAAAGATATGTTCTGTAATTTATTTATAAATTTAGTTTAAATTAAATCTTGGAATTAAAATTCAAGAGTGAATATTTTATAAATAGATTATAATTTGAAGGTGTGAATTTGAAATTCAATTATTAATATATTGAATTTTAATTAGACTTAAAGAAATTTATATTTGAAAACAAAAATATAATAAGTATGGTTACTTAAGTTTAAGATGAAAATTTTAAAATAAGTCTTTGTTAATAAGTTAATTTCTTAAGTTTAAAAATATAAATGTATTGAAAATAAAAAAATTGTATTTACTACCTTATAAATATTTATTGTAATTAATAACTTTTTAAATCAATTGTTTTAAATTGTATTAGCACAAAATAGAATGTAAGGATAAATAAATATACATATGTAAAAGTATTAAAATGAAAAGAGTTTAAAATAAAAATTATAAATTTAAAACAAGACAAGGTTTAAAACATAATGTGTAAATATAAAAAACAGAAATAAGGTTTAAATGCAAATGCATGAATTAATTTAAATTAAGGGTTTAACACTAAATTTTAATTATTTATTGAACATAAGGACTTGAACATAAAAATACAAAGATTTATATTTGTAAGCATTTCAATTAAAGAATTAACAAGTGTTTACAAAAGATAACAAGTGGCATTTAAACTCATTTTCTTTTAAATTAAAAAATGTAAATAACATGCAAAGGAGTAATTATTAAAAATTCTTCTTTCATATTCCAATCTGAAATAAAAGAAACAAACCAGCAAAACAAGGCCAAAAATCTGAAAAGAAGAATATTTCTCAAATTAAACCTGAAAGAATCAAGCATTTTCAAGCATGCAACAAATCTGAAGCCTCCATATCATTTTTATTCAACCTGGAAACAAAGATCAAAGAAAAAAAATCTGGAACCAGAAACTAAAATTAACCCAAGTTCTTCAAACTGGGATCAAATTCAAGCAAAGATCAAAACAAAATCCAGAAAAGAAAATGAATTCATCAACCTGAAGCTAGCCAAAGTCTTCAAACCCGAGATGATCAAGTTAAAACGAGATCAGAGAAGTAAAACAATTGAAGTTGCATAAAAAAAGAGGGGGAGGGTCTCTGTTATATGTGAAAGAATTTAAACTGTAAGTAAGTAAATTAAATTTTTTGTTATTGATAAAATGAATACATAAATAAATAGTGATTAAACAAAGATTTGATTTACGAGTTCCAGATTCAAAAGCCTCAGGCAAGACTACACAAAATCAAAGTTTAAAGGAAAAAAAATAAGCCGTTTTCAATTCTTCTCCATTCTGTGCATATGACCAGGTGAACAATTTAGCCTTAAATTTTGTTCTCTGTCTTTCAATCATATAAGTGAGTAAACATGCAATCTTGAAGTTTAAAACTTGATGATTGATTTGTAGAAATTTTGGGTTAGCTAGCTATCTGTGTAAATATGAGTTCTGTGATGATTTTGTTACTGGAAATTGTATCTTGCCATGTTTTCAATGTTTCAGGCTACAGAGCAAATGAAAGTAAACAAATTTGAAACAAAACTTCTTCATATAATTAAATTAAAACTTAGGAGTTTAAATTTGAAAAGATTGCTTGAACTACAATCAGAACTTAGTTTTGTTTTGAAGGTTTACAGTGTGATACAAATTTTGGATGTTCTTATTACAGTAAAAAGAATTTATAAGTAAAAATTCGAATGTTTTAAAGCTGTGGTTTGAATTCATACCATGATTTAGTGTACAAAGCTAAATTTTTTAAACCAAAAACAATTATTTTTAGGGGATTAAACGTGATACAGTTTCTATGTAAACTCGAATTGTGTTTTCATCAATTCTGGTTGAATTAACAAATAATAGCTACTGAAATTTGTTATATAGTAAGTTTAACTATCCACGAATCCCAGAAAAATGCTAAATAATTTTTCTAATGCGCGGATTTTGGGGTCGATTCAAATTTAGGATTTGGGGTCATTTTTTTCTGCGCTCTGTTTAATTCTTGTTTTCGAATCCATGACATGATCGAGTATCACGAAATTCTTGGTGAGGGTAGAGGAGGACATGGTTGAGGTGTGGCCGGAGTTTCATCGCGTTCGGTGGTGTTTGCGATGGTGACGAGGTGATTTTAGCGATGGGTTAAGTTCTGCATTTTTGGGTTGAACAGTTGATTTTTGATTTGAATTTTTTTGAGTGGATTCGTGTTTGATTTTCGTACCCACGTAGGAATTAGGACTTGCCGACGTTAAGGGTGTTCACCGAAGGCCAGTGGTGCCGCCGTGCATGTGTACGGCGGTGGATCTCGTGTCAGTGTCGTTGGTTCGTGGCATCTCAAGTCATTCTCGAGTTTATCTAGGTTTTGCTTCAGGTTTAGTTCGTGTGAGCGTATGGGTTTCCTGATGTTTGTTTTGTACTTAGTTTAAATTTAAACTTGCTGAAATAAAAGAAAGGGAAGAAGAGGATATGTAGTGGGTGTCTAGGGTGGAAGCTGTAACAACTCGAAGCACTGCTCGAGCTTCACTCGGGTTTTAATAGGGAAGGCCTCGTGCTTATTTTAACTGCAGTATTATATTTATAAATAAACAGGTGTTAACAGTTTAAGAAAAAAAAGATTAGATTCAAAGCTTAATTATGTAGTAATACTTAACAATGTATTTAACAATTAATTATTATTTTAATTTAGTAATTAAGTTAAGAAAAGTTATGAAAATTAATTAATATTAAAAGTTTATAGTTAATATTAAATTGACTTCCAAAGTTTAAGAAGATTTCTTTAAAAATGTTAGTCAAGTATGAATAATTAACATCAATTAATTATTTTAGAAAGAAGTTACGAATAATTATATTATAATTGTAATTGGAGTTAGAATTAATCAATGCTTAAGTGATTACTAAATTAAGAATTAACTACTTTAAGTTAATTTATTAATGATTAATAATTAAGAGTAGTCGAATAATTTAATTATGAATTAATAAATGATTAATTAAGTGATTTGCAGTAAGTAAATGGATAATTAAGTTATTAAATAATAATTAAGGTCATTAATTTTTGATTAAGAAATAGTTAAATAAGAAATTAAGTTAAATAAATTGATTAAGAAGTAATTAATTAATTGGTGTGAGATAAAATAATTGTTTAATTAAATAATTATGACTTAATAGTTGATTAAGAAATGATTTAATAATTACATAATTTGAAATGGAATAAGTAATTAATGATCAATTAAACAGGGTTAAGTAATTAATTCTCAAGTAATTGATTAAATTTGAATTAATTACAATAACAACTTAAGATGACTGCTTATGGATAATGGCGTATATGGAATCTCTAATTTGTGATAATTACTTGGTGATATTCTGTGATGTTTCTATGATATTGTTCTTGATATATATATATATATATATATATATATAATGATTGTGTATGATTTATCTGTGATAAATGTTATTTGGATTTAAAGTGTTGAATTAAACTGTTTAAGTTTATTTGACAACTTGGCCATTAAAATGGCGTTTGGACTTTGATGCGATAGGGAGTCGGATTCCGGTTAGTTATCCAAAACCCACATCGAATCGTAATGATGAATCTTTGTGATGGATACCTTTATTTGTCTATGAAGCTGTGAATAAAGATAAGCGTTATAGTTCATACCGCTTATCGATATTTATATATCTATGATGATTGATGTTGTGCACTGTTGTGTAAACCCCCTGGACTACACTTATACACAAACAATATGGATTGCACGTGGAAATCAGTTAAGTCATAGATTTTTAAATAGTTTTGAATTTGAATTTTTAATTCAAATAGTTTTGGAAATGAAATTGTATCAAATATAAAAAGCTTTTGAAAAAGGAATTCTAAAAATAGAAGTTATTCTCAATAACTTGATAAAGATTTAAAATTTGAATAATTTGATTCAAATTGGAATTCAATATTTGAAATTGAATTTTATGTTTGGTATTTATGCTTTAAAAAAAAGGATTATACGAGTTTATATGACTTTTAAACCATTTTTAAAGTATTGTTTTGGGGGATTGAATTAACCCAAAGTGTTTAACTTGTATAAATGAGATCAGGTTTCTCTGAAATAAAACTGGTGGTTTCAAATGATAAAAGTTTCCTTTAAGAAATGAACTTTCAAATTTATATTAAAGGAATTCCAAGTTTGAATAAAAAAAATAGTTTTCCAAGTTATGGATGAATATTTTGAAAACGAGTTTTGAAAGCTATAAGTTAAATCTTGATTTAAAGATTTAACGAGTTAATCCAATTGAAATGGAAATTGTTTGAAAAATCCGTGAATGGATCTTGGTGAAGTGAATCTTTTTTTTAAAGATTTGAAAATGATAATTGGTTTAAACCATTTGAAAGGAAGTTTTGAAATATTAAGTTGTGACTTAATTGAAATCCCATATCCATATGTTCTAAGTGATGGGAAGTCCGATCGGGATTGTGAATGCCCGGATTGCAAGGGCTTCTTTGGAAGTACCTTCGGTTCTGTTCGAACCCGGGACAGACTTGTATGGATGTGTGCTGACACTACACTTTGAGATATAAAGCAGATTTCTTTCAAATACATATCTGTTGGTGGCGGAGAATTTATTCTCTTAGCTTAACACCCTTCTCTGAGACGTACGAGCTCATAGGTTATGTAGCTGAAGGTTATCAGCGTTATACTCCCAATTTGGCAGTGTGACATGCTAAGTGCTGCTGTGTGTTGATGATCATTTGTGATCAAAGCATGGCTTTAGCGTAAAGCGTAGCTTTGTGGACGAAACCTCGTCGAGCCTCACAAACCGGTAATGGTCGAAACAGGAATGATGCAGCAAGGTTTCAGTGGTAGCTCCCCTAGGGTGTAACCATTCCTTTTGGAAAGGGGTAGTATCATGGTATGGAGCCCAGATACTTACTCATGTGGGCACTGTAGTATATCTATTACTATGTGATGTTGTTGGTGTTGAGTGCTCTCGGATGAAAGGTCCAAAAGGACCGGGGGTGTCATATCTTAGGTTTTATTTCCCAGGAAGGGGGCAGCCGGCCTTGTGTTAGCAGAGAGCCGGGTAGGTTCTCGAGACGTCCCTCCAGAGGCGGACCCATGTGGAAATGGGAAGTTCCTTGGCCTGACCATTTGTTGAAAATCCAATCATCCAATACGCGCCTTGTACGGTTTTAGTTGTAGAACCTGCCATCTAATATGGTAGCTATAGTAGGCATACTATAATGGTACGTATGCTGGCTAGGTTTAATATTATACTTTCGGAAGGGTTTTCTACACTGTGCACTTATAATAATAATACCAAATGGTTTTCATGTATCAAGCATTTTTAACTGTCATAAGGAGAAATCTCCTCCAAGTGTGCGCTTGCATTGTGTGTGTGGCGGGAGGCCTTATGGCTGTTTCATTTTCTAAAAAAAAGCATTGCGGATTTCAACTTAAAATTTCTTTTGTTTGTTTTAAAGATAAAAATGTTTTTGTTTGATCATACCAGTCTCATGACTGACCCGGAGTTTATTGTGCCCTTCCTAAACTCTGGGTGCCCAAAATTTTCCACACGGGCAGTCTAGAGTTGTGTTTTTCAGATAGTAGATGGTAGATATTGATTTGATACCCTTTAGCTTTCTCTTTGATATTCTTTGGAGATCTTGGATATTGGAGTCTTTGGGTTCATGGACGAGACTTGCTTATCTGGGTGAAGCGAGATGGTGGTTTGAGCTTGTTGGTTTGGAGTGATGTTTTGGAGCTTTTGGATCAGAGTTGCAGTATTTAATTCTGAGAAGAATTATCTTTTATTGTATCGTGTTCCACTGTATTTTATGTTGTATATTCTCTGATGTTGATGGTTATCATTGTATCAAATTGATGTATCAGATTTTTTAATTCATGTTGTATCAATGATATCATCTTTTATTCCCACTGCGTTGTTTATCATCTAATGGGTGTTGCAAGCTCCCGCGATACGAATTTGATGTTGTTGTCGGACATCGAGTTCGGGTCGTTACACGTATTGATGTAAATTAACTGATACAATTTTTCCTTTGTATAACTACTATTTTATTTGATATTATATTTTGATCCGATGCGAATGTGAGAATCTGTGTTTTGGTATAACTAGACTGCAAATTCTACAACCAACAATGAATCATACACGTACTCCCTCAGAGATACGTGAAATACAATGAATTCCAGCTATCCAAACTGGCAATTCAATCTTATAGACAACAGAACTTATCCTATCAAAACACAAATAAGAATTCTCAAACGCCTCAAAACTAGCCATCCTATCTTACCCAATTACTGCTCTCTTAACCAGATAAATCTTAACAACAATGAAAACTTCGAATTCCAAACTCCTTATCTCATATCTGCATAACTCAACAGACAATCCAGTGCTGCCAATCTTCTTCCTGATCAGCTCAACCTATGCTGATGCTTCCAGAAACAACTAGACCAAAGCAAACCAGTTTCTGGATCCTATCCAACAGAAACGTCTTCCAAGATCCGTCGAAATCCAGAACACAAGCTTTACTTCTCAAGCAATAACAAACTGAACTTGCTTCCTTCCTCACACAGCTGCTACCTCGCTTCCGCTGCACAACTCTGATTCTAAAATAGATGAGAGTACTGTTGATGAACATGAGTACAAACTTATCCAATATTTCCGGAAACTTTGTTCATCAAATCCATAAAATCTGAGTGACCCATCTGACTTGGTCACACAACCTTATAGCAGAATCTAACTGAAAAACTAGGCATGGCCAATCAAAATTCCAAAAATTCTCGAGCTGCTACACCAACTCTTCCTTCTCCAAGAACCATCCTACCACCAGGCTAACTACCAGTATCGCTTCTGGAACCAAAACAATATGGAACTCAACTCCAGATGCAGACAAACTTCTGATTACATCAGTAGCTCCTACCTCTACATGAGAACCCTTAGTCTTAAACAAAAGATTGCCTAAGATAAATTCCCAAATTAATTGCAAGTCAATTTTGCGATCCTACCTAGTTCGGATTCCAAAAAAACTGTCCTCTCTTTACCAAACTAGAACAGCTTTAAGCTTTTCCAAACAAGGTTAATTGTTCAAGAAAACATTCATCATCTGCCCGGACTACTGAAAGAAGAACCACTAAGATTCTTGAACCATCGGAGAAACGGGCCACACTGCTGCTTCCAAACTCTACCTCGATGATACTGCAAAGCCAAAAGACTTCTTGTCGGCACACTGAACACTTCGAGCTAAAACTGCTACCACAGCTAACCAAAGACTTCTAATCCAAAGGCTCCTCGAATACCAAAACCATCAACAAACCACATAAAAGACCTTCAAGATTGCAGACATCCTCTACACAGACGAATCTTCCCTGCCGCAGGTAAAGACTTCCCCTCAACTACTTCTAAAACTGCTTCAAGAGAAAACATCTTCTGAAATATCCATGGATACTGCATCTCATCACGCAGTTATCAAGATACCATCACTTACTTCTACACTTCCGACAGATCCAAACTTACACTTCAAAGATGAACTCCGAATCTTTTAAAAAGATTTCCTTCAAAGATAAGAGAAATCCTTACTCTAAGCTACAAATCTCTTTTGAGACAGTATTAGGTCTACAGTCTCGACAAATATGCTTCCAACCTCAAACATATGGACCTCTTCCATCAGTGGTAGTCGTGTTACACACCCATCACTGCTCCATCTACCTCTAAAACTTATGTTGGAAAATCCAAACAGATACCCAACAGATCAGGTAGATATATATATATATAAAGTTATATATAAAAATTACAAGTATGCTCTCTCAAGAAAGACACCACTCCAGAGCCTAGGTATTCACTCAACCTAATGCTCTGATACCAGCTGTAGCGACCCGACTTTCTATCACCAGAAAGACGCGTCACTAATTAAGAAAGAAAGGGATAGAAGAAGAAAAGATAAAAAAGAAGAAACTCAACAACATCAGATACTCACAGTGGAACGAATGAAATATAATATATCACATAAAATATTACATAGTATCATATTACATCAGAGTACACAACTTATACTACCCATATTAGAAAGTTATAAACATCTGTCTAACTATACAACTCAAGATATCACAAGATACGGATACAATCACAAACACAGCAGAACCATAATATATCTACACGCGGAAGCCTCCTGCTCCATATCTCCTTCAGAATTCGTCAAGCTAACCTGAATCCCTCGACTACTCATACATAATATGAGTACCCAAGAGTTTAATAAAATAGAAAATAAACGCTCGAGTCAGACAGGGGTCTGGTGTGAGTAAATGGTTTAAAATTGCTTAACTTTAGAAAATCCTTTGAAAAGAAAAGGTATCACGTAAGACTTCCCACACATAAACATGGAAAAGTTTTTACCTTACACTAACCAAAACATTTGATAGGAAATTCAGTGATATTATAGTAGTGTTTAGGGTTTTTAAGTAAATAGAAAATAGCCAAAATTGTTACATGATTAAATTCTAGCTACTAGCCAAAAAAGTGGATAACACAAAGAAAACCGTAGGGTCTCGTAGGAAGAATGGGTTTCCATCAATGGTAGGGCTAGCGGGGTACCGCCCGTCACAGTACGTGGCCTAGATCACTGTACCGAGGATTACTCCCAATCCCCTACATCACAAAGCCGGGACCATTCCTTACTAAACAGTCCCGAGTAAGATCACCCCATGGTTGACACGACCAACCACCCACTATGCCGAATAAAAAGGGACATGTAGACAGGGATGACCTCACCTTGAAATGGGTGCTACCCACCTTGCCTTGCTTCACCTCCCCAGTTTTAGCCATTCCCGGTTGATGAGGCTTGAGGCTGCGATTACCTTTATATAATACATCTATCTTAGAATGCTCATCGTCCACCTGACGATGTTCTGAAAGCATTCAATCCATACAAGTTCGTTCCGGGTTCAAACGAAACCGAAGGCACTATCTAGTTGCACTCATTTTGGAATCACCCTCAGAGTCAACGACCATATCCCTTGCACTCTGAATCACCATCTCGAACCTGTAATTACTATCCCCATCAAACTCATCACGGAATCACCCTCAGAATTATACTGACGAATAGTCCTTACACTTCGAGTCTTCACTTGCACTCCACTTGGATTCACGACCTAACGTTTAATCTGGATCGATGTGGTTTTCGGATATCCAAATATGGAAACCCGATCCCGGTCTCACCGAATCCAAATGCCATTTTAATGTCCAAGTTGTTTAAGGGTTTAAATAATTAACTTATATTCAGGATGATATAGAAGATAGATGAATCACATTATCACAATAGATAATTCATATCAATCAATTATCTCACAAAGCAGCATATCACATATCAGAGATATCCAAATCATCCAGTATCAACCAGTCACCCAATACCAATCAATCATCCAATATCAATCAATAATTTTATAAGCAGGATTGATTATCTCTTAATCAATTTGATTATCTTAATCCTGCTTCATTAATTTATTACAAATAAATAAATTAATCATCTCTTAATGATCTTCCTTAATTAATCTTCCTTGATTAATCATCCTTTTAATTACATTCAAGTAATTAGCCTTTAATTCTTTAATTAATTCCACAAATTAATTATCCTAAACCATATGCAGTAATTAACCTTTAATTACATTAATTAATGATCCTTCATTTACTTCCATTTATTAATTAACTATGTTAATTGCATTAATCCTCAATTAATTAATCACACTTAAATTAATCACTTTTATTAATCAACCTTGATTAATTCATTAATTATATTAACTAATGATCCTTATTAATTAATAATTCCTTTAATTAATTAAGTAATTAACTTGTAATTAATCATTTCATTAATCATAAACAATAATTAACAACTTGTAATATTTATCTTAATTAATATCTTCTTAATTAATTATATTAATCTTTGATTAATTACTCTAATTAATTAATCTTTAATTACTTCATTAAGTAATTATTATTTAATTAAATTAATTAATAATCCTCAATTAATTACTTTAATAATTAATTACATTTTTATTTAATTACATTTAGTAATTAATCTTAAATTAATCACATTCATTAATTAATTAATCACATTAATTAATTAAAATTAACTAAGTAATTAACCCTTAATTATTTACATAAGCAATTATCTTCTAATTACTTCCATTAGATAATTATTCTTTAAATCAATCACCTTAACAAGTAATTAATCCCATCACTAAATAAACTTAATTCTTTAATTAATTAATTACTACATAATTAATTAACTTCAAAACAATTATATTAATCAATTCCTTAATTAATAACATCAAGTGATTGTCCATTAATCACTTCCATTTAATTACTCCCATGAGAAATTTTCCACTAATTACTTCCATAAGTAATTACCTCTTTCCTTAATTACATTCAATAATTAACCATTAATTACTTCATTAAGTAATTACACTTAATTAATTCATAATTAAGTGATTATTTAAAATTAAACAAACAATTAACTAATCATTTAAAATTAATTAAATAATTAGTTAACTTTTATATTTCAAAATCCTTAATTAATTAAGAAAAACATTTATCTTAATTAATCTTTACTTATTAACAAATCATATTTAACTAAGTATTCTTAAGTTCATATCAATAATAATTTAATCTTAATTATTCTCATAATTTAATCATTTGAATTAACTAAATTTTAATAACTTTAAAGTCAAATTATTTTATTGGTTAAAAAATTATAAACTTAACCTTATTTGAAATGAAGCATTAAGAAATCAAGTTTAAAATTTTAAACACTTTAACTATCTAATTCAAACTTATTCATTTTAAATAAAATTTGAAAACTTAGTTTTTAAACATTTCTTAATAACTTTAATTTAATATTTTTAAATGAAAACATTTCTTTTGAATTAAAATTCAAAACACTTCCTTAAATTAAAATTCAAAATTTAGTTAAGTTAATTACTTTCTAAAGAAATCATCTTAAACAATTTAAATTTTGAAAATAAATTCAATTAAT
Source organism: Allium cepa (assembly GCA_030765085.1). Lineage (NCBI taxonomy): Eukaryota > Viridiplantae > Streptophyta > Magnoliopsida > Asparagales > Amaryllidaceae > Allium > Allium cepa. The sequence continues at coordinate 629,131,204 of CM060928.1, read as the reverse complement.
ACCTTTTAAGGTTTGATTAACTTTATTTCAAAGAACAAACTTTAACTTGTAAATTTATTTTCTTTTGTAAAATCTTAAACCTTGACTTTATTTATTAAAAATAACAAGTTTAATCTTATAAACTTATCATTACACAGTAACCAGAAAGCCCTCAACCTAAAACTCGAGAAAACCCTAAATTTCCCCGACCCTGCTTCGAAACAAACCCAGCTGCTTCGATTCGACCCTTAGGAAAACGCGAGAGCAATCTCGAGTTTCAAATCGTCTTCCCCAAACTCCAAACTTCCCAGTCCCCAAATCGTGCATTATGCACGTGCACCGGTATCTCCGGCCACCGTAGGTCGTCGCGACCCTCATCGACCATCACACGAACGTACGCGAGCACAAAAACAAACCCAGATCGAACCACAACCTCGCGCACCAATTTTTGATCACCGATCGAAAAACTGAAACAACCTCAACCCCTAAAACCCCATCGCCGCCGACAACCCCAACGCCGTTGAACTTCGCCGACACCCACATCAACTCGTCATGACCTCCAACTCAACATCCCACCATCGCGATCGCTTCCGGTCCACTACACACGACGCAATCGTCTCAACGGCAATGCCGAACCAAGAACAAGGTAAAACCCTAGTTCGATCAATTCCAAACAATACAGCCATAGGAAAAATTCGATTGTATTTTTCCCATCATCCTTGATACAAAAGCAAGCTTCGACCAAGAATCCAGCTCCGATCATTGAGTTGATCGTCGGCCATAGATCAAATAGCTGAAACCGTTCAACTCACAATTCCAAATCGAATACCAACTTAAAAATTCTGAAATTAGTGTTAAAATTCATGATTTTCCAACACGAATTCATTCATACAATCTAAATTATAATTTCAGTTCATTGACTTTTAACATGCATCAGTGGTATACAGTGTTTTCCATTTTTAAAATTATTTGTAAATTAAAAATTACAGAAACTATTTTTAAAATTACCTTCAACATTAACATACAATCTTTCATTCAATCATCAAGATCAAATAATGATGTTAGTGGGAGATTTGAATTTTTGAAGGTTGAGCCTGGTCTGAAAAGAACAGAAAACAGAATGTTTGTATATACAGATTTATTTCCACATATAAACATATCTATAAATTCAGTAATATAAACACTGGAGGATTTTTATACAACCAAGATCAAATCACTGATCATCACATGCATGGTAGTTAAAACCAGATCAAACTGTTTTTAAAGAAAATTTACTCACCACTTTCTTTGAACAAGGCAGAGCAGTTTTAAATTTTCCAGGCTCGAACATTTAATCTGAAAAGGCTTTTGATGTTGAAATCCTACTGCATGCCTTCAATTTGATGTTTTTAAAAGTTGAAACAGATGTTGAACTTGCTGTGTTGATCTTGATTTGAATTGCAGGTTGAAGTTGCAGGTTTTTAATCTCAGATTTGATTTGCTTTTTGGTTTAAATTTTCAGGTTTTGAAAAAAATTTCTGGTTTGCCATTAATTTTTTTGTTCAGCTCACAATAGAAAATAGATTGAAGATAGGAAGAAGAGATGCAAAGTTTATTTTAAATTTAATTATGTTATATTTATTAAAATTAAAGGAAGTAAATTTTAAAATGAAGACACTTGTTATCAAGAATTTACACTTGTCACTAATATAACTTAATTGCCTTACAAGTGTTATTAAGATGACTTAAGATATCAACACATGTTACATAAGTATTTTAATAAATTTTCATGTGATTTAAATGATAATAGAAAGCTCACTTACATAAATTTCTTAATTAATAAATATTTACATATGTATATATAAATTTACCTTTTAAAGAAAATATCATAAAACTAATTATAATACAAATAAATCTTTATACATATATTTTTATAAGAATTTTAAATTTAAACCCTTTAAAGAAAACAAAACAAAACTTTAATTAAATCCTTTTTAAACTATCATATTTAAAAATAAACAATTATCTTATACTTTGAAAATAAATTGAATTAAACTTAAATTAGCTTTTGAAAAATATTGAATTTAAAACAAAGCTTCAAATTACAATTCATACATATATAAATTATAAATAGATTATATTAAATTTCAAAACAATTCCAAATTATAACATAAACATACATATATATTACAATTTGAAAATTCAATCTTTTATTTAAAACAAAAGATCTTCTATTCACAATATATATCAAATATATATTATAAATAGAACAAAAAATTTGTTAGCTTTGAAAAATAAATCTTATCAATTTTAAATTGTTAGAAAGATATTGATCAAAATTACCAGATTAAATATTTATTAACCTTTAAAAGATTAATTTACCAATTTAAATTAAAATTACAAAGAAAAATTATCAAATCAATTTAATTATTAATACAGATTATTAAATTGATATTGCCTAAAATTCCGGGTCGTCACAGAATCCGTTAGCTAGTTTCACCAATTGATATTTATGATATTATTTTTATCAATGTGGCTCACAATATTCATTGGTCTTACTTTTAAATACACATGCATTGCCAATGGATCATATCCCTTTGGGTACGACTATCAAAATCATACTTTTGATAGTGTACTTGGAATCTTTCTGATCCGTGCATCATACCATATCGTAGAGTCAATACTCTTAATGGTTTAATTGACAACTGATGATTATCTATTCTCAACATTGATAAGAAACTCACAGTTTCTCTTTAATGTGCGAGAATACTTAGTAGGCATTCTAATGCATTGTGTTCATTTGTGTTTGATTAATTTCATTTCATCCCTCATAATTAGTTTCATCTTTGGATCGTATCCAAATCCATTTTACTACCAGTAATTTCTAGAAGAAATTTCCTCGCTATAAAGTTAGTATTTTTTGAAACAACAATTATTCCTTAGTATAATGGAATAGTTATTCATAAATATTTTATGGATTGCGTTGCATAAAACTAAATTGATTTTAGTTTATGATAAATATATTCAAAACATAACTTGGTCATTCAATGACGATCATTCCTAAACTCTTTTAGGTTGATTCATACAAGAACCCTCACATACAATTATTACGCATAGTCTTTCAAATCACACAACCTGCTAATCCCTTGGCCTAGGATATGTTAAGGGTTTCATATAAACTCTTATCTTGTATGATTTTGTAAAATATTCTTTGGATAAAATTAATTTTATCCTTATGTGCTACTCTTAAGTGCACAACCTTATAAAAGAAGTTAACTCAACTTCACTCATCATGAATCGTACTTTTTCCAACAAAGTTTGGTTACTACTTATTAACACCTCATTATGTATCATAATAATGAGTGGATTTTGAGTTGAATCTATATTCATTTTTTAGGTACATTTAGAACTCTTTCCAATATACTCACTTATTTGATTAAATCGAATCATTTCTATTGCATGTAATTTACTTTACTTCCATTTTATATTCTATGAACTTATCATAGACACGCTGCACTTGTATCACATAAATATGTTCATGTTCGTAATAATTCATTGGTAAATTAGATAAAGTATATGATGCTGTTGTGGTATTATTAGACTTACGATTCCATACATCTAAATGTATCAATCAAAAGAGTTCATCGAATCTCATGTCACTCCCATTGAATGGATATCTTGTCCTTAATCTTTTGAGATATAATTCATTAGTTTCATATGATTTACAATCATAAAATCAAGCAATCATTTCTTAAAACTATGGGTTAGTCTATAGTTCTAAAATAACTATAAATAGTTTTAGATTTTTCCAATGCATCACTTTGTTATGAAAACAATTCTCGTAACTTGATGTGATCAATAGTGTTATATGGCATGCTCCCACTATTTCCACCATTACTTTAATAGCGTATGAAATGCGGAATTCCATTCAACTACTTAATGTAGCAACTTATTCCATCCACCACAACCATTTTACAGTAAAGAGTTTTCATATCAAATATCTTTAACTCAAAGGAATAAATTTCATAGAAAATAATAATCTATATAAAACATAAATTTTGAGTAGAAATCATATTTCTCATTCCAATTTTAAGTATCTATTACCATTTTACAACTCTCGCTTTCGATGTATCTTTATGAAGTAGAAGTGACAATTCACCCTCTTCATCCCAACTGTACCTTAAGTTTCATGTAGCCCCGTACATTCATTTTCCTATCTAAATGGTTAAATCATTCAAAAGGAAAACCTTTCTACAATGTCGTAAAGAATCTTTTACAAAAGTATATTTGATCATCCCTAACATTTAAGGATATCAATATTGTAAATTAACTAAATTGACATTTCAGTGATTGAATTCTTATACCTATCTTGTAGCTTTCAGTCTAATATTACATTTAACATGACAATATCATTATTGTAATCAATTACGTACAATCTCACACTATGGTTTATTTTCCTATTTCGAATGAACCATTTTCATTATAGTCTCGTACATTACTAATTATGATTGCTCGCCATACAACATTAATATGTGATCATACATGGATCAAATGTCCATATTCAAGAGCTCATAAAGGACAACACATAATCTTAGGAAAGTAAACATGCAAGTGACCATTACGAATGTATTTAGTAATTATAAAACGAGGTGCTTATATGGGTATTGAAATAATAACATGCAAAAAATATTTATTAGTGGGTATAATTTATATTTCTTTTTTCAATCTTTAGTTTAGTTCATTTGTATATCTCAATTGATAAACAGTTTATCAATTAATATATTGCACAAATTTATAAATTTATCGATGTAGGTTATTATAAATTTATATAGAAATTGTTCTTGTAATACTAGGAAGGTTAAATGCTACAACTTCTTTTTTCTAATTAGGCTCCCACTAGATTTTTATGTTTATCAAATCTTTAAGAAAAAAATAGAAATCATTTGTTTTCTCTAGTGGGTGTTACATAATTTCCCCTTAGGCATAACCCTAACTTTATCAGCCTACATGTGTAATATAATCATCTATAATTCAATGACTTACATATTATTCTTGCCTACGTCTATGCAGCGCCATTATTTACTGTAACTATATACATAGAAATAATTCTCTTCAATTCCTTAAATTCATTTCATTACTTAGTTTTGTTTATCATTGCCAACATACTTCTTATTTGGCTAAATAAAATAGTATTTCTTTACCTAACTCTATGACCGTACCCTTTCATATTTTATCAGATGTATTCGCTCAACCATAGGCACATTCGCAAAATACATACTATTATGCTGACTCTTATCTTTAGGAATCAGTGCCTCAGATGCCTATCTCTGGGTGTTTGCCTTTGTTTTCACTATCTCCAGTTGATAATCAGAGATACTTCATCAATCAACCATATTTATCATTTGTCGAACGTATTGTATTGGGCAGTAAAGGGGTTGTGCCTACAAAATGTACAATTATACGCCAATTCCTATCTTTGGGAATTGGTGTTATGGACATCTATTTATGTACATCCATCTTCGACCATGCCTATCTCCTACAATGGCCAAAGATGCTTTGTCGGCCATCTTTGCTTACTATCGACCGAGTATATCTTGCCAGGCAGTAAGTGTGGCCCTTCACGCAAAAAGATATAATTCTACACTGGCTCCTATCTCCGGGATCTGGTGCGTTAGATCCCTATCTTCGGGCATCAATCCTAGACCCTGCCTATCTTAAGGAACCGATCAATGATTATATGTATAAGGGAAACCATCCAATCGATCACCTCATTATAATACTCTATAGACCCGATCAAGGATTTAAGGAGTTCATTAGTACCTATCTCAAGGTACTAGACATCTGGATTTTCAAAACATGGTATGTCTGATCTTTCCTTTGATCATGCAACATAAGTCAAATTTTTAAGAATGTGGTTCCATTATTTCTAAAAGTCTACTTTTTGAAAACAAAAGAATGACGTACGCTCCCTTAATAAATCTCATCCCATCAATCATGATGTCTTATTTTCAAAAAAGTAAGTCTAAGTGAAATAGCATTGGAAGTGCTCGCTATTCCATGTCTGCGGAATAAGTTTCCATCGACAGTCAATAGCTTGAAATTTTCATCAACAAGATTTTATTCAATCACATGGGGACCATCCCAATTCAGACCAATTTCACTTGTATAAGGAAACACCTATTTCTAAACAAGGTCCCCTATCTCAACGGTAAGGTTTCTGGCCATGGCACTGAAATGTCTTGCTACTCTCTTTTGGTGAGCTGCTACCCTCAGTTCGGCCTCTTCTAGTTTCTTGTCAATCAAGTCGAGGGACTAAAGCAAGAGTTACTCATTCATCTTGGGGATCATAATGCACTTTAAGTGCGAAGGGACTTCCGATTCCATCAGAATCATGGCCATGGATCCGTAGGTCAAAGTGAATGGAGTATGTCCAATCTCAGGCTTGTTGGTTATCTTATAAGCCCATGATGCTTGTGGTAACTCATTAACCTTGTTTCCTAGACTCTCATTAATCTTTTCTTTAGGATGGATTTGATGATCTTATTCAGTACATCAACCTATCTATTCATTTGGGTGCACTACAACTGAGAAGCTCTTCTCAATTAGTATTAAGCAAGAAATTGTTGAACTTATCACTTTCAAATTAAGTTTGGTTTTCAGTGATGATCTTTTATGGAACTTCGTATCTATAAAAATATTCCACTATGAATTTAATCACCTTCTTCGAAGTGATCAACGTGAGTAATCCTACTTCAGCAACTTTATGAAGTGATCCACAACCACTATAGCATATTTCACTCCGCTTCTCGACATTGATAGCACACTGATAATTTCAATTCCCTACGCCATAAATGGCCACAGGCTAACCATTTGTGTAAGCTCAGTGGACAGGGCTCTTAGTATCTTTGCAAACCTATGGCACTTATCATATTTTCTAGAATAGTCAATCACATCTCGGTCGATCATTAGCCAAAAGTATCCATAGCATAGAACCTTTTTGGTAATGCATACCCCTCAGTGTGATCACTGCAGCTACCTTCATACACATCTGCAAGAATTTTCATAGGTTTGTCATTATCGATACACCTTAGCAAGGGCATCAAGATCCTCTCCTATACAACCTCCTTGCATAATGAATTGATGTACTTTACATAGGACTTTCTGTCGTTCATTTCTTACGCTCGACAGAGTCTCCAATAGCAAATATTATTCAATTAGAGTCATCCGTGACTTCTTTTTCCCTTGGCCTCCAAGATCCAATCAATATCTATCTAGCCAATGCTTAGAGTCGACAAAACTTCTAGTGGAACGAGTCCCAAGAGCTGTGCATCCCCAGAGTTAGCTAGTTTGGCCAATGAATCAACTTTCATATTCTCCTTCTATGGATGTACATTATCGTATAGTGCTCAAAGTCTTTCATAAGTTCCATAATTTTCGTCATATGAAGGGAAAGTCTCATTTATTAGCCTGAAACTCCTTCTTTACTTAATAGAAAACCAACTGAGAGTTGCTGAATATATGAAATGTTTTAACTCCTAGTTCTCTTATTGTCTTGAGTCCTATTATTAATGCTTCATTTCGACTTCGTTATTTATTGTTAGGAACTCCAATCGTATAGCATATCCTCAGCCCTTCTATTGTTGCAAGAATAATTCCTAACCTAAAATTGTTTTCATTGGAGGCTCCATTTACATATAATTTTCATTGAGTTTATTGGACCATATTTTCTTCCACTTCTCCATCCCAAATGGTGAACTCGATAATGAAATATGCCAATGCTTTCCTCGGATTTCCTTTCTAGGATTGTACGATATATCATATTGGCTTATCTTGATATCTCATTTTATTAATCTTCCTTGGGCGTCAAGTTGAAAGTACTTGCCTCAATGGCTAATCAGTAAGCACCTTTAGTGGCTGAGCCAGGAAGTATGGCCGTTACTTCCTTAATGCAACCAACAAATTGTACACCACTTTTTCTAGATTTGAATAGTTCTTCTCTGCTCCAATAAACCATTTGCTAATATAATACATGAGCTTATGGGTTGTGTTCTCCCTATGTACAAAGCCACACTCAGTGAATGAGTAGAGACTGCTAAATAAGCAAACAAACATTCCCTTTCCAAAGGCTTTGAAACACCGAGTCTCTCCATGTGTTCTAGAAAATTCTAGGAAGCATCCTGGCATTTCTTCATCTAGACAAACTTTCCTTTCTCCTTTGTAAGGGCATCAAAGAATGAAATGCACGTATCGATTGCCTTTAAGATAAATCTACTCAGTGTTGCAACCTACCCTTTCAAGCTCCGCATTTCCTTTCTTGTCTTTAGGGCAGTAACCTCTTTCAATGCTTTGATCTATTATTGGTTAGTTTCAATGCCCCTTGTGTTCACTATAAAAGCTAAAATCTTGGCCGACGAAACTCTACAAGAATACTTAATGTAGATTAAGCTTCATTCCACACTTCCAAAGCATATCGAACGCTCTGAGAGATCATTCATGTAATTCACCGACCGTTGTGACTTCATAAGCATATCTTTCATATAGACCTTCATTTTCCATCTGATTCGATCTTTGAACATCTTATTTACCGGTCGTTGTTAAGTAGTTCCAGCATTCTTCGAACTAAATCACATCACTTGGTAATAATAGTCCCCAGATCAATGATGAAACTCGTATGCTCTTGATTTGGAATGTGCATCACTATCTAGTTGTAGCAGGAGGAAGCATCCAAAAATGATAATAATTCATGTCTGGTTATTCCATCCATAAGATGGTCAATTCTTGGTGATGGGAAGTTGTCCTTCGGTTATGTCTTATTCAGGTTTTCATAGTCAATGCATGTCCACCATTCTCCATTTTACTTTTTGACCAACGTAGATTTTTCATCCATTATAGGTACAAGGCATCGTAGATCAAGCCATTTTCATTCAACTTATCCACTTGTTCTTTTAATGGAGTATGTCGCTCTACGTCTTTTCCGCTTTACATGAGGGTACTTAGGTCCACATCAATGCATAACACACTATCTCTAGCGAAATTCCACATATATCGGAGTGTGTCTAAGTAAACACATCTAGTTTTTCCAAGAGAAATCCTACCAACTCCTTTCTCATCTTCATCTCGAGCCGATATCCAATCTTGAGAACCCATGTGGGATCATCAACATTGATTGAGATGTTGATCATTGGCTCTGTTGGTGCCACCCTGATATCCTTTGGCTCTTTTCATTGGTCTATAGGCTAGTAGAACTTACTATAGGACCCAAGCCAGGGCTTATGTGGTGGTTAATATGCATCAGCAGTCTTGATACAAAGATAATTATCTACATTCTTTCCTTTCTCATGTTGCTTCACCTCACTGAGATTTGCGACATAGCATTCTCGACCAGTACTCTGGTCTGGTCACTTTGGATAGCTCCTACTTTATTCCCAGTAGGAAATTTCATCATCAAACACCAAATTCTATCCTAAATTAGCAAGGGATGGTTGACCCAAGAAAGCATTACCACCACATATGTTTATACCCAAACTATCTTGCACTCTTTTTCGCCCAATTCCATAGACAAATCAATACAACCAACAGGCCCTTTAGCCTCTTCAGTAAATCCCTGAATATGATTTCTACAAGGCTTCAGATCCTTCACACTAATTTTAATATGATCAAAAGATTTCTTGAACAAAATATTAATCAAGCTCCCATAATCAATCAGCATTGATTAACTGTTGTTGGCCCGACAGTGAAGGTAATCACTCTGAGGTCAAGCGCTGTTGCATCCACCCCTTCTGCATATTTACCCTTGAAAATGATGTCATCATTCATCATCATCTACTACTTTGTTGGAGTCCCATTCTCTATGGTAAAGTGCGGTTCTTGAGGAACCTGCCTCAACGAGTTACCATCTCTTTCCATCTTTTCTTTATTGGATGAGGTCCACTAGATATTATATTAATCACAGTTTTCCTCTCGGGTTGTCTTAGTCCTTCTCTGCTAGACCCACCTGATCCCTTACGGTCTATTATTCATCTATAAGCCAGCCTGTAGATTCCTCATATATTGATGCAGCTTTTTCTTTCTAATCAAATCCTCCACCACATCTCTTTAGTGTCAACATTCATTGGTACTGTGTCCATGAGCCTGATGAAAGCGACAATATTCCCCGAATGCTTTTCTTGTTCAAAGGTCCCCCTTTGAGGCGGCTTCTTTTAATTCCTTGTATTGCAAAGTAAGGTAAATGCTCTCAATAAAATCTTTCAAAGGAGTTCAATCCTTTATTCTTATATACCTCATGCGCTTCTTGGTGTCTTACTTCTTCCCACCAATGCCTTTGTTTTCACATTCGATATATACAACAATGTTCCAGTGTTCTTAGCACTTTGTTAGATAGCAACATTGCTTTGCACAACAGTACTCGGCCAACCTCGACCATCATCAGCCAAATCTACCTCTTCCCAGTACATAAACTGGGATGCCTTTTGATAAAAACCCTTTATGGTAGTTGGTTTTTTCTATTCAACCATCTATCGAAATTAGTTTTCGGATGAAACCCTTTGATTAATGCCATTAAAATAAACTCCTCCTCAGGATTTCCCACTTCTGTTACTACATCATTGGGTATGGTTCAAAAAATTCAAGGTCTCTTTGGAATTTCGAGGGACGTTCGATAAGGACATCACATCCCTTGATCGAGCTGTGTGGAGCCTTATCTATTCCATAAACTTCTTCGCTAACTGGTTATAGGCAATATGGACCTCAGTGCAAGTTGAATGAACCACATTGTCACTACACTATGTAAGAATATAGGAAAGCACATGTATCTTACTACATCAATAACATAGGAACTGCCTATATGCCATCCATTCTTCAGTAGGTGCTATATAGGACCAGTCATTCCATCAAAAGACAACATCATTGGCGCTACAAACATTTTCAAATAAGTCTTCATCAAAATATTATCAATGTATAGGGTTCGGTTAGGTAATGGACCCCACTTATCATTAGGTCTACGTTGATTTTCATTCAACAACCACTTTATCCTATCCGCTAAATATTCCCCGCTGGTTTGATAAGCTGGATGGTGAACATTAGACATAGCCCAAGTGTTTGACTTTGAAAATGTTGTTGGTTTGTACCATGATGCTTAAGCTCCTCTATCTCTGGAAGACCAATTGCCCAAACCCTCTATAATGTCTTATTAGTTCAGTGACATCCGTCTAAACATAAATAGTCTACATGCTATTATCTTTTCGTATGTCATTACTAGCATCTTGTAGATTGTCCTCACTACTAGAGAGATTCAAGGCTTCACATTGTGTAATATCCCAAAATTTTACCGTTTTAATTTTGAATATTTAATTAACCTTAAACATTTAAATAATTGGTGTTTAAAAATCTAGCTAACTTATATTCAAATATAGGTGTTTTAAATATTTGAATTATGAATTAGATATTAATTAAATGGATTAATAGCCTTATTTAACTCTTTTTATCAATAAATAATAAGAGTGAACTCGCTTTTATAAATTTATAAACAATAAAAAATAGTTTGAATAAATATCGGTAATGAGACTGAAAATCGTTGTGTCGGTAAAACGATATCGAAATGCGTGAAATTATCATTCCATGGCACTGTCTCAGATTTTGATTAAACTAGTGCCTTCAGGACCCGAATATAAGGCGATGTACACCGACAAGCTTCGTGGCGATCGAACATACGTGCAATTGTTCGAGCTCAAAACATGTAATAATTAATTTTAAAGAACTAAAAATAAGGATGTAATTTGATTATAAAAGCTAACTTCTATAGAGGATAGAATGAGGTCCTAAAACTAGTTCCATTAAGTTTGGAATAGAGATATTTGGCTACGAACGCTAATGATCACGCCTCGCTTGGAGTTTGTGATGTTGTTGGGTGAATAGTGTAGGAGATAAAATCTATAAAAGGACCCATGCTCTCTCCTCAATTTCTCAACTCAGAACTTAGCATAGACTCGTCCAACGACCACCGTTGATCGACGCCACTTGGAGTCGATTAGGTAATGGTCCCAATATGAAAAATGTTCGTGGGGTGAGATGAGTGTATTGATTGGTAGGATTGAGGTGGATCGGGGCTAGGCAGTATTGAAGTCAAGATGAATGCAAACCCTACTTTAGGTTTGATATCAGGGATGACGGTGAGTTAAGAGGTGAGAATAACAGCGATGGGTTGGGGTTGACAAGGACTTGCGACTGGAAGTGGAACGACGACTTTCGGTGGGTTGTGGCAGCAACATGCAGTAACTGAATAGTGTCAACTTTCTCGAGTTTGACCTAGGTTTGCGGCATCATGGGGAGAAGAACTGGTGCCTTCGAGTTTGTCATGGTCTGAGGGGTTGGCGGCAGTGTTGTGATGGATGGAAGTGGCCAAAGGCGGCTTCTGGAGCAAGTTGAATGGATGTCAATGAGGCCTGAGTTTGAAGTCAAGGATTAGACTTTTAATGAGATAGTTAAAACTTATTAGTTATGTGATTAAGTAATTAATTGTTTAATTAATCCAAAATTTTATAAACCCAATAAATATTTTATAGTAGGCCAGACTTGGATGCAGTTGATTATGTTCAACTCGTATCAATGCCACATATATATTAGAGTTGGATTCGTTGAATTTGGAGCTAGTAGAATTTCAGGCTAAAACCGAACAGATCAAACCAAAATGTGAAAGCATCAATTGGAATTTCTATGAGTTTACTCACCTCCAAATAAACTATAAGATATTTGTGTTGCAATAGTTTATTGTTGAATGCTTGGATAATAGTTGATGGTTTTAATGAAGTAAAATTAACGATAAAATTATAATGATTTAATTTAATGACATTTAAGATAGTTAAATTAGTTATGCTTCTTTGTGATATCTATTTAGCAAAATAAAACACTATCCCGCTATAATTAAATAGAATAGATTATTTTGGACATCCGTCGAGCAGAATAAATCACCGTCTATGCTTACAAAGTAAAAAAGATTATTTTTTAAGTTAATTAATATGTGGACTAATTAATAAATGATATGCTAGCTATTGATTGCTAATTATTGATAATAATATGTTTGTTATTATTGTTTGTTTGGATTTGAATTCTCGCGTGAAAAGCAGATTTCATAAATAACCATTGCTTTCAGGGGACTTTTGTAGAAAGACCCTAAGGGGTCTCTCGCTATTAATAATTTACTGTTATATGCACCATAATTATATTCTTATGTTGCTTATATTGATGTTTGGTGGAAATATTGATGCCATACTGTTTGATTTATATAAGTGTCACTATAGGGATTATCGCCGTACCATTATTTATGAAATATCATCTCCTTAAATCTTTATGTGTGTTGTACTTGTACTTCATTTTTGTTTAGTCATGATTTTATACTTTGAAAGTTGTTTAAACTATATTTTCAAGTATTTTTGAGAATTTTGAAGTAAAGAACAAGTGTTGTTTAAAATTTGTAAAAGGTGTTATAATTTGATTAATTGTCTTTCGAGATAATTAATTTCATTTTAAATTTATAAAGAGATTATAAATTTTGATTAATTATCTTTCATGATAGTTAACATCGTTTTAAATTTATAAAGAGATTATAATTTTGATTAATTAATTTCGTTTTAAATTTATAAAAGATTATAAATTGGATTTAATTATCTTTGGAGATAATTAATATTTTTTAAATTTATAAAGGTTATTTATCTTAAATATTTTGTTAATTGTATTCAAATAGGTTTGTAAAGATTGTATAAGTATTTGAAAAGAATTGGAGTCTTAATTATATACTTAATTATATTTAACTATAATAAAATTAATTAATAAATTTATTAAAAGTGTTTAAAGTTGATTAATCGATTTAATAAAAGTGGTTAAAGTTAATATAAATAATTTAATAAAGGTGTCTGAAGTTAATTAATTGATTTATTAAAGGAGTTACAAATTTGATTAATTGCCTCTTGGGATAATTAATGGGGTTTTATATTTATAAAAAGAATTATATTAATGATCTTTTAGGATGATTAACATCATTTTAAATTTATAAAAGCATTTTAATTGATCTATTAACTCTAAGGATAATAAATGTTGTTTGAAATTTATAAATGATAGTTTATCAATGAGAAAATCTTTTAAAAAGGATTTGTTTGAAAATAAAGCTAAGTGTAAATCTTGGTTTTATAGTAAACAATGTTTTTAATGACATTTCTTTTTTACCCTTCTTTTTAATATACTTATAAATATAATTAGCTCTTTGAAAAGGAATATTTTAAAGGGTGTTTTTACAGAGTTTTACATATGTTTATGATGTGAAAATCAAGCAAAAGTATGAGTCAAATGTTTGATTTTTCACACAAGACAATTTTTTATTCCCGAGAGTTGATTTATTAACTATCGATTCTACTATCTTCTTTGAGTTTTGTCAATTTAAGGCGATTTATTGCTCGTTTGAGTGTTGATATCCTTTGTCGGTAATGACTAAACCCAAAGAGCCATGGAAGCCAAGCTATGTAGGGTAGCTCCCATTAGGGTATTATCACATCTACTCTAGACTAGTTTCAGTTATATATGCACTGAGATGTGGAATACTCGGATACTCGGTTAGGTTGGCGAGGTCCGGCTTGGATGTATTTGAGAGTCATCGTAGTTCTCAAGTATATTGTCTAGGGGTATACTTTCCGTAAAGGGGGTGCACCCTCCTAGTCATTATTGGAAGATACCTTTTTCTTTATTCAATTCAAAATTTTGAACCGTTATTTTACTTGCATCGAGAAGTGTCTGGAGCTCTTCTCGACGTTTAATCATTTGATTCCATTCTTTGAAGCCTGATTTTGTTCCAACTTATTTCAATTCTTTCATCTATGGATGTTGTTCTTGTGAGGAAAAACTCGTTCCACGCTTAGCGGCGTGGTCTCAAAGAATTACTGTATGTTCATTGTATTACTTGAGTTTTCTCATGCTATTTTTTCAGGCTAATCTAGGTGTTATCTTATTATAATACGGGTCAAACTGAGTATTTATCTAGGTTGTCGTCGGTGGGACATGGTGCTCCTAGAGTAGAGCTGGATGTTCACCTGAGTAGTATTTTATTTCTGCTGTATTATATTGTATTCCAATCAACAATTGTAAGGTCAAAAATTAATAATTTTCCAACTGATGAGGTTTGTTTCTAACTCAAATGTACCTTTTATTTTGGACTGACAGTTTATACTATCTTTATTATATTATATGCTGTCATTTCCGTTGTGAGATTTTGTTTCCCCATTTTGTTCTTTTTTTACCCCAACAATCTGCCTTTCCGGTGATTGGATGTTCGACATTTGTATACCATGGATGTATTTGATGCCAACTTTTGATGGTCAAAAGGTGGGTCATTACATTTGGTATCAGATCCGAAAGTTAAGCGAGAACCATGGCTTTGGTGGGTTATACCTATTAAAGATAAGGTAAATGGCACCACAGAATGAGTTGAGAGTATTTTATAAATGAGAGCGTATTTGTTGTTACTATAAAAACATATTGTGTTAATTGGTCTATTGAGTTGTTTATGAATTCTGGACGAGATGTGGGATGCTGCGATGTCGATTTGGATTTCTAAGCAATTGAACAAGGCAAATGAACACGATATTGATTTTTGAAAATTTGGTAAATGAAATACTTTACCTAGGATTTTATATTTCATATATATAAAGGAATAATATTCAAATTGATATAGTTACTTATGTAGTTTTTTTTTGTTTGAAAATGATAATATTTATTTGTTACCATTATTTTTTTGTTTATCATGCTCGGATAGTTTGGGAGCATTGACTATTATTTGCTGATTGTTGATTTATGCTCGATTAGTTTATGAGTATTTATTGATGATTGTGAGTACATTAAAACAAATACTTTACGAATTAAGTTTTACAATTTGACTATAAAGGTATTCGGAAAAAAATGTTAAGTTAAAAGTCATGTTTAATAAAATTTGTTTAATATAATCTAAATGGAAAGATAAGATATTTAGAGGATAAATATTTGAGAAAAGTTTACTATAATAAAGGAAAGTTATTATAATATAAGATGGTTTTAAAGTACATTTTATATGAGTATGGTATGTAAAATGACTTATAAAGGGGTGTTTTTAAGCATAAAAAAAGAGTTTTGAGAATTTAAATCCTAGTATTTGTTGAATTGATTTCGAAAGGATTTTGAGAAAAATAATGGTAGTATTACTTGGAATTTTTTATAAGTATAAATATTTCAAAGAGAATTTGTAATAAAGATACATTTTCTTTCGATAATTCGAAAACACTTCTCGATTAGTTTTATGGTAATCTGAATAATCTTCTAAGTGGCTATCAGATGCTAACTTAGGCGAACGTTGTAATGTACTTAGTAAATTATTCTCTTTATCATTGTGTGATCAAAATGAGTTCGAATTTGAACAAACCCAGGGAGAATGTTAGTGAATAAATTGTTATAGATATTATATATATATATATATTTATGTAACGTGATTTCAAAATGGGTTTTTCAAATAAAAATCGGGTATTTAGTTCTTAAATCTCCTTGAAGGAAATTGATTTAAAATAAAAGGGTATTTTGACCAAAGAATAATTTGAAAAATGAAGATTTTAAAACTCTTGGATATAAAAGAGATAATCTAACTCAAGTTTTTAATCGGGTTAAGTTGGATAGGAGGTCTTAATAAGCAATTGTTTTATTCAAACCATTGTTTTTGTTAGTCATCTAAGTTGTGTGAGCTGTTTGATGTTATTGGGAAGACTAATAAACATCTTTACCTTAGGATTGTCTAAAGAATGTATATTCTAGGATTGAGTGTGGATACCAGTATCCAACTCTTTTTAGCTACTTACTGGACCGGATAGGTAAAGTGGTCGAAGTAGTCGACTTGGTTTTAGGACCTATATTTTGTTTGGGCCTCCATTTGAATTTTGAAAAATAAAAATAAATAAATAAAATGGACATTTTGTATGTACTTTTAGGATGTAGAAGAGTATTATTCCAGTAAATAAAAGTGGAGTAAGTTTTTAATTTAATATTTTATAATGACACGTCTTTATAAAATGTTTATACACTCAAGTGGAAATTTTTGAAATGATTCATAAATAATTTTAGTATTGAATGAGATGATAATATGCTATAAATAAAAATGAAAGTGATTCAGAAAGAGATTGGTGTAGCTAAGAAAATAATAATATTAAGTACGTAAGTTATACATAAATATTTTATTCGTACAGTTCTTGAACTAGATTCGTATAAATAACTTTGGGTTGATTCTCACTAGTGTAGAAAAGGATTTCTCACTTGATTCTTGTTAACGAACACCTGACTCGGATTCTTGATATAATACTAAGGTTTTCTATCATGGTATATGGCTATGTAAGGATAATTGCGGTTTCTTATCAAGATACTTGTAGAAACCTGATCCGAGTCCACACTAGGGAGGTCGAGTAAGCGATACTTGTTTGGAAGTAAATTTTATTTATCCGAGCAAGTGGTCGGATAAAATATTGCATATGGATGATTTATGTACATAATATGTACTTAAGTATATTAATATGCTTTGTTGTATGGCTTAGGAAAGTTTGGGGAGTGGCTTTCAATTTTGATCTAACGTAGCTTAGATAATCTTCTAAGCAATAACCAAAGGTTGATGAGCATAATGGTACGCTTAGGAAATTATCTCTATCCTTCGATGACCAAGAAAGTGTAAACCTAAGCAAAATTCTAGATATTGTTTATTAACCATTTAACATTTTAGATCATGTTAAGTGTTAGTTTATTCCTTTAAGGAATTTGATTGATAGTGTGATTTTGTAGACTATGGTTTATAAAGTTGTTATTTATTGGGCATTTATCTCAATGCTTTGAAAAGTGATTTTGAAAAAGTTATGAAAGAAATAGTGTTATTATTAATTTAAAAACTTTAGTGGAGTATTACTATTTCAAGATATTTGAAAAGAGTTTTGTGAAGTGATTTCTAAAAAAAATTGGCCATGACTAAATGAGGCAGTTCAGAGTTTTATGATTTAGAAAACTCGCCAAGTATATTTTTTTTGTCTAATCGTCGTTTTAGAAGGAACCGGAATACCATTAGATGCACCATGTTGTTTTGATCCTAGAGTTGTACTATGCTTCGGTAGGAGGAGTCCCCTCCTTCTCATAATTGATTTTGGTTTGGATATATTTCCCTCTAGAAGAATTTGAAATTATATTTTTAATATAAAAACTTGGGAATTTGTTTCTAAATTTGTCTTTTGAGAAAAAGATTTGGATGCTTAGTATTTTATTATAGAGTATTCTCTGTACTTTTTTGCATACGGCTGTTATATTTCTTTTGGTTGCATGTGGCTTTATATGACACTAAAGTTGCATCGTTATTATAAGATGCATCATATTTCCTTGTTGCATATGGTTGTTATATTGTTTATGTTGCTATTGCTTATAATATAAATAGCTTGTATGTTGCTCTTTTGTTTGTATAATTCTCTTTTGAATTATGTAAGTACAACATAGGTACACAGAAGCAGGATCGCTATTTGATAGCTTGCGCACCTGCATTCGCATTGAGATAGTAAAATTCTTGCTAAAAACAAAACAAAAGGAGGTACGTGGTAGATTTAGATTTTGGTGATTGATTGATGATTTTATGCCCAACATATGGAAGGCCACTTGTTTTTTGTTTTCTTTATTGGTTTGGGTCAGTTGTGGCTACTTGTAGTTATTCTGGATCAACTGCACAAATGAGATGCTGCAGAAATTTTTCATAATATACAGGACTTTAAAAGTTTAAGAACTCATTTTAATTAATGATTTTTAAACCTTAGGGGTTTGGGGACATTTTCTTCATTTGGGAACTTCGAGGACGAAATTCATTTTTAAGGGAGAGAATGTAACATCCTAAAATTTTATCGTTCTAATTTTGAATATTTAATTAATTTTAAATATTTAAATAATTGGTGTTTAATAATCTGAATAACTTATATTCAAATTTAAGTGTTATTTACATATTTGAATTGTGAATTAAACATTAATTGAATGTATTTAATAGCCTTATTTAACTTCTTTTAATTAATAAATAATAAGGGCGAACTCATTTTTGTAAATTTATGTACAATAATAAATAGTTAAAATAAATGTCGGTAATGATCGAAAAATTGTTGTATCGGTAAAATGATATCGAAAATGTAAAATTATCATTCCAGACAGTTGTCTGGCATTTTGAACCGGCTATAGTGAACTGATTGCACAAGCAAGATTCAACTTCTATCAAGGCCGATAAATCCAGAGTGAAGGTTGTGGGGCCCAGAAGTAAAGTATAGATGATAACACGAAGCCGAGGTAGAATGGAATTGATAGGTATGCAAGGCAGAATGTTCGAAGTATGAAATATGGTTCAACATATAGGAGGGATCGGCTTAAATTGACTTCCATCATAGGGATCGGTATATTTTAGGGAGTAGGTACATTTTAATAGAAACGATCGATATCTCAATATCCACAAGTCCAATTAATATGAAATTTTACAAGCAAGATATGGTGACACTAAGGAGCTAACCAGAGGGATTGCACCTCAAGAAGATGAAGTTTGAGGGATCTATACTCTTCCCTTGGTAGGGATCGGCGAGATTCAGCAAGCAATCCATATTGAAATAAAGATTAAGCAATAATTCAAGTTATGCTGATCCAATTAGCATGAAATTTGGAGGCTAAGCATATTTTAGTATGAGGAAGCTACCATTGGGATCACACCCTAAAATTCCACCAAAGTAGGGATCGGTACCATCCCTCTTCTTTGGGAATTGGGCCATGCGACCCCTTTTATAGGCCCATATGGTTCTAAAGATGCTTATGCCGAATTTTTAGGGAGATATTTGGCCATCTTCGTCTATAAGTACAGGCTTGGTTGTTCTTTTTTGGACCTTTACGCTGCTAATTTCTTTATATTATTTTGTAACTAAGGATTTTCATTTGATCCCTATTGTACTCAGTTTTTAAAATGATTAATAAAGCAATTAGTTCAAAGTGGATGTAGGCAAACAATGCCGAACCATTATAAATCGTTATGTGCGTGTTATTCTTTCAATCTACTGCTATTTTTTTTGCTATTATCCTCTGTTTTCATTTTATTTTCCTTATTTATTTCTCTTCAAAAGTTATTGTAACGGACGAGAAATTTTCGACTTTCGAAAATTCAACATCGATACTCACTTTATCGACTGTCGAGAAATCGAAGGCCGGAAAAACCGAAATGTTATGGGTTTTAGAAAGAAGAAAAGAAAAAGAAGAAGAGAGAAAGAAGATACTAAGATAGAAAATAGAGGGAAAAGAAACAGAAAATTTTAAAATAGAACTGACAGAAAGGAAACAACAACACAACAAGATCAGAATCTCACAATTCGCAGCGGAACAACATATAATAATAAATGAATAATCTTTAAACAAAGAACTATATCAGTTATTACATCACATTATATTACATTACATCAAATCATCAGAGTGTACAACAACATACAATAAACAGCGGAAAAGAAATACTATATACTAGTAATACGCCATGCCATCCAGCTTGCCTCCAGCAACTCCTGAATACCCAAAATATCCTGATAAACCTTAACTCTTGACTGCCCGTGTGGAAATTGGTGGGCACCCAGAGTTTAGGAAGGAAAACAAAAAACTCCGATTCAGTCATGTGACTGGTGTGAGAACTCAAAACAGTTTATTTTTCTTTAAAATAAAGTAGAGGAATATTTTTTTTAAAAATCAATTCGCAATGCTTTTAAGAATGAGACTACCATAAGACCTCCTGCCACACACACAATGCAAACGCAGAATTGGAGGAGATTTCTTCTTATGTTAGTCAAAGATGCTTGATACGCATTAAAAGAAAACATTTGATATTATTATTAGTGCATAGTGTAGAAAACATTTCAAAAGTAGAATATAAATCTTAGCCAGCATAGGTACCATTATATTATGCTTACTATAGCTACCATATTAGATGGCAGGTTCTACAACTAAAACCGTACAAGTCTCGTATTGTTTCTTTGGATTTCCAACGAATGATCAGGCCAAGGAACTTCCCATTGCCACATGAGAATGCCTCTGGATGGAGATCCCCGAGAACCAAACCGGATCTCTACCAACACAAGGCCGGGTTACCCCTAACTGAGTAACAACTGACCGAATATGCCATCCCCCGGTCCTTTGGGACCTTTCACCGAGTGCTCGCAATCAATTCACACAATCATAAAGTGTTTTCAACATGAGTAAGTATCTGGGCTCCATACCATGATACCACCCTTTTCCAGAAGGAAATGCACACATCCTAAAGGGCGCTACCCCTCATAACCTTGCTGCTTCTTTCCTGTTTTGACCATTCCGGGGTGTGAGGCTCGACGAAGTCACGTCCACAAAAACATACTTTATACAAAAGCCATGCTTTGGGTCAACAAATGATCATAGAAATGATCACCAGGATAGACGATCAAACAAATGATCCTATCACAAATAATCAACACAATGATCATTTACAGCAACACTCAGTATGCCACATTACCAAATTGGGAATATATCGCTGATAACTTCAACTATATAACTTCTGAGCTCGTACGTCTCAGAGAAGGGTGTTAAGCTAAGAGAATAAATTCTCCGCCACCACAGAAATATATTTGAAAGAAATCAGCTTTATATCTCAATTTGTAATGTCAGACATACAATCCATACAAGTCTGTTCCGGGCTCGAACAGAACCGAAGGCACTTACAAAGAAGTCCTTGAAATCCGAATAATCTCTAATCACGTTCGGATTTCCCATCACATATGGAGATCTCAATACCGGGGATCAGCCAGTGCAGAGACAATCAACAAGAAACCCTTTCGCTTTCGAAAATATCTGGTCTTCAACACCGATCTGCGAATGCAATTCATAACGACGTATCACATATTCGGAATGGGTTATACGACCCCATGGTCCTTTCCCGGTTAACCCGAATAGTGAGCGCTTATTTAAAAAAATAAAATAAGTGTGGCATTTAATTTCAAACAAATCACAACAAATACCTATTTAAAGGTAAATATTGATAGTCGGTTATGGAACTATCAATAGATATGCCAACATCACCAGATTCCAAATAATTTTCCAAATCATTTATTTTCCAAAAATATCTTTACAAGATATATATTCTCCATTCTTCAAAAATAAATCAATATTTATTTTTAAACTCATTTTCCAAATTTCATTTATAAATTCCATATTGAATTTACGTTCCAAAATATTTATGAATATACGATCTCCATTCGTTTTCAAATATTCATTTTCAATTTATCTTCAAAAAGATAAATTCAAAATATTCACTTAATATTGGAAAAGCATTTCCATACTTATTAAAAATAAGTAATTCACAGATCTTTTTATTTTCTATACTTAGAAAATATTTAATATACCCTAATCGAAATTAAGTATATATTTCATTCTTTAAGGAAATCATTCACTTAACATATTTATTTGGGCCAAAACGAATGTTACGTAAAACATCGTCACGACAACCCAAAATCACTAGTATAGGGATTCGAAATTAAAATAGATATATAAATCCCAATACTATACAAAACATTTCCTTTCGGAAATCATTTATTATAACAACAGTGTTATAACCTACCATTTCCTTCTATTTCTCGAAAACGTCTATTTCCACAATGAATGTTGAAATCTATGGTTTCGAATCTCAATACATTTTAAAACATCTTTAGATCGTTTTAATTCTATTTAAAACATCACATCCAAAATAATTTCTTTAACATAATATTCACTATTCAAAAACGTGAATATACTTGTTAATAAATTTCATCACTTCTATTCATTTTATTTTAAAGAATTATTCACTGTCTAAAACATGAATATAATTCCATAAATAAATTACAACAATTCACTTATCAAAATAAGTCGTTGCGGATTTATAAAACAATGTTTATAAATTCTATTTCTATTTATTTTATAACAACTTCCTTTTATAAACTTCCTTTATAAATCTATTCAATTTCATATCTCAATGATATACTAAAATTTCATATTATAAGTTAAATACTTATAATTTATTTGTTTATAAAATCGTTCCTTTAAACTTTATAAATTTATAAATCTTATAACTTATAAGATTCATTTATTTATCCAGATTCCATTCCTTTAATAACTTTATAAATTTTATTTTATTTTCCTTTACAAATTTTATAAACCTACTATTTATAAAATTCTATTTATAACTTCATCGTTATAATCCCATAAATTTCATTCATTTGTGAAATTCATTCACAATTCATTCTAACTCTTATAAAAGCTCGTTTTATAATTCCAATATTCTTAATTTATAAATATCAATTTATAAACCCTTTTAATATAAATCAATTTATATTACTATTTTAAACCGTCTTTCAACTCCTTATAATTTCATCATTTTGATTTATAAAAAAATCAAATTTCATAAATTCTATAGATTTCATTCCTTTATGAAATCCATTTACAAATCATTCTATCACTTATAAAAGCTCGTTTTATAATTCAAGATATTCTAAATTTATAAATATCAATTTATAAATCTTTTAATATAAATCAATCTATATTATTACTTTAAACATCTTTAAACTCTTTTATAATTTCATCATTCTGATTTATAAAATAAAAATTTTATAAATCCTATTTTTAAACTTCTTATAATAAATTCAGAAATCCCAGTTCAAACTATTTTATAAAATCATTAATCTCATATTTTTCAAAAATCAACTTTTAACTGTATTTCTCAAAAATCATAAGTTTTATAACATTAAAATTATAACGTTTATTTATTTAAGATGAATCAATTCAAAAAAATATTTTATAAACGCATATTTCCAAGAATCACTTTAGAAATCAAAATCGTTATTTTTAAACTTCAAAAATTGGATTCGATGATGCAACACATCTAATAGTCAATCACGACTTTCAAACATCCTATATCATCCATGATAACAATCAAATATCACAATATATGAATCAAACAAATATTTGTGAGGAATCCAGTTGGATCCCTCCAACCTGTTTCCCTGCATCCACAGACATTAGCACAATACCATTCCACTTCGAGGTGGAATATCGCGGTATATGGGATTTTATAAAAATATATCCACTTACTAACGGCGCAATAGGGTCTCATCCGCTAAAAAAAATGCGGGAAATCAATCAACTGCAATATATACATATGCCAATATATATATTGCTATATATATAACATAATACCAATTCCACTTCAAGGTGGAATATCGCGGTATATGTGTGTAATAAATAACCTCCGCTTACTAACGGCGTATAGGGTCTATTCACATCCAATATATATATATATATATATATATATATATATATATATATATAACAATCATCATTCAAGCATTCAATCAACACAGTCAAGCAAATTTTAAATTTAACTATTTAAAATTTAAATAAACAATAAAATTTCTTTTGAGTGAGAAGTTCTCACCTTTATGCCCGTTTGCCATCCCCTTCCAATTCAACTTGTTTTCTTCATTTATACCTTGTATAAATATTTATACAATTCATTAATATTCGAAATAATCGAATAATAAATTTTTCATTTTATAATTTTAATTCATCGGTTTTGTTCTAAACCAATTTCTTTAATAATTTTATTCAACTAATTATTTCATCTCAAGTTAATGATTTTTTTATTTTAAGCTAAAAATTAAAGATTCAAACTAATTTTCTTTTTAAAATAATTCTAACATTTTGCTTATATAATTTTCTTCAATCTTTTAAAATTCCTTTATTTAATAAATTATTTTAACTAAAAATTTAGTTTAATTAACCAAACTCACTTTTAATAAAATTATCTAATTGAAGATTTAAATCCTAAACTAGAATTCCTTTAATTTATTTATCCAATAAATTAAATTCCTATTAGGTAAATTAAATTAGCCAATGATTTTATTAATATTCGAATTAAATCGAACTATTCAATTTTCGTTCTTGATTGTTTAATTAATCAATTGTTTTATTTAAACCAGTTTCTTCTTTAAATAAATTTATTAAAACTAATTTTCTTTTTTATACATACTTTTCACATTCTAAAAATAATATTCCTGTCTTTAAAATTTTAACTTCAACAATTTATCAAATCCACTTGAATATTTATTTTCATTTAGCAGATTATTTTTAGTGACTTAAAATAGATTAACTAAATAAATCTATTACCTTATTATTTTAGTTTTAACATAACTTTTAAAATATTCAACCTTGTATAACAATTTTATAAAATTCTTTAGTATCCGAAATAAATCGAATAACCAATTTCCCCTATTCCAATCTAATTAACCGATGGTTTTGCTTTTAAACCAGTTTCTTTTAATAAAATTTGTTAAATTAAAAATTTACTCTAAAACTAAATTTTCTGCTAATATACCTACTTACTTCTTTTTAAATT
This sequence comes from Allium cepa, assembly GCA_030765085.1. Taxonomy (NCBI): domain Eukaryota; kingdom Viridiplantae; phylum Streptophyta; class Magnoliopsida; order Asparagales; family Amaryllidaceae; genus Allium; species Allium cepa. Next base: position 629,105,769 of record CM060928.1, on the reverse strand, counting down.
AAAATAGATATTTCTTAACTTAAATTAGTACTTTTAATTTTAAAACTAAATTATCTTTAACATATTTATTTTTAACCACTAAAAATTAAATAAGTTAATTTAAATCAATTTGTAATCCTCACTGACTGCATTTTCTTTATTTATATCGATTTAAATTATTTACACATAATCTACATATATATATATATATATATATATATATATCTGATAAAAAAAATTATACCTCACAGACGAGATCGTGCACCATCGAAGCCTCGCAGTCACCACCGTCCATCGATGTCGCGCGACACTCAATCGATCGTGACCCCTCCCCTACGCGCGCGCCGCTCCACCTCTTCCCTAGTGTGACGACCCGCCCTTCTACTAATGGAAAGACGTATCATCATTAAGAAAAGAAAGGGATAGAAGTAGAAAAGAAAGAAGAAGAAAGAACAACAACATCAGAATCTCACAGCGGAACAGAACAAAATATAATATATCACATAAATAATACATAGTTTGTACATATATCAGAGTTATACAATATCAATACATATGACAATCATACATACATCACATACTAGACAGTTATAAACACCTGTCTAGTTAGTACAACTCAATACAAAACAACTTAGAGATACCCACACAGCGGAACTATATGTATATCTACAACGCTGAAGCCTCCTGCTCCATTGCTCCTCCAGAGTTCGTCAAAGCTAACCTGAATCCCTTGGCTACCCGTAAAAATTTGGGTACCCGAGAGTTTATGAAAAACAAAAATAAACTCCGGGTCAGACATGGGTCTGGTATGAGTAAACGGTTTAAAGTTGTTTAATTTTGAAAACATTTGAAAATAAGGTATCACGTAAGACTCCCCACAAATAAATACGGGTAAGTTTTTACCTTACGCTAACCAAAACATTTCATAGGAAATCCAGTGTTATTATAATAGTGTCTAGGGTTTTCAAGTAAAATACAGAAATAGCTGAAATGCTTACATCTCACATTTCAACATAGTTGGGCACAATCAAATCGTACGGCGCTTATTGGAAATTGGATTCCATACAATGGCAGGGCTACCGGGGTACCGCCCGTCACAGTACGGGGCCTAGATCACCGTACCGAGGATTACTCCCTTCATCCCCTGCAACACAAGGCCGGAACCATTCCTTACTGAACAGTCCCGAACAAGATAAACCCCGCGGTTGTAGCTAGCAACCGCCCACACAGCCGAAATATAAAAGGGACATCTAGACATGGGAAATATCTTGTCCTGCTTGGGCATGACCCACCTAACCTTGCTGCACATCCCCTGTTTTAGCCATTCCCGGTTGATGAGGCTTGAGGCTGCGATTACCTTTATAGAACATATCTTAGAATGCTCATCGTCCGCCTGACGATGTGTTGAAAGCATTCAGTCCATACAAGTTCGTTCCGGGTTCAAACGAAACCGAAGGCATTATCTCGTTACACTCATTTTGGAATCACCCTCAGAGTCAACGACGATAACCCTTGCAATCTGAAAATACCATCTCGATCTTCATTTCAGGATTCACGACCTAACGTTTGAATTGGATTGATGTGGTTTTCGGAGAATTAAATTTGATTCTTCCGATCCCGGTCTCATCGAATCCAACCGCCATTTTAAGGGCCAAGTTGTCTAATTAAGTTAACAGCTCAATTTTATATCAGAATTAACATAACAGATATAACAGATAAATCATACATAGTTATCACAGATATCCATAATATATCATAACATATCACAGAAAAATTATCAAACAAATATCAAGGTCAATCAAACAGAATTATTAATGCATACAAAACAGTTTGATTTTACTTTACTTAATTTATTGCTCAAGGATAAACTATTTTATTCTGTTTGATTTACAACTGATTAATTAACTTATTAATGATCAATTTATCAATTAGTTATCATTAACTATTAATTCATTAATCATCTAATCTTAAATTAATCATTTAATTAATTAACTTCCATACATTAACTATTACTTAATTACTCGGTTAATTAATTTATTTTCAATTGTCAAGTAATAACTTACTTATTAAAAGTAATTACTCATTAATTTTCCACAAATTGCTTTAATACATCAATTATTATAAAGATAATATAATTCCTGATTAATCACTTAAGTTCATTACCATTAATTAACTTCAAGTAATTAGCTAATGTTATTAAGATTTAAATTGCTTTAACATATGATTTATTCCTAATTACAAAATCAATTTAAAGTTATCAATTTAAGATTTCAATACAAATTAATTAACATCCTAATTCATCTCTTTACATACCTCTTTAATAACTCTTTTTACTTAAACAATCTAACTATTGTTTAACTTAACTTAGATATAACAAACATTAAAACAAAATTATGCATGCACTCAATAATGGACCGAGATTGCACTTCCTTTCACTCGAGAAGATCTCGAATTTCCTCCCGTGTCTATCTCGTGTCTCTCTCCCTTCTCTTTCTTCCTCTCCCCAGTTCTATTCTTCTTTTCACCCCTTTTTTTTTCAAGTTGAAGTTATAATTTACTGAAGAAACCACTAACGCACGCGCTGGCCCTAACTCGAGCCAACCCTTCCTTTTACCCGAGAACCCACTCGAGTAACACTCGAGCACGCCACGATGCGGACACCTTCACATCATCATCTACACGACATCCCACCCCAACGCCACCGTGCACGTGCACGGTGGTTCGCCACACCTCCAGCGGCCCTCGACAGCACCCACAAACTCCATTTCGAACCCCCAATCGAATTCAACAGCCATCTCGAAATGAAGATCACTGAAACAAAAAATACCCTTTTGGGTGAACTGTAATTGAATAGCGACAGAGGAATTGCCTCATCCTCCTAGCGCCGACACCTTTTCGAGTTGCGCTTCCTGCCACGCGTCGCTCATGTCCTATTCCTTCATCCCTCAAACACACTTCCAACTCGGTCGTTCGATGATGAAGAAAACATCGAGCCAAACAGACCCATCAGAAACATGCACTAAACCCTACTTTTGATTCCAACTATCAATCTATGCATTTGAAAATTATTTTAACAATTTTCGTATGTTAAATTATCATCAAGCTTACTTCACAGAAATTTTCAATAACTAAATTTCGTTTAATCAACCAATATTGATTTAAATCAACTTTCGGCTACTCTTGAAACTGCGCTTCAAACTTTGATCTAAAAATCATCATTTCAACTTCAAAAATCCTAACTTTGCATGTTTGTTTAATATATGAATTTGAATTTACAAATTTAAAGTCTTTGAATTTTTGCACACATTGATTTCTTACTGCAAACTTGAAGTTGCAGAGTTCATGTCCTGCAGTAAAGTATCAACAAGGTCTGGAGTGCTAATTGAAGATAAAACATCATAGTTTAAAATGATTTACAAGATAAAGTATAAATTCTTTATCTATTTTTCTTTGTTTAAGAGTCTGAAATATTGCAGATCAACTCAGAATTACAGTAACAACATTATCACAGAGTATCATATATCAGAATATAGCAGTCATAAGAGTACATGGTCTAAGCATCAAGTTTAAAGTTTTTTTTTTGAAAATATGTTTACTCACCTGCACCATATTCTTATAAACAGGAAGCATTGATGTTTGAAATCTCCTTGTTTTGAAACTGAAGTTTTGAGTCTGCCTTGAATCTGATTGTTTTAATTTATATTCTAGTTGAATTTTGCTTCCTCTCCTTTTTCTTTCCTGCTTTTATTTTTCTCAGGTATCTTCTTAAGTTTTTTTTTTTTAAACGAACTAAATCAGAGATGAACAAATATAAAGGACACAGAGTACTACTTAAGGAAGGTTTTATCTAGTGAAGTTGTTTAGATATGAGCAGATTTTTACAAATATTAGGACCTGACAAAAATATGTGCTGAGAAGATAGCAAATTAATTGCTTGTTCCTTAATTAGTTTACACAATTTCCATTGTATTTCGGCTGTGTATACATATAGTAGTATGAAGATATGTACTATCTTGCAGGTACATATTTGACTTATGTAAGAAGCTTTGAATAAAGACTTTTGTATGTACTATCTTGCAAATTAAATGCTTTTTCCTAGTTTGTTCAGTTTGATTTTTAAAAGCATATCTAGCTTATATTACTTTGTCTTGGCTGAAGCTTATTCATTTATATATATATGTGTTCAAAAGAGAGCAGCCTGATTTGATTTTTGGTGAGCATAACTATACATATAACTTTGTCTTGTATTTATGTTTGCTGTGTATATTTTGTATATATGCATGTTCACTTTTTTTTTTTTTTATTCTGCATTGAACAGCTTTAAATTTCTGTAAACAGATTTGTAATATATTTGCTTTGAACAAAACAAATGGCTGAGATGATAGCAAGTACATGTCTTGCTTCTTAATAGGTCTACACACTATAATTATATTTACACCATCATCATTTTGAAGTTAACTCAAGGCCTGTACACAACACTATATTTGTACATACACATATATACTTGCAGGAAACTTGTTCTTAAAGGCTTGTAAGAGAAGATATGTTTATATTAGTTTACATATATTTAATGTTTTGCTGATTTTTGTATTTTGAAACAAAGTCAAACATTTATGAATGTTGAAGTGGATACTTGTTTTCTTGCATTGCACATGTTTACACAGCAACTAGTTACTATCTTTGTTAAAGATCAATATTGTGCAAATGTATGTATATAGGTTATGAAAATAATTTATCTTCGTTCTAAGCTCACCTTATATGATTCATGTAAAATTTTTATAGTTGTAGTTTATATACTCCTTTAGTTTTATTTTCTATTTGTATTTTAACTACCCATTATTAAGTTATATTAATGTGTTTGACTTATACTTAATATTATGTGTTTGACTTATATTTAATATTTATATTTTTAAATTTATAGAAATTGATTTTATTTAAAACAGTATCATCTGTATATATTTTTATATTGTTAAACTTTGATTTTAGTGTAAACATTATTATCTATAGATAGTTCTATCAAATGTTAACAAAACAAAGTATTTTAATTAGATTATATAAGATAGATTTTTATTGGGAATATTATTGAAATACTTATTTCAATTTCCAAATCAATTTCCTTTTTAACAATACAGTTTATATAAATAGATGGCAATATTTTCAAAGTCATACTCATTTAAATATGAACAATTCATATTTTATATTTAATTAAATTAAACATTTATTAAAATAACAGGGCCCGAAATCCAGGGTCGTTACATTCCTCCCCCCTTTAAAGAATTTCGTCCCCGAAATTTTAAAACAACAGTTAATTCAAAAGCTTTTATATCAACTATTCAAACATACTTATCATTTATATATTAGCACATTTATATATTAGCAAATAATCAAACAGTCAATTCTAACAACATTATTAGCTATCCGGACAAAATCTAGATAAGCTTCCCAAAACTATCAAGAGTTTGTTTCTCAATGATCAACAATCCAAACTGGGTTCCTGACCACAGTTAAATTCGACTCAACTTCCAATTTCCTAAATTACTGGTTTAACAATTTATGATGAATTATGAACAAATTTCCTGAGATATAAGGAATACACAATAAATTCCAGACATCCAATCTAGCAATTCAATTCTATAAGTTACAGTACTAACTCTTTCCAAATTTAATTGACGCTTTTACAGAATTTCAATATCTATTCAATCAAGCCCGTACGATGTACATATACCATTCGTACGCAATACCAGATCCGATCACTCACTCAATCACACAATTTCACTTCCGAACTAGTATTGTCCACCCGACTTCCTAGTGCGGACTCAGATCTGGTTTCTTGATCAAAACTGTCATTCTCCTTGCATAGTTACAACTATGATAGAGAATTTCCAGAACTAATCAAAAATCCAAATCCATGGTTCGTCGTCGAAAATCGAGTGAAAAACCCTAATTCGGATCGATATATAACTATCTCGAAATTCTATGCTCGAATCTGGATCAAATTGTCATGCGTATAAAATAATATACATTCATCCTACGTATTGATTATCAACTATATAAATTTTCTTTTATTTACAATATTTTGATTTCTATCCACTTAGAATAACTTTCTCAATATCAATTTTACTTAAGATTTCACTCTTCCCTTCTTAAGTTTAATTTTAAGCATTATATCTTCTTATTTAAATCTGAATTACCAATTCCATATGAATTCAATTTTCTTAACTCTGAATATTGAACTTTTATTGACCATCTCCATTTATAACTGATTCCTATCATTATTTTGAATTAATTTCATCCACTAATTTATTGTCAGTTTACAATTTGAAAATCTTTTTATTGCTAATTTAATTTAATTTTTTTTTTTATTTATAGTTTTTCAAATTCTGAAAAGTTTGACAGAGTCTCCATTTGTTTAACATTACATATTTCCATAAGCACATATGTAAGGTTTCAATCCTTATCACAATTAATTCCAATAAATTCTCAAATCATTCCTTTTTAATTAAAAGGAATTTACAACTTTCTTGCTTATATAATCCATTTAAGCAATTAAAAATCTTATTCAAAATCATCTTATTTTGCTTCTAACAATTCATAAAATTTTATCTAATCTCTTTTACTTCAAAACAACTCATTTCTATATGCAGTTTGACCATATTATTGTGAATAAATAATTACTTAAGCTTCATAACACATTTTAAATTGATCCCATCTCAATTTACACTTGTCTCCACCACAATTAATTTATTCACAATCTTTTCATTTCATTATTTACTTAAGTCATTCATTTTTCTCAAACTGTTCCACCTAACAACTTAGGTTTATTCTATTTCACCAATTTCCATTCAAATTTTTGATTTGATTTCCTTTTTAAATCAAATCCCAATTATTTACTAATCTATTTGATTAGTTTATTTCTTTATCCATCCTTAAATTTTTAATTTACATTAACAATTCATTATTAAATTTATTCATAAAAAGGTCATTCAGTTTATTCTTGAATTAGATTTGTTTACAACTCATTCCAATTCTATTTTAATCCAATTCAGTACTTACTTTGGTTCACAATTTACTTATTTACATAAAAAATTTTTTATTCTATTTAAAATTATCTGTAACTCGACTGAGTTCATTTAAATTTAGTTTTATTCTAACTCATCTTCAGTTAAATTTAGCTACTTACAAATCTTTAAATTTATTTCTCAATATATGAGTCCAAAACTTATTTGTTTACCTTAAGGTTTATATTACTCATTTGAGTCATTTCATCTCATAACCACAATTTCAGATTATATATATAACACTTAGCATCTTAAGGTATAAATTTCCTCCTCACAATTTATTATCACTTTACCTTCAAATATTATATCCAATTAAGTTCATTTTGAACTTCAATTTCATTTAGCTTTATCTCGGGTTAACCTCAAGTATATTTCTTATTTTATTTACTTAAGTTAAATTTTAATACCGGGATCAAAATTCCCGATTTTTTTTTTATTAATATCAACTTTACTTTATAAGTTCAACAGTTAATTCATTCAAACCTTTCACATTATTTAAATATAATTTTTCTTAAAATTCAATTGCCCGGTCTCCATTTCCAAACAAATTTGAAATGATAACTACACATACCTACTTGGTATATCAACTCAAATTTTCAACTTTCAAACACTTATTTTCACTAAAACAAATTTTCTCCTTTGAAAATTTTAAAATAACTTGCATACCCAACAACCCCAAACAATATCATAACCAACTATATTTTCCAAAACAAGATTCCATTATTCCCTTCAAATCTTTGGAAAAACCTTTCAAACATTCCCAAGATTTTAAATTTCCAAATCCTTTGTTTAAATTCATTTAAACACCATCAAATTTCCGGGACTTCAATTCTTGTTTAATCTAATTTTAGTTATATTCCCTTTTGTATTAAAGATCATACTTAGACAATTTTATTTGTTTAAAGACCCCTCAAATTTAAATTTTTATTTGATTGTACTATTAACAATCAAACATCCAAGTATATATATAGTTATTTCAGAAAAATATTTCTTTTATATTAAAATATAATTTTGGGTAAAATTATTTCATTTACCCTACTTTTAAAAATCAATATTGTGTCGAATTGCTCTATTTAAGTGTTTAGAAACCCCTTCGATACAGTTTTCGAGACTGTGCCGACGAAGGTTCATATACCACTCAATAAATCAATCAACGCAATATAAAACAACTTTATATTCACTAACAAATACGCGCTCATATCTATTAATACACTCAAACTCATTTTAGAGTTCTACTGACTCTATTATATGAGTAATCACTACCAGAGCCAAGGTTATCACTAACCTATGCTCTGATACCAACTGTGACGACCCGCCCTTCTACTAATGGAAAGACGTATCATCATTAAGAAAAGAAAGGGATAGAAGTAGAAAAGAAAGAAGAAGAAAGAACAACAACATCAGAATCTCACAGCGGAATTGAACAAAATATAATATATCACATAAATAATACATAGTTTGTACATATATCAGAGTTATACAATATCAATACATATGACAATCATACATACATCACATACTAGACAGTTATAAACACCTGTCTAGTTAGTACAACTCAATACAAAACAACTTAGAGATACCCACACAGCGGAACTATATGTATATCTACAACGTTGAAGCCTCCTGCTCCATTGCTCCTCCAGAGTTCGTCAAAGCTAACCTGAATCCCTTGGCTACCCGTAAAAATTTGGGTACCCGAGAGTTTATGAAAAACAAAAATAAACTCCGGGTCAGACATGGGTCTGGTATGAGTAAACGGTTTAAAGTTGTTTAATTTTGAAAACATTTGAAAATAAGGTATCACGTAAGACTCCCCACAAATAAATACGGGTAAGTTTTTACCTTACGCTAACCAAAACATTTCATAGGAAATCCAGTGTTATTATAATAGTGTCTAGGGTTTTCAAGTAAAATACAGAAATAGCTGAAATGCTTACATCTCACATTTCAACATAGTTGGGCACAATCAAATCGTACGGCTCTTATTGGAAATTGGATTCCATACAATGGCAGGGCTACCGGGGTACCGCCCGTCACAGTACGGGGCCTAGATCACCGTACCGAGGATTACTCCCTTCATCCCCTGCAACACAAGGCCGGAACCATTCCTTACTGAACAGTCCCGAACAAGATAAACCCCGCGGTTGTAGCTAGCAACCGCCCACACAGCCGAAATATAAAAGGGACATCTAGACAGGGGAAATATCTTGTCCTGCTTGGGCATGACCCACCTAACCTTGCTGCACATCCCCTGTTTTAGCCATTCCCGGTTGATGAGGCTTGAGGCTGCGATTACCTTTATAGAACATATCTTAGAATGCTCATCGTCCGCCTGACGATGTGTTGAAAGCATTCAGTCCATACAAGTTCGTTCCGGGTTCAAACGAAACCGAAGGCATTATCTCGTTACACTCATTTTGGAATCACCCTCAGAGTCAACGACGATAACCCTTGTAATCTGAAAATACCATCTCGATCTTCATTTCAGGATTCACGACCTAACGTTTGAATTGGATTGATGTGGTTTTCGGAGAATCAAATTTGATTCTTCCGATCCCGGTCTCATCGAATCCAACCGCCATTTTAAGGGCCAAGTTGTCTAATTAAGTTAACAGCTCAATTTTATATCAGAATTAACATAACAGATATAACAGATAAATCATACATAGTTATCACAGATATCCATAATATATCATAACATATCACAGAAAAATTATCAAACAAATATCAAGGTTAATCAAACAGAATTATTAATGCATACAAAACAGTTTGATTTTACTTTACTTAATTTATTGCTCAAGGATAAACTATTTTATTCTGTTTGATTTACAACTGATTAATTAACTTATTAATGATCAATTTATCAATTAGTTATCATTAACTATTAATTCATTAATCATCTAATCTTAAATTAATCATTTAATTAATTAACTTCCATACATTAACTATTACTTAATTACTCGGTTAATTAATTTATTTTCAATTGTCAAGTAATAACTTACTTATTAAAAGTAATTACTCATTAATTTTCCACAAATTGCTTTAATACATCAATTATTATAAAGATAATATAATTCCTGATTAATCACTTAAGTTCATTACCATTAATTAACTTCAAGTAATTAGCTAATGTTATTAAGATTTAAATTGCTTTAACATATGATTTATTTCTAATTACAAAATCAATTTAAAGTTATCAATTTAAGATTTCAATACAAATTAATTAACATCCTAATTCATCTCTTTACATACCTCTTTAATAACTCTTTTTACTTAAACAATCTAACTATTGTTTAACTTAACTTAGATATAACAAACATTAAAACAAAATTATGCATGCACTCAATAATGGACCGAGATTGCACTTCCTTTCACTCGAGAAGATCTCGAATTTCCTCCCGTGTCTATCTCGTGTCTCTCTCCCTTCTCTTTCTTCCTCTCCCCAGTTCTATTCTTCTTTTCACCCCTTTTTTTTTCAAGTTGAAGTTATAATTTACTGAAGAAACCACTAACGCACGCGCTGGCCCTAACTCGAGCCAACCCTTCCTTTTACCCGAGAACCCACTCGAGTAACACTCGAGCACGCCACGAAGCGGACACCTTCACATCATCATCTACACGACATCCCACCCCAACGCCACCGTGCACGTGCACGGTGGTTCGCCACACCTCCAGCGGCCCTCGACAGCACCCACAAACTCCATTTCGAACCCCCAATCGAATTCAACAGCCATCTCGAAATGAAGATCACTGAAACAAAAAAAATACCCTTTTGGGTGAACTGTAATTGAACAGCGACAGAGGAATTGCCTCATCCTCCTAGCGCCGACACCTTTTCGAGTTGCGCTTCCTGCCACGCGTCGCTCATGTCCTATTCCTTCATCCCTCAAACACACTTCCAACTCGGTCGTTCGATGATGAAGAAAACATCGAGCCAAACAGACCCATCAGAAACATGCACTAAACCCTACTTTTGATTCCAACTATCAATCTATGCATTTGAAAATTATTTTAACAATTTTCGTATGTTAAATTATCATCAAGCTTACTTCACAGAAATTTTCAATAACTAAATTTCGTTTAATCAACCAATATTGATTTAAATCAATTTTCGGCTACTCTTGAAACTGCGCTTCAAACTTTGATCTAAAAATCATCATTTCAACTTCAAAAATCCTAACTTTGCATGTTTGTTTAATATATGAATTTGAATTTACAAATTTAAAGTCTTTGAATTTTTGCACACATTGATTTCTTACTGCAAACTTGAAGTTGCAGAGTTCATGTCCTGCAGTAAAGTATCAACAAGGTCTGGAGTGCTAATTGAAGATAAAACATCATAGTTTAAAATGATTTACAAGATAAAGTATAAATTCTTTATCTATTTTTCTTTGTTTAAGAGTCTGAAATATTGCAGATCAACTCAGAATTACAGTAACAACATTATCACAGAGTATCATATATCAGAATATAGCAGTCATAAGAGTACATGGTCTAAGCATCAAGTTTAAAGTTTTTTTTTTGAAAATATGTTTACTCACCTGCACCATATTCTTATAAACAGGAAGCATTGATGTTTGAAATCTCCTTGTTTTGAAACTGAAGTTTTGAGTCTGCCTTGAATCTGATTGTTTTAATTTATATTCTAGTTGAATTTTGCTTCCTCTCCTTTTTCTTTCCTGCTTTTATTTTTCTCAGGTATCTTCTTAAGTTTTTTTTTTAAAACGAACTAAATCAGAGATGAACAAATATAAAGGACACAGAGTACTACTTAAGGAAGGTTTTATCTAGTGAAGTTGTTTAGATATGAGCAGATTTTTACAAATATTAGGACCTGACAAAAATATGTGCTGAGAAGATAGCAAATTAATTGCTTGTTCCTTAATTAGTTTACACAATTTCCATTGTATTTCGGCTGTGTATACATATAGTAGTATGAAGATATGTACTATCTTGCAGGTACATATTTGACTTATGTAAGAAGCTTTGAATAAAGACTTTTGTATGTACTATCTTGCAAATTAAATGCTTTTTCCTAGTTTGTTCGGTTTGATTTTTAAAAGCATATCTAGCTTATATTACTTTGTCTTGGCTGAAGCTTATTCATTTATATATATATGTGTTCAAAAGAGAGCAGCCTGATTTGATTTTTGGTGAGCATAACTATACATATAACTTTGTCTTGTATTTATGTTTGCTGTGTATATTTTGTATATATGCATGTTCACTTTTTATTTTTTATTTTTTTATTCTGCATTGATGTAACATTCCTGAAATATTAGCCAAAATAATTCAATAATTAAATTAATTTTGAATTTAAACTGTGGATTTAATTGTGAATTAATTTGAGATTTCCAAAATAAACTTAATTTTTTAGATTATAAATAGAAATTTGGTTTATGGATAATTGTATTAGAGATAAATATGCACTATAATTTGAATAAATATGTATATAGATTGAAAGTTAAAATTTTAAATAAGATTTTTGATTTTGAAAAATTCAAAATGTATATATTTATAAATTTGGATTTTAAAACCACATAATTTTATACTAGTAGAAATTTGGTAATATTTATTTTGAAAATTTATATGAATGTAAATTGTGTTAATATAAATTTTTAAATAAGTATATAAACATTATTAAAAAAAATTTAATTAAATGTAAGAGAATAATTGGAATAAAATTTTGTTTTGGAAATATAAATAAAAATTAGTTTTAAATCATTTGTTTCTTTAAATTGGTATAAGTTGAAATAACAAACAAAAAATGTATATATGTAAATATTGGCTAAGAAACAAAATTCTTTCAACATTGTATATATGTATATGCTAACGAATAAAAGGTAAATTCATTTATAAAATAAATGTGATATAAAATAAAATAAAATAAACATTCTTTTGTCTTTAAAAATTTTAAAAACAAACATATGCATACATGCACATGGGTTTGGAGTAAAGAGATTAGCAAAAATCTAGGGTTATGATGATTTCTTACAAATGGCATTCAATGTAATTGTTTAAATAAAATATTAAAATTAAAAAAATTACAACAACTCTTCATTTCCCCATATGCAATCATATTAAACATCTCAGCAAATCTGAACAAACAAGTAAAAAGAGATTTTGCATTTCAAATCTCAACAAAGAAAGTTCAGAAAAAAAAAAAGGGGGGAAAACTGCAAATCTCTTCAATTCATTTCAAGCTAAAAATCTGAAGTGTTATCAAACTATAGTGATACCTTCATCTCAAGTAAGTTTTTAACATCAAAAGTAATAAATTTTTGGTTTCAAAATCAAGTTTTAACACAAACAAATTTCAAAACTGCAGTTTAAAATCAGCTACTGCATCAAAATAATCAAGAAAGAAAAAAAAATTGCTTCAGGCTGGGAAGCAAGTGCAGGGTTTCTGAAAGTAAATAAAGGCAAGTGAATTTTCTTTTTTAAGATTTGAACTTAATATTGGTAGTAATCAGTAACTAAAGCGTAAGTTTAAATCAATAAGTTTAATTGGTTGCAGGAAGAATCAAGTTCAGGGCAACAATTATATTCTGGTTTCAATTGCAGGGTTCCCTTGTTATATAACAAGAAATTCATACTGAAGGTAAGAAAATTAATAAAATTTTATAATAAAGTGAATTAGTAAATACAATAAGGAAAGAACAAAGATCTATGTTGATAATTGACAGATCCAAACTTAAAAGAATTTAAAGTGGCAAAAGGAAAAAAAAAAGCTGGTTCCAGGCAAAACATTTTCTCTGGCCTCTCTGTTTTTCTCTGTTACAAAGATCTAGGTGAGCAACTTTCCCTCCTGAAACTTATTTTCTTGTTAATGCTTGTGAGTAACACTCAATTTAAAATAAGTTAATTAGGAATGCATGTTTGTTTATTTGCTGAAGTTAAATTTTTGTACATGTTTTTTTCTACTGCCTGTGCATATATGAATGCAATGCATGCTTGATTTCTAAGGTTCTGATTATTATAGTTGAGTTCAAATTTGATAAATAGTTTTTCTTTCATTAATCTGGTTGCTATTAGGGATTAGAATTTAAATGGAATTGGTTTATTTCCTGATAAAATAAATTTTTAAAGGCTATATAAGTTGTTTAGTTTTCTGTGATGTCTGGAAACATAAACAAACCAAATTCTGAAAAAAAAATTGGGAAATATAGGTATCATGAATTAATGTTCAGATTTACTTATAGAATCATTAAGTGAATGCAAGAATTTTAAATCAAAGATTAAAATTTACAGTAAAAAAAATAAAATGCAGTTTCAAGAAACACTGTATTTTTCACCTTTGACAAGTTCAGTTGAATCTTGCATTTGAATTGTTTGAATTTGTTCTGGGAATAGATTATCTATTATAAAACATATGAAATTTTTTTGAATTGATCCACAATTCAAGTTTGAGATGGAAATTTGGGATTTTTGATGATGAACCCTAGTTTATTTTGGGTTACTGTTTTGGGTCAATTTTGAACTCCTCTGTGCATCGAGTTCAAAGGTGTTTAGGGTATTAATGGATGGTGAAGTGATGAAGCTAGTGCCGGAGTTTGGATGTTGATAGTGGTCGAGAGGTGGAGAGATTGGTGTTGACAGGTTTGAAGTGGAGGGGGTTGGTATGTTCCAGGTTTGGGGTAGGTTCTGGGTTGCAGGGATTTTGACTCGGGTTGGTCTCGGGGAAAAGTGGAAATGACTCGAAGTAGAGGTGGGTTTGCCTCGGGTTATTTTGTTTCAGGTTTGTATGTAGGAAAAACAGAAGTGTATTTCCAGTTTTTTTTTAAAAGAATAGTGTTGTAGTGATAATAGGAATGTAAACTTGGAGTTTGAAATTAGGTGGAACCTGAATTTAGTTATGGATTTAAATAATTCAAATCGGGAATTTGAAAACATTTTTAAATTCAAGAATGTAAGAGGGTTAAAATTTAACAGAAACTGTTCTGTTTTTTTTTTAGAATTTTGAAAGATAAGTTTTAAATTAAATCTGAAATTGAACTTAAGATTTAACTTGAATCTAAGAATGAATTCAAATTGTTTGAATTCTTATTTTGTATTAATTTAAATGCAGAAATTCAAATCGGTTTAAAATAAAAAAAAAGAAAGGGGGAAACAGGAAACTGTTCCCAGTTTTATGAAGTTTGAATCAAAGTGCAAACTATATTGAGACTTTGGATTTTGAAAACTGAATTTAATAATGAATTTAAATAAGTTTAAATTCTGGTCTTTTGAAATAGTTTAAATTCAGGGAATTTCAAAGTTTGATTTTAAACAGAAAATTGTTTCTGTTTTAAATGTAAAAGGTGAATTTAAATTTTAGGTGGAGATTTAAAACTGGGTTTAAGTTTGAGTTTAAAAGTTTTAAAATATTTAACAGTAAGGTTCCTAAAATTTAAACAAAGATAATATGATTTGTAAATGATTAAAGTTTTAAACAAAAGTTAAATAAGTTTATATATAAAACTAGATTTGTTTCAAAATTATGTTTAAATAAGTTTTATATATAATAAATATGAAAGTTTAAAAAAAAAAGAAGTGGATTTTGAAACTAAGTTTGTATTTAATTTTTTTTTTAAAGAACTTTAGAAAGGTTTAAAAGATTTAAAAGTTCAATTTAAAATGTGTTTAATTACAATTGATTTATGAATGTTATATTTTATTTCAAATAAAGTTTAATGATTTAAATTTGGGTAATCAATTATAATAGAGATTATCTTGAGTAATTTAAAATTTGATTTAATTAAAGACAAATAAATTTGTGAAGATAATTAAATCATTTTTAATTATCAAGAGTTATGGGTTAATAAATGATTTAATTAAGATAGTGGTTTTCTTAATTAAGAATCTTTTAATATAATAAGTTTAAGAATCATTTAATTAATTTTAAATGATTAAGTTAATTAGTTAATTAAGTAATTATATTATGATTAATTAAGTTAATCACTTTGGATTAATCTAATATAATACTTAGGGAAGTAATTAAGTGATTAATTGCTAAAGGTAATTAAGTAAAGGACAAATACTTTATTAAAAGTAATTAAGTAATGTGATTAAGAGTTAATCATTTGAGTTATTAATTGAAGAATTAATTAATAATTAGTTAAAGGATTAAATTATTTGATTAATGATTAATGAATAAAATAGTTAAGAATAATTAATTAAGTGATTAATTACATGTTAAAGTAATTAAGTATGGATAATTAATGATTAAAGTTTTATTAATCAAATGTTTGAAGGTTAATTAATTTAAAGAAAAATTTATTTAATTAATTAATGAAGGTGATTAAGACTAAATCAATTGTAATTAATGATAATTAATTAAAGATTACTAATGAAAGTAATTATATGGTTAATTAATTTTAAACCATACAATTTATTCATCTTAATTGTAGATGTTTGATTGTTACTGAATGATGTGTGTTGGATTGATATTTTGATATGTGATGTGATGCTATTTGATGCTTCGTGCTAAGATGTTATGTCTGTGATATATATATGATTATATGAATATGCAAATCCTTTGACCTGTAAAACGGCATTTGAATTTCGATGCGACAGGGAGTCGGATTCCAGTTGGTTATCCGAAACCCACATCGAATCGTGATGATTGAATCTGTGATGATTGATGTTGTGTACTATTGTGTTGAACCCTTGGACCACACGTATACACACACAAATATGGATTGCACGTGGAAATGGGTTAAGTCACAGATTTTTGAAATATATTTAAAATTGTATTTTTGAATCCAAAATAGTTTTGGAATTAGAATTGAAGCTTTTGAATAAAATGAATTTCAAAAAAATAAAAGTTATTTGAATAACTTGATTGAGTTTTGAAATTTAAATAATTTGATTTAAATTTGAATTCAATATTTGAAGTTGAATTCTATAATTTGGGAACTAGGGTTTAAAAAGTTATCCAACTTATAAATGGATTTATATGGGTTTTTAAACCATTTTAAAAAGTGATGTTTGGAATTTAAATTTAACCCAAGATTTTCAACTTGTATAAATCGGACTTTTCTGAAACGAAAACTGTTGTTTCCAAATAATAGAAGCTTTCATATAAGAAATGGATTTCCAATATGTGTTAAAAGGAATTCAAGTTTTAAAATGAAAAGGGTTTTCCAAGTTATGAATAAATCTTTGGAACGTGTTTTGAAAGCTATAAATTAAATCTTTAATTTAAAGATTTATCGAGTTAATCCAATTGGAATGGAAGTTGTTTTGAATCTAGAGATAGACCTTTATGAAATTTGGTGAAACTTTGTGAAATTAATCTTTTTATTTAAAGATTTAAAAGGGTAATTTGTTTAACCATTTGAAAGAAAAGCTTTGGATTTTTAAGTTGTGACTTAACCGAAATCCCATATCCATATGTTTTTAAATTTTGCGCTCACTATTCGGTTTAGCCGGGAGAGGACCTTTGTGTCATATAGCCCATTCCGAATATGTGATACGTCGTTATGGATAGCATTGAAGACCGGTGGTGAAGACCGGGTATCTGTGAGAACGATAGGATAACCTATCGATTGACTCTGCACTGAGTTGCTCCGGTATAGAGTTCTCCTTAGTGATGGGAAGTCCGATCGGGATTGGGGATACCCGGATTTGCAAGGGCTTCTTCGGAAGTGCCTTCGGTTCTGTTCGAACCCGGAACAGACTTGTATGGTTGTATGTCCGACATTACACTTTGAGATGTTATCTGATTTCTATCAAATACATTTCTGCTTGGTGGCGGAGAATTTATTCTCTTAGCTTAACACCCTTCTCTGAGACGTATGAGCTCAGAGGTTATGTAGTTGATATTTATCAGTGATATTCCCAATTTGGTAATGTGGCATGCTGAGTGCTGCTGTGTGATGATCATTGGTTGATCATTTGTGATATGATCATTTGTTTGATCATTTATCTTTGTGATCATTGCTTTGGTCATCTGTTGACCCAGAGCATGGCTTTGTGCCAAAGCGTAGCTTTGTGGACGAGACTGCATCAGGACCTCACTCCCCGGAAATGGTCGAAACAGGAAAGATGCGGCAAGGTTATGAGGGTCGCTCCCTTTAGGGTGTGTCATTCCCTTCTGGTAAAGGGTGGTATCAGGTATGGAGCCCTGGTATTTAACCTATGTGGTTGCTCCAATCTCATTTACTGTGTGGTTGTTGCTTTGAGGCGCCTCGGATAAAGGTCCCAAAGGACCGGGGAATGACATATTCGTGTAGTAGTTACCTAGTTACAGAGGTAACCCGGCCTTGTGTTGGCAGAGATCTAACCGTAACGTTAGTTCTCGGGACGTCCCGCCAGAGGCGATCCCATGTGGCAGTAGGAAGTTCCTTAGCCTGACCATTTGTTGGAAATCCATTCATCCAATACGCGCCTTGTACGGTTTTAGTTGTAGAACCTGCCATTTAACATGGCAGCTATAGTAGGCATAGTATCATGGTACCTATGCTGGCTAGGATTTATATTATACTTTCGAAAGATTTTCCACTATGCACTAGTAATAATATCAAAGAATTTTCCTCGTAGTAAGCATGTTTGACTATCATAAGGAGAAATCTCCCCCATGTGTGCGTTTGCATTGTGTGTGTGCCGGGAGGCCTTATGGTAGTTTCATTTTCCAAAAAGCATTGCGGATTTCAAATTTAAATTTTGTTGTTTGTTTTAAAAGACCAAATGCTTTTGTTTGCTCATACCAGTCCCATGACTGACCTGGAGTTTATTGTTCCTTTCCTAAACTCTGGGTGCCCACTATTTTCCCACACGGGCAGTCTAGAGTTGGGTTTTCAGATGATCTATTGTAGATGTAGATTCGATAGCTTTCAGCCTTAGGATTTGGCAATCGCATTTGGATCGAGTTGCTTCTCTTCATCTTGATTTGGGAGTCCGAGCTATCGCTGGATTGGTGATTTGGAGATGGAGATTACCGAAGCTGGAGTTCTTTCTTGAAGCTACATTGGAGATTTTGTTCCGCTGCTAGTGTTATCTTATATTTCCGCTGCTATTCTTTGTATCTCTGATAATGTTGATATCTATTGTACCATTCTGTTGTATCATTCATGTGTATCAGTTATTGTATCAAATGCTGTATATGAAGTATATTATTCATTTCTTCCGCTGTGTTATTTACTTAATGTGTTATAAGCTCCGGCGAACCAGGTTCGACGTTTGGATCTGCGGCATTTGAATACGAGTGTCGTATTCGGTGCCGATTTTCGAAGGTCGAGTCAGGGTCGTTACAAGTGGTATCAGAGCTGATGGTTAAAACCTTAGCTCAGGAGTATAACATATTAAGTAGCTCATTAGAGATAGGGTGAAGTATACCCTAGAATGAGTATATCCCTAAGATATCCGTTCGAATGCCTCAGTAAATTCTCTTGCTATCCACCAATAGTAAGTATGAGTGCGAGGAGGGGACGAGATAGGGGACAGGGGAGTACCACTACAAATGGTCAATACCCTGCAACAGTGGAAATATCTTTTCTCTATCAATCTCCTTTGATTCGATTTCGAATTCTTTTGATTGCTTCGTAGCAGCTCCAGAAAGAAGTTTCGGTGTGATGATGGCCATACGTATCGTTGTAGAAAATTCTTACTTTGTATCTTCATCGATTTCTTATCAGCTTTTCGATCTAAACTCTAATGAATTTGAAATTGAAAAATTAAATAAATTGGAAATTTTAAATTAAGTAAACTGGTTAACTAATATGAAGATTTAATCTATCTATTTATTCTCTGGGGTCCGATATAGTCTACGAACGATTAGTTATCCCTTCGAACTAATCAATACCCTTGCATATTCGTAGACCGGTGGACCCGAGTATCTTGTGTAATAATTGTATGAGTTCGTTCTCATATTATTGATATTCTGGTTTGGGTAGACCAAATGCAGAATAAATATTTCGATCTGATCTGATCAATCATTTCTTTATCTATCATCTATTCTTTGTCGTCTTCCTTGCAATTTCGAGGACGAAATTCTTTTAAGGGGGGGAAATCTGTAACATTCCTGAAATATTAGCCAAAATAATTCAATAATTAAATTAATTTTGAATTTAAACTGTGGATTTAATTGTGAATTAATTTGAGATTTCCAAAATAAACTTAATTTTTTAGATTATAAATAGAAATTTGGTTTATGGATAATTGTATTAGAGATAAATATGCACTATAATTTGAATAAATATGTATATAGATTGAAAGTTAAAATTTTAAATAAGATTTTTGATTTTGAAAAATTCAAAATGTATATATTTATAAATTTGGATTTTAAAACCACATAATTTTATACTAGTAGAAATTTGGTAATATTTATTTTGAAAATTTATATGAATGTAAATTGTGTTAATATAAATTTTTAAATAAGTATATAAACATTATTAAAAAAAATTTAATTAAATGTAAGAGAATAATTGGAATAAAATTTTGTTTTGGAAATATAAATAAAAATTAGTTTTAAATCATTTGTTTCTTTAAATTGGTATAAGTTGAAATAACAAACAAAAAATGTATATATGTAAATATTGGCTAAGAAACAAAATTCTTTCAACATTGTATATATGTATATGCTAACGAATAAAAGGTAAATTCATTTATAAAATAAATGTGATATAAAATAAAATAAAATAAACATTCTTTTGTCTTTAAAAAATTTAAAAACAAACATATGCATACATGCACATGGGTTTGGAGTAAAGAGATTAGCAAAAATCTAGGGTTATGATGATTTCTTACAAATGGCATTCAATGTAATTGTTTAAATAAAATATTAAAATTAAAAAAATTACAACAACTCTTCATTTCCCCATATGCAATCATATTAAACATCTCAGCAAATCTGAACAAACAAGTAAAAAGAGATTTTGCATTTCAAATCTCAACAAAGAAAGTTCAGAAAAAAAAAAGGGGGGAAAACTGCAAATCTCTTCAATTCATTTCAAGCTAAAAATCTGAAGTGTTATCAAACTATAGTGATACCTTCATCTCAAGTAAGTTTTTAACATCAAAAGTAATAAATTTTTGGTTTCAAAATCAAGTTTTAACACAAACAAATTTCAAAACTGCAGTTTAAAATCAGCTACTGCATCAAAATAATCAAGAAAGAAAAAAAAATTGCTTCAGGCTGGGAAGCAAGTGCAGGGTTTCTGAAAGTAAATAAAGGCAAGTGAATTTTCTTTTTTAAGATTTGAACTTAATATTGGTAGTAATCAGTAACTAAAGCGTAAGTTTAAATCAATAAGTTTAATTGGTTGCAGGAAGAATCAAGTTCAGGGCAACAATTATATTCTGGTTTCAATTGCAGGGTTCCCTTGTTATATAACAAGAAATTCATACTGAAGGTAAGAAAATTAATAAAATTTTATAATAAAGTGAATTAGTAAATACAATAAGGAAAGAACAAAGATCTATGTTGATAATTGACAGATCCAAACTTAAAAGAATTTAAAGTGGCAAAAGGAAAAAAAAAAGCTGGTTCCAGGCAAAACATTTTCTCTGGCCTCTCTGTTTTTCTCTGTTACAAAGATCTAGGTGAGCAACTTTCCCTCCTGAAACTTATTTTCTTGTTAATGCTTGTGAGTAACACTCAATT
Organism: Allium cepa; assembly: GCA_030765085.1. Classification (NCBI taxonomy): domain Eukaryota; kingdom Viridiplantae; phylum Streptophyta; class Magnoliopsida; order Asparagales; family Amaryllidaceae; genus Allium; species Allium cepa. The sequence continues at coordinate 629,084,148 of CM060928.1, read as the reverse complement.
TAAAATAAGTTAATTAGGAATGCATGTTTGTTTATTTGCTGAAGTTAAATTTTTGTACATGTTTTTTTCTACTGCCTGTGCATATATGAATGCAATGCATGCTTGATTTCTAAGGTTCTGATTATTATAGTTGAGTTCAAATTTGATAAATAGTTTTTCTTTCATTAATCTGGTTGCTATTAGGGATTAGAATTTAAATGGAATTGGTTTATTTCCTGATAAAATAAATTTTTAAAGGCTATATAAGTTGTTTAGTTTTCTGTGATGTCTGGAAACATAAACAAACCAAATTCTGAAAAAAAAATTGGGAAATATAGGTATCATGAATTAATGTTCAGATTTACTTATAGAATCATTAAGTGAATGCAAGAATTTTAAATCAAAGATTAAAATTTACAGTAAAAAAAATAAAATGCAGTTTCAAGAAACACTGTATTTTTCACCTTTGACAAGTTCAGTTGAATCTTGCATTTGAATTGTTTGAATTTGTTCTGGGAATAGATTATCTATTATAAAACATATGAAATTTTTTTGAATTGATCCACAATTCAAGTTTGAGATGGAAATTTGGGATTTTTGATGATGAACCCTAGTTTATTTTGGGTTACTGTTTTGGGTCAATTTTGAACTCCTCTGTGCATCGAGTTCAAAGGTGTTTAGGGTATTAATGGATGGTGAAGTGATGAAGCTAGTGCCGGAGTTTGGATGTTGATAGTGGTCGAGAGGTGGAGAGATTGGTGTTGACAGGTTTGAAGTGGAGGGGGTTGGTATGTTCCAGGTTTGGGGTAGGTTCTGGGTTGCAGGGATTTTGACTCGGGTTGGTCTCGGGGAAAAGTGGAAATGACTCGAAGTAGAGGTGGGTTTGCCTCGGGTTATTTTGTTTCAGGTTTGTATGTAGGAAAAACAGAAGTGTATTTCCAGTTTTTTTTTAAAAGAATAGTGTTGTAGTGATAATAGGAATGTAAACTTGGAGTTTGAAATTAGGTGGAACCTGAATTTAGTTATGGATTTAAATAATTCAAATCGGGAATTTGAAAACATTTTTAAATTCAAGAATGTAAGAGGGTTAAAATTTAACAGAAACTGTTCTGTTTTTTTTTTAGAATTTTGAAAGATAAGTTTTAAATTAAATCTGAAATTGAACTTAAGATTTAACTTGAATCTAAGAATGAATTCAAATTGTTTGAATTCTTATTTTGTATTAATTTAAATGCAGAAATTCAAATCGGTTTAAAATAAAAAAAAAAGAAAGGGGGAAACAGGAAACTGTTCCCAGTTTTATGAAGTTTGAATCAAAGTGCAAACTATATTGAGACTTTGGATTTTGAAAACTGAATTTAATAATGAATTTAAATAAGTTTAAATTCTGGTCTTTTGAAATAGTTTAAATTCAGGGAATTTCAAAGTTTGATTTTAAACAGAAAATTGTTTCTGTTTTAAATGTAAAAGGTGAATTTAAATTTTAGGTGGAGATTTAAAACTGGGTTTAAGTTTGAGTTTAAAAGTTTTAAAATATTTAACAGTAAGGTTCCTAAAATTTAAACAAAGATAATATGATTTGTAAATGATTAAAGTTTTAAACAAAAGTTAAATAAGTTTATATATAAAACTAGATTTGTTTCAAAATTATGTTTAAATAAGTTTTATATATAATAAATATGAAAGTTTAAAAAAAAAAGAAGTGGATTTTGAAACTAAGTTTGTATTTAATTTTTTTTTTAAAGAACTTTAGAAAGGTTTAAAAGATTTAAAAGTTCAATTTAAAATGTGTTTAATTACAATTGATTTATGAATGTTATATTTTATTTCAAATAAAGTTTAATGATTTAAATTTGGGTAATCAATTATAATAGAGATTATCTTGAGTAATTTAAAATTTGATTTAATTAAAGACAAATAAATTTGTGAAGATAATTAAATCATTTTTAATTATCAAGAGTTATGGGTTAATAAATGATTTAATTAAGATAGTGGTTTTCTTAATTAAGAATCTTTTAATATAATAAGTTTAAGAATCATTTAATTAATTTTAAATGATTAAGTTAATTAGTTAATTAAGTAATTATATTATGATTAATTAAGTTAATCACTTTGGATTAATCTAATATAATACTTAGGGAAGTAATTAAGTGATTAATTGCTAAAGGTAATTAAGTAAAGGACAAATACTTTATTAAAAGTAATTAAGTAATGTGATTAAGAGTTAATCATTTGAGTTATTAATTGAAGAATTAATTAATAATTAGTTAAAGGATTAAATTATTTGATTAATGATTAATGAATAAAATAGTTAAGAATAATTAATTAAGTGATTAATTACATGTTAAAGTAATTAAGTATGGATAATTAATGATTAAAGTTTTATTAATCAAATGTTTGAAGGTTAATTAATTTAAAGAAAAATTTATTTAATTAATTAATGAAGGTGATTAAGACTAAATCAATTGTAATTAATGATAATTAATTAAAGATTACTAATGAAAGTAATTATATGGTTAATTAATTTTAAACCATACAATTTATTCATCTTAATTGTAGATGTTTGATTGTTACTGAATGATGTGTGTTGGATTGATATTTTGATATGTGATGTGATGCTATTTGATGCTTCGTGCTAAGATGTTATGTCTGTGATATATATATGATTATATGAATATGCAAATCCTTTGACCTGTAAAACGGCATTTGAATTTCGATGCGACAGGGAGTCGGATTCCAGTTGGTTATCCGAAACCCACATCGAATCGTGATGATTGAATCTGTGATGATTGATGTTGTGTACTATTGTGTTGAACCCTTGGACCACACGTATACACACACAAATATGGATTGCACGTGGAAATGGGTTAAGTCACAGATTTTTGAAATATATTTAAAATTGTATTTTTGAATCCAAAATAGTTTTGGAATTAGAATTGAAGCTTTTGAATAAAATGAATTTCAAAAAAATAAAAGTTATTTGAATAACTTGATTGAGTTTTGAAATTTAAATAATTTGATTTAAATTTGAATTCAATATTTGAAGTTGAATTCTATAATTTGGGAACTAGGGTTTAAAAAGTTATCCAACTTATAAATGGATTTATATGGGTTTTTAAACCATTTTAAAAAGTGATGTTTGGAATTTAAATTTAACCCAAGATTTTCAACTTGTATAAATCGGACTTTTCTGAAACGAAAACTGTTGTTTCCAAATAATAGAAGCTTTCATATAAGAAATGGATTTCCAATATGTGTTAAAAGGAATTCAAGT